>VZSV01000026.1:2665103-2707184 GCA_013398735.1 Nothocercus julius | reverse complement strand
AGGTCAGGAAAAGAGCTGTTGCCAGGGCTCCATCCAGACTTCTTGCATGCCCCTTGTCCTTGGAGCACTTGTGCCTGCATACACTGCTTGGAATGACTGTCTCTTCTTGATGGAAAAGCACAAGATAGCTGGCACGGAGAGGGCGTTTTGACTTTAATTTAACTGCAGCCGTTTGCTGGTTATTCATTTGGTTCTTTTTTAATAATTATATGTGTGTCAATATCTCTCTCTTTTTTTCTAGTTTTGCTCTTTTTATTTTTTCGTTTACTTTATTTTGCTTTTTTCTTTTTTCTGTTTTTTTTCCCCCTTTAGGTTTCAGAGAAATTATGTTGAATCCAATAAGCCTCCCTGGACATTCCAAACCTCTTAACCAAGGCATTTATGTTGAGGATGTCAGTGTTTATTTCAGCAAAGGACGTCATGGCTTTTAAAAACTCCTTAAAAGTCCCTGTTCTGATGTCAAGTTTATAGGCTGTGCCCTCAAAATGGTGGGAAGCAGTAAGCGTGGTCTGTATGGATTGAGGTCTCCTCCTAATAGGACTCTACAGCCCTGCCTGTACACACCTTAAAGCCAACTGAAACTGTGGTTTTCTGTCACCAGATAACAGGGTTGTTCTTTTCCTCCAATGGTCGCTGTGTTCGTTAAATATCCCTGCAAGGCACAACAGCAGCAATGAGAGCAAATAAAGAAAATTAAAACCCAATCTAAAGGAGTCATCCTAATAACACAGTAAATAATTGTACTTTTGCTTTAAAATAAAACACGAAACAAAGCCAACCAAGCCAACCAAACTGACATCTTTAGTCATGTCCTCCCTGCTTGGAGTTTTCCTTGTAAGCTTGTGTCTTCGCAACACCCAGTGAATGCCGCCAGCACCTCTTACTGTGGCAGCGCCATGGGAGCCTCCCAGAGCGAGCTGAGGCGGGAGCCTGGAAGAAACTAAAGCAGAACGAAGACTTTTGGTAAGAACAAAAGCAGCCCCGCTCCCAGGTTTTTTTGCACAGAAAATAATGTTGGAAGGCATAATAACGAAAAGAAAATCGCACTTCTCTAACAGGAAGCGAATGTGGTTATCTTTGAAGTGCACATAATCTAGGAGGCTTTTTTTTTTTTGTTTGTCTGTTTGTTTGTGTGTGTTAGAGCGGCTCGTTGGATCTGACTATATCGTTGTCGTACTTTGGTCCCTCCCTGCTGCTTGAATGATGAGCTTTATCTGAGGAGTTTCCTGGACTTCCCACATGGATGGAAAATCCATAGTGCAGGAGGGTCAGTGCCCCTGCCAGGACTAGGGCAGTAAGCAAAGTGGAAAATCATATCAGACGCACGCAGATCCCAGTTGCTGGGCCTTTTCCAGTCCCGTTTAGCCCTCCCCTGTATTCTCACCAAACTAGAGATTGATTGTATCCCAGTCATGTGCACGGAGCAATCGGGTCAAGGAGGAGGAATGACTGAAGGGGAAGAAAAATAAGTATTCTCTTGCTTCTTCTGTGGCATAAGCAGGAATATTGATCATGTTCTCTGGTCAATATTTGTATTCTCTCCCCCTCTCCCTTCCCACTTTTGTCTTACTTCATCCAAAGCCTCTCAGACGGAAAAAGAAAACCTTTGGTCCTGTCCTCAAGAGTTGCCAGTTGCCATGAGGGCTTTCCTTGGACTCTGCGGACGTCATATCTATGGGAAAGAAAGATCTGTTCACGTGTACCATAAGGTACCAGTAAGAACCTATAAGCAAGGCAGATTTCTCTAGGGGGGGGAAAAAAAAAAAAAAAAAAAAAA
The DNA here is from genome assembly GCA_013398735.1 of Nothocercus julius. NCBI lineage: Eukaryota > Metazoa > Chordata > Aves > Tinamiformes > Tinamidae > Nothocercus > Nothocercus julius. The sequence goes on along the minus strand of VZSV01000026.1, from coordinate 2,705,407 downwards.
AAAATCCAGAAAACTTTGGGTGTGGCCGGATCCTTTTCTGAGAGGAGTGTTGAACTAGGACCTTGCTCACCAGCTACTCAGCTTTGTTTGCCTTCTTGGTGGCCTGAGATGTTCTTATCACCCCAGGGATGGCTCTAGATCACCAGCCCTGATGGGTCACTGCCACTGGAAAGAGTAATGGTCCCCCTTTGCCAGAATTGGGCAGAAGCCTAAGAATGGGATGTTCTGTTTCATCCTGCCTTTGAGTGACCTGCATGAACTGTCCTGGAATTTGCCAGGGAGGTTTTATTATCACCTTTTCCATAGGGATGTCCCTATGAATATTCCATTCTCTTGCTTCTTTTACTGGTTCACTCATGTAAAAAGGTAAAGTGCAATAGAAGAGTGAAGGAAAATGCTGGCAGATTGCTTTAAGTTCATGAACATGCCTTAGGTGGGGCATCGGCATTAGGACAAGGAGGCCTGGTTCAGGTTGGATCACTTCAGAAACCACGACCAAATTTCCAACAATGTTTCCTGCCCAAATCAGAGCTGGAAATATAAGAGGTGCACCAAGAGAGAGGACCTGCGGCCATATGTGATTTACACCTCAATTCTGCAGACTGAAGAGGAGCTTCACAAAGCATGTGAATTACTGGGTGCTTGTCTGAACTGAATTACCCATCTCCTGGAAGTCACCCATCTGATCTGGGGATGTCTTGTCCGTCCAAACTGTCTCCTCTCCCTTGTACTGTTCAGGGGACTCTGCTCTCAACTGTGTGTATCAGTCGTAGAGATACATCTGTGGGCCTGAACCAGAAGCCTATACCTAAACACCTTAGCAGAGGAAGGGTTGAATTTTGCAGCTCAGGTCCATCTCTGTCTAGAAGAAATCCTCCGGACCGTACAGCATAATTTAAAGCAGTTCTCCCCACTGTGATCAATGTCTCAATTTGTTTAACACCAATTAAAGTCTCTGGTTCCTCACTGCTGAAAATGAAAGCCAATTATGGCTGTTTGCGATTGGTGGCTTTAAGTAGCAAGCCTAAGGATTTTTTTTTTAATTTTATTTTGGTTTTAATTATTGTAAATCATTACCTCATTTTCTGTCAATGAAAATCCTCCATCTTTGAGCATTCTTATCTTGCCATAACTATCATCCTGTGCTAATGGGAAATGGGATGGTCCCTTTTCACAGAGACTATAGGGGTGTTCAATGTCTAGTTTCTTAATAAACACTTTATTTTCTAACGAAACAGCTGCATCAGGTCTCTTCTTTGAAGACAAAAATAAACATTCAGAATGACATGTCTTATACTCATGTCTTCATGAGATGTTCCATGTGTGGGGAGTTTTGATCATTTGCTCCTTCTTCAGGATGGTGTGGAGTGTGGGACAGTTGTGAATGTTGCTCAGGTGTAGCTCTTCCTTCTGTTGCTCTCATCAGCCAGGATGCTGTTCTCTTGCTTTAGACAGAGCTCAGCTGCTGCTATCTCAGTTGTCAGCCTGTTGGGTTTTGTAGCTGAAAACAGTCATATTCTCAGGAACAAGGCAATACTGCTGGGAGATGGTATCAGGGCTTGCCAAGACAAGTTCTTGCCCTAGTGGATGGAGTTTTATAAGGAGTCTGGGCTCTCAGGGATTTTGATGCTAAAGGGATGCTCTGGCTGCACTGCTCTTCCTTTAGGACATGCTGTTGCTGTGGGTCCCTCTGCTCAACTCTGCTCTGCTTGAGTGTTGAACAGCTGTCTCTTCGTCAGGGACAATTAGCTTCCTATTAAGCTAACAAGACCGCATGTGATGTAGAGGTGGTGGTGGTGTGAAAGTGGCTGCTGCACTTGGGTTCTTCCTTGGGAGTCTGTGTAAGGATGTTTGGTCTCTTTGGAAGGTGCTCTGTGGTGTGCAAGACCTGGCCTGAGGATGGCAGTGTCCTTGTCATAGTATCACTAATGAGAAATGCTGTTTATTTAACTCAGTGTTGTTTTGTTGACTTATAGGTATCTGTGGGCATGAGTCTTTGAGCTGACTTTACTGGATGCTGCTAGAATCCATGTGGAAAAGCTGAGAGGAGTTTTGACGGGTAAAATAAAAACTTGTGCTGTAGCATCCTTCTGTTTCTATGCTGACTTTCAAGCAAATGCCTCACAAAGATGCTGTGAGTTCCTATTTGCTTTTCACTGCTAAATGAGAATATCTCTAGAAGTGAGTGGGTGCTTTTGTTCACCAGATTCGGTAATAGCTGATATCTTTACCTTTCCAGGGATGTCCAAGATGCCTCAGAAGAATGGTTGTTTCCTGGCGTACAGCCTTATGTGTGGGCTGGCCAGTTAAGTTGCTTTGGGTTTCATTCCTATTCCCTTGCCTTTCTGAGGTATTGGGAAGAAATACGATTGTTGGAAGCTCTGCCTTATTCTCCCCAGTACTCCAGGGTCTATTATCAGGTCTCACAGCTCTGCAGTATTTTTTCACAGGAGTCTGATTAGACAGTTACTGAGGCTGCTGGTTTGGTCAGCCTTAGTCCACCCTGCCTTGCATTTCAGGGCAGCCGCTCTCTTACATATGAATTGCCGTGGTGATTTCAGTGTTGTGAATTCCCGGTGAGCTAGCGTGACTGCACCTGAGGGCTCTGCCCCGTGTCACAGAGGGGTTGGGCACCTGCTTCTCCTTGTGCTTGCTGCTTGGGTCTGCCTCTGTCACCAGCCGTACCTGCGTGAAGGCTCCGTGCTCTCCGGGAGAGCAGAGCTGTGAGTGGGCTCCTGCTGTGCTGCTCCTGCCTGCACTGGCTGCAAATCCCTCCTGGGCTGCTCACCGAAGGTACCGTTGAAGGAGTTCAAGGTATGGGTACCACCTTGATAGGTGGTGCCTATCAGCTCATCCTGCGAGTTACACCTGAAGATCGGGGCTTACACAGTGCTAAGCTACATGCGAATAAGCAGAGAAGTGATATGTTTTGTTTTGTTGAATCTGAGCTCTAGAAAATTAAATAATCTTTCAGCTCATGTCTAAAGTGAGCGTGATGGGTACTGTACAAATCTTGGTAAAATTCACCTGTGGCATGGTGGCACCTTGGGCCTGTACGTGGCACAGGCTGGTGCTTGAAGTGTCCTGCAAGCCACAGTCAAGGGATGCTGGCCTTGCTGGGTGTGCAGGTCTGCTGACGCTAACGGCACTGGGTGAACCTCAGCGTTCTTTCCTGCTCGTTTGGATATCCTTTTAGGGAATCATCCCTTCTTCCCCAGGAGACTGGAACTTCTTTCAAAGGTAGTCATGTTCACCACCAGCTAAGTCTTAGGTTTTCCTAGCACACATTGATGCTCCATTTGCAGGCTAGAGTGGGGTGGCCAGACATGCCAGAAGCTGTGGATGGTTGGAAGAAGGTGTTTCTGCCACTTCAGTGATCTCCGGGCAGCACATCATCGCTCTGCTTCCATTTGCACCCAGGGTGAGCTGCAGATCTTCTGGGTTAAGCCCTGGCATTAGCAGAGGATAAAAAGGCCTAGGCACAGTAGTAACGCTTAGAAATGCAGGCTTGGAAGAGCAGCAAGAAGAGAACACACAAGAAATGAATGATGGTGACTTTAATTTTGCTTAACATTTTGAAGTACTTCTGTTGCAATTTATGCAATGAAACAGTCCTTATTAACTCTGTATTTACCAGTGCTTTCTGGCCCTGATAGATTAGTAGAAATGTTTAACAAGACACAAGAAGGTGCATGCATTTGCTTTGAAAGAGGGCTTGTGATTGGAGACCAGCATAAAATAGCTGGAGAAGGTATTTTGGCTGGCCAAATAATGTATCTTCATCCTCTGTTATGGTGATTTCTCTTTTCCTTTGTTTTTGTGGTCATCCTGCTGTCTCCCTTGGGCTCCCCGCACTCCTGTCTTGCCAGGGCAGTCTCCCTGGGGTCCCAGCACGTTGCCCAACGTGGGCAGGCTTCGCTGCAGAGGGAGCCCCAGCTGGCACCGCCTACGTGGCCCGTGGCAGGAGCCGCTTCTGCCCCCGGAGCGCACTGCGGGCTCTGGGAAATCTGCCCCACGTCCACACCATGGGGGTTCACGCAGGTTCAGAGCCACTGGTGAGCATTGCCATGATCCCCCCGCCTCAAAATGACATAGGAAGCCCTATGATGAAAATAAGTTAATGACGTGTCCGGTGCTACTTTCTTCGTGTTAATTAATAGTGTGATTTTTGCAAAGCGGCACAGAGAGCAACCACGGAAAGACAACTTCAGGAATGTGTATTACCATCCTTAGTGCTCTCTTACACCAGAACCATTGTAAATTGAAATGCAGAGATTCAGACTTCCAGTTGTTCAGTTATAAGGCCTCTCTGCTTCTGCTGAGAGCCCAGCTTGGTCACTTCAGATCCCGATGTTGCTCTTCAGCTCTGAATTTCACCTCTTTGGATGTACTGCAGATGTTTGATGGAGGTGTGTCCTTCTTTTCTATTGAAATTTGGTAATTTCTTTCCAGACAATTGGTAAGTGCCTGCTCCTCTTGAATTTGGTATGTAATTTTAAATGCTGTTAAATTATTTTTTTTCCAAGATAGAGCTTTGAGATGGAGTTCAGTATTTGAGCTTTATCAAATCAAGAATTAAAGTAAATCTTAACTCATGCCCCCAACCGTAGTAAATAAATAGTAGATGATTTCCTAGCTAAGTAGAGATGATGATCTTTCCAGCAGTAAAGCAAAGTGCAAGACAATTATATTTGAACTTTGATATTAATTTTGAACTTGTGAGTGTAGCTGTTGGCTAATCAGCAGGAATAAATCCTGGTTGTTCACTACAAAGCGGAAGGATTTGTTCCAAGTGCTGGTTAAATGATTCGCTCTGCTGTTAGTGAGTCATTTGTGACCTGTGCCCAATTCCTGCAGATGAGCTGACGTTTTGTAAGGATTTGCCTATGATTTCAGACTACTCAGTCTTTTCCTCCAAGGGTTTGCTTCAAATACTCATGTTGTGTGACTGGCAGACTAGTGCTGCTTTTGTTCTCCAGCTGGGTGAGTGAATGTTTTAGACAGGCAGGCAAAACTGCAATATTCAGAGATGTTCTTCCGCAGTACAATATTTGGAGGTGTCTTTAGCCCTGTGTTTGTGCATCAGGCTTCGGGACTGGTGCTCTGACCAAACAGGTTTGGCTGCTGCCAAGAGACAGCACCGTTCCCCAGCCTCTTCGGGATAGTTAAGAGCCAGTTTTGCAGGGAGCAGCCTTCAAGGCTGCAGCCTCATTTTTGGGAGCAGCCTGTTTCTGATGTGCGGATGGGTCTCCATGCACTGATTGTTGTGCAGCCAGTGCTGGATTTCAGCCTCTCTTGAGAAGTCAGAAGAGCCAGACTGGAGTCACATTAGGCTCGGTAAAATGCCAGGATGTCTGAATAAGCTAATCATGGCCAGGTCGTCATTATCTTAAATGAGTCAGAGATGTGTCCAGGCTCTTTATTAAGATAATTGGGCTAGGGAGGGAGAAAGTGGGGGGGGATGTTCATAGTCTATGGATTAGACTGGTGAGGAAGTTAAGTATATTGCAACATCTGCTATGAGAGAGAATGAGCTCATGGGCTTGTGAGACGAAGCTTTGTGTGCCTGGTGCTCTGCCCAGCAAGGGTCCAAGCCCTGGTACTCATAACAAGAATCCGAAGTGACAGTGTGGTAGTGCGGCACACACGCTCCAGTCAAAAGTCTTCCCAGGCCAAAAAGTTCTTGGTAAAAATATCTCTGCTCAGATTTCTTCGTGTGACGTTGGTGTCTGGTAACTAACATGATTTTAGAGTGATTTTGGACCGACATAGCATTTGGGTTAGCCGCATTAGTTCCCTGCACTAGTTACAGACCTCGGCAACAGCTCTGCTTTGACGTGAAGTTGCTACTTGCTTGGTGGTGCCTGGTACAATCTCACAGTCTGTTGAAGGCGACGGCAAATTTGCTTTGCAGTTCCTGGGACATTTATTCATTGACTGGGGCCAGAGGGGGCTGCAAGTTTTAAAAATATTTGAGCACCAGTCATCTCATCACTGCTAGAACAACTCCAGAGATAACTGTCCCCCAAAGCCATCACATTTGGCAGTGCACAGACGTTGCAGGTGGTCGAGAAGGAACTCTTAAAGACATAGGTAAGTGTCAGATTTTCTCCTTCCAGGGAGCTATTGAGCGTACTACTCTCTGTTCAGACCACTATCAGGAATGATTTTGATGGATCTGGCCTTAATGTGTAGAGGATATTTGTCTGTGTTAGCCTGTTTCGGTGAGAAACTGTCGGTCCCAGCTCAGGAACTAGCTGGGGCTGCTGGGGCTGGAAATGCTGCAGATCTGGTGCTGTGTCAAAACCTTGAACCAGAAGAACAAAGTGTTCCTGAAGACTGAGATTAACCCCCGCCCACACCGCTGTTTGGCTGCCCAGGTTGAGACGGTGGGGGAGACGCCACCTCAAGCCGCAGGCTGGTGCGGCAGAGCTGTACTAGGAGTTTGCCATGGTGGTTCGTGCCTTTACAAAGCCAGGAAGCACGGCGGTGCTCAGACGGCAATTTGATGATAGTGCCAGTTCATCATTTTCATCAGCAATAAGTAGAAAAGTGCTGCTGTGCCTTAACCCTTCTCTCTGGTTCCAGCAGAGCATGCATTACAAAATGATTGCCTCTTTTGCAGCCACATGAAACACTTGTCACTCAATCTTAGCAGAAGATCTGTAGTCATGGCTTCAGAAGAAGGCAGCAAAGTCCCTGCCACTGTAACTTGGCTGCAAATATTGTCCTGTGGCTAGACTGAAAGTTCAGCTTAATCCTTTTAGCCCCGGAGAGGACTCCTGGGAGCTGGATTCTCTTCTGTGTAGGGTTTTAAGCTCTCCTACATGACTATAATGCATCTAATCTTGTGCCAAACCTCCTATTCTGGGTCCAGTGGTGTTAGCCCGAGTCTCAGAGAGAATGGGCAGATGGATATTGATAACAGACTTATGAGAGAAGGAGAACATCTCCTGCCAACAAACCAGGCAGGCATCCTTAGGAGGTAAGGACAACTCCTGAGTATAAAAGATGTTACAACGTAGTCCCAAATGAATAGGGACTGACAACATCCCTTCTTAGCAAGAAATCTTCTAAGACTCCCAAGGGTCAGGAAATGTAGTTCTTGGTGAGCAGGAGCTGCAATATAGAATGAAATCTTTTGATCCTGAATGGATGCCTAAAAAACAGTAGGCTGCAAGAAAATGCATTTGAATGGTCGCTTTAAGGGATGGCTCACCTTTCTGGAGCACCATTAGCTTAGAGCACCATCTAGGTGAGATTTGGGTGCTGTCTGCGCTGTGGGCCTGCTGGCAAGGGGAATGGCAGCTCGGGTGGTGTGAGATCAGTGTGGGCAGAAGCAACGTCCTTCAAGTCACCATGGATGAGGAGGGCGCTCTGTCTAGAGGGCTCAAAGACTCTTCTCTCTGAAGATGCCCCATGATATGAATGGGAGAGAACCTAGTTACCCACCTCGCTTTGTCTGAGGCCCCTCTTAGATGGACAGATGGTCACAAATGGTAACTGCTGGCCTTCAGTTTTGCCTGTCCTCCCTTCTGAGTGAGGGACAGGTGCTCCTGGACTGGGACCTTTCACCAGATCTAACCCAGTACCATGCTTGGCTTTCTTAGCAGAGTCGGTGGACGGCCATCTCTGCAGTTAGAAAGGAAAGTACTTTGGCATAACATTCTTAGAAATGCCTGAGGTAATATTCTTGTCTGGAGAAGTAAGCAGATGCTCATGGTGTGGAGATGTGTGTGTGTGTTTATATGCGCAGTAGGAGTTATATATGGCTGGATGAAAGGTGTTGGATTTCCAAGGGAAGAGACACCATCTGTAATGTGAGAAGTGGAAATCGGGATGGTAGACGCCTCAGTGGAATATCCTGTATGCTAGGGGTAATTTTTTGCTGCAGGTTCTCCATTCATAATCTCACATATCATTTAACTTCTTCCAAGTGCTAAGGTAGTACTGGTGCACTCTGGCTGCCTGGGGAGGGATGGGGAGAGTTTCAGATGTCAGGCTCTGAACTGGTCCTGGGAATGATTCAAGAAGAGAAATTCTCAGGAACATAAGCAGCTAGTGCATTTTTTTTTGTTGTAGAGAGGCAGGGCTAGAGCCTCCAGGCAAAGATGAGCTTTGAGCTCCAAACGGCATCTGGGTCTGGAAAAGACGAGGGAGCCACAAGGGTCGTTTCCCAAGACACATCCCAGCCCGTGTTCAGAAAGAAGGAGAAGTTGTGCACGCTGCTCCCACTCCCTCATAAACCTCTGAATAAAGACTCTTTGTTCTATGAGATATGGATTATATATATTTTAAGGCTTCATGAATTATTCATAGTCCAAAGATGAAATCAAGGATCAGAGCTAAGGAGAACGCTGAGAGTGTGAGGCAAGGAACGTTCCATTATTTATTGTACTAAAATTGGCCTGGTAACACCTCCCTTCCCATTCCTGCCTTTGCTTTAGGAAGCTCTCTCTCCTCCTGAAGACAATGTGTGTTGAGGTACGCTCTTATTTTCCGTAGGTAATTGGTTGCTTCCCTTGCTCTACAGCGTGACTGTGAGCCCTTAAAGAAGGGAGCGGCGAGTTCTAGTGGTCACCTGGGACATGGTCAGGACGGCCGGGAGCAGCGTGGGTGCTGGCTTGGAGGGAGAACGAGCGGAGAATGAAGAGTCCTAGGTATGCTCTGGGGTCAAGCAGAGTAGAAGGGTTAACACTGGAGCTGGCAAACACAGCAGTTGCGGTACCCGAGTGGTCTGGAAAGAGAAGTTGGCTGCTTTTTGATTGAGCCAGACACTTAGCTGTCCAGGCTCCCTGTTTCAATGTGGCACAAATCAGCTGTGAATGAACGAGGGCTCCCGCTAGCGTGTGATCACCTGGTAGCCAACATGAGCTTGTAGCTGTCAGGGTAGTCCCTGCAATCAAATGCCCACAGCACAAGAAAGGTCTATGTGTTTTTGGATTAAGCCTGATGCCAGTGACTAAATCCAGAGCTGAGCTGCTTGGCACTGATTTGTGATCTCCTGTTCTCTTGGCAAAAACAGATATTCAGGATAACCAGTCAGTGTCAGAAGCCATAGTCAAGTGAGAATAGAGTGGGAGTGTCGTCTTTTTGTTTATTCGTTTAGTTCTCTAAGAGAAGGCATGGACTATGAGCTCTTATTTTATAAAATCTTTCTTCTCCTCCTTATCTCAGTTCTATTGCCGTAAAAAAATCAGGTCCTCTCTGTCCTGAGTAGATGGCAAAATGTTATACTACAACAGCAGAGTACTCTTCTATTGCTTTGATACTGGCTATTTAATTACTGTGGCCAATTCAGAGGAAGAGCGATGCTGTTAGTGCTGAGGGCTGGACTCCCCTTTCTCTTGCTGTACAGCCACAGGACTAGTAAGAGCTTGGCTTGGGCAGGGAGGTGAGATAAAAAGAACTTCATTTTTTACTCTCTTGTCATTTGTGCCAGCACAAGAGTTTGAGGTCACAGTTTAACCTAGGTCTCTAGTATGACCCCAATTAAAAGTAACTCCACTTATACCCTGCTCTGCAAAGACTATTTTTTACATGGAACATTTCAGGATAGTGCTTTGCCAGACAGCACATAACATGGAGGATGGGAAGCCTCCAAGCTGGATTCACCGTAAGAGCTGGCAGCTGATAAGCTTGCAGCAAGCTGGGTGACCCCCGAGGAGGCTAATACAAAAGCTGGGAGAAAAATGACTTGGAAACTTGTGATCTTTCTAAAGTTAAAAGCAAATTTTATTTTTTAATAGAGAAACCTTTCAGGCCCTTTTCAATTCAAAATAAAGACCAATTTAAAAAGAGGAAAGGGGAGAGGGGAAAAAAAAAAAAAAAAAAAAGACTCTAAGGCTTACTAACTTCCTTTAAAGTTGGAAGGTCACCTTTAAAAATGGATGAATACAGTGTTTGGAGGACGTTCCAAGGCAGCAGGCCTGGGGTTCAGCACTAGAATAGGAGACAGGACAAAGATGAAATGAAGAATCCAGCTGAGATCTAGGAATAGTTGGTTGCAGAGCTGCAAATGCCCTTGATGGACTTGTGTGGATGCAGAATTTAATGGAACTTCTCTGCCCTTACTCTGAAAGCTGCTGTTGTGCTTGGCAATGTGCTCTTGGAAAGCAAAGTTAGGGCAGTTGGATAACCTGGTGGGCTGCGTGTTGCCCAAGGAAGCCAGAGTGCATGGATTGGTGGTATCATGGCATCATTTGTGCTGAGTTTTCCTCCTGCTTGGGACCACTCAAGAAGTAAGAAAAGGTGCTTAGAGTGTGAGCCCTATATAACCCATACAAACAAAGATATTAGAGACTAAGGTGCTGCCAATGTTTTATTCTCCTGTTTTCTATACCTTGTTGAAGAATTTTAGAGCATTTTTTTTCTATCAACAGTCAGTGATATTTGCTATAGCTAACGGTAGGGTTTGGTGGCCATTTCTGGGAAGGGAAGCAGAGGCCTGGTGTGTAACCCCAGAAGCCTCTGACACAGGCACTGGGCTCTCCTGTGTCCATGCTGAGCAGAAGCTCCCTAGGGCAGTGAATGGAGTGATATTTCTTCGGGGCCCACCTGAGAACTTAACACAGGTCACATTAAAGCATTTCTTGACTATGTTTCCTACCTAGCTAAGGCATCAGACACATGCTATCTATTGCTTATTAAGTGGTTTAACAAACCCAGCTAATTACAAGGTACTCAGGGATTTTCTGGCTTATGAAAACAGTCCCTGTTTATATCAGTGCTTTAATACATTAATACACCAATTAAATCTCTGTGTGTAAGCTCACGCAGCTTAACATAGAGGAAGGCATATGGATGCCTTTCCTGTTGACTGAGGCTTTCATATCTTGCTGTTTTGGCTCCAGCTCTACAGGGCTGCGTGCGATTTTCCTCTAAACTGTTGTCAAAGGGACATGCATCACCCCAATAAAAATACAGTATAATCCTCCCAGGAGTACGCTTTTTCACACGTACATGGACACTCTCTCTGTTATTAATGTTTCTGCCTCCTAGATAGGTCTGGGAGAACTTCTCAATCCTTATTTTCATCTTGGTGCTAATGATACAAGCAATTTGGACATCAGAACGTTGTCTTCTCTCCCGCGATTTGTTCCAAGAGGTCACCCACCGGAGAGCTCCACGGCTCCCTGGTGCACGTCGAGCAAGGTTCGTACATTTTTGCAAGTGCCTAGCAATTTTGCTAAGCCACATAAGGAGCAACAAGCATTTCACAAGCCACTGACGGTAACACTGGTGCAGGAACTGAGCCGGTGTGGGCAGCAAGGGTCAAAGGCAGAAGCTTCCCTTGGTATGCTTACATCCCAGTGAAAGAAGGCACTTGTAGGGGGAGGAGGAGAAATGACAGATTAAAGGAAACTGAGCAGCTATAACAAATACACTTGAAACTGAAGATCATTTAGGATGCAGTGATTATATTCCCCACAGAGCCAAAGTGCTGAGGAGAGTCTGCAGAAAGGGCAGCTGTACAAAACTGCTGGCCCTTTGGTGAGCAGACTTTAGGGGAATGCAAAATGAGTTAAAGTTGACTAGGGCTTATTGCTTCCTGGGGAATCAGCAGCGGGGAGAGGGAAGCAGGTCTCTGAGATACACTTAGAAAGTGTATCAGCAAGGCTGTCCTAAACATTCAGGAAAGTGAAAACAAGTAAAGGATGAAAGGACCAGCATAAACCAGGCCAGGTAAGCAAGAGATAAAAAGACTGTGACATGGCACTGATGAAATATCACAGTGAAAGCGAAGGGAAGGACAAAGAAAAAAGAGAGAACAAAGGGATGGGAAGAAGCAGCCATACGTGACGCTCGGAGGGTACTTAAGGAAGCAAAATCCCTTTGCGCGTAAGTATCTGTGAACACCGATGCGACTGGCCTCCTAGCAAGGAAGGGTGTGCAGTGGCAAGGAGAACAACAAACTGGTGCAGAGGAAAAAGTGTTTATCTCAAGAGTGATATATGGAGAAAAGAGACTGGCCACAGAGAATATAAGCCAGCTTGTATCAGTGATAAGAGAACTATTAAATGCATTTCATCTGCCAAAATTGCATCCAACTTTACAGAAGATGAAGAGAAAGATCTGCCCAATGGTCAGCTGCTTCAGGACATGGGACAAGGTGAGCATCCTCTTCCAACATCCTCTAGAGAGCACAGTGCATAATGTACATACCTGTGAGTGCACACAACTGGCCCGTTTAAGTGCCTGTCTAATACGGGCCAGATTGATGAGAGTTGGATTGTGGTGGACATAACAGAGCAAGAGACAGCCCAGTAAGTTTAATATCTGCTCTGGGAAATTCTTGGAAATCATCTTCATCGTTAAGGGATGTTGTGGGAGAACACCTGGTAAAGTAAAGCTCTACGAAGGCCAAACTTCTGTGACTTGAACTATTCAGAGGTCATACTCAACTAATTTGATGAGGTTCCCTGAGGATCTAACTGCCACAATCCATAAGGGGAATTTAATGGATATAGTACACTGTTGATTTTCAGAATTTGACAAGGATCACCATCAGAGATTAATGATTGAGAGTAAGAGCTTTGGTACGGGATTTAAATAAGAGACCGTGTAGAAATCTGGCAAAGGAGCATAAGGCAGAACAGAGCTATTCGTAGAAGTGTTTCGAATTGGAAAGCGGTTGAATGTTGTGTATCTTGGAGGACAGTCTTAATCCTGTGTTTTTTGTAATGTCTACTGAAAATTTGTATGGACAATAGTGAAAGCAGAAACCGGATTCACCCTATTCTTATACCATGGACCTCAGTTATTTTCACAACACTATGGCCCAAGGTCTCGAGTGTCCCTGCCGACCCACCTGATTTGGGGATTTGTTTGAGAGAGGTGAGAGAAGAGAAGCAAAGAGTGAGAGAGAGAGAGGAGAGGAGAGAGAGAGAGAAAGAGAGAGAGAGAGAGAGAGGAGGGGGAGAGAGAGAGAGAGAAACAGACAGATGGGACTTCTTAAACCCTCCTCTTGCACTACTCTAAGCAGCACTGTGAATACTTCAGTGCATGAAGAATTCGTGATCTGGGAAAACTGCAGTTTAGGCAACAGAGAGACAGTGCTATCAATGAAGAAAGGGCTAACTGGACAGCTCAGGAAGCTTTTCTTTTATTAAACTCCTTCAAGAAATCAAGATGTGATTTTGAACATTTGGTAAATAGTTTTTCCTTCATTATTTTTTTTTTTCCTCTGCTTTCCCTACATTCCCAACTTCCAGTCTGAAAACATCAGATCACTTGGCATCAGCTTTATATGCCAAAGAATTGCAACTTGGCTTGGTAAATGCAAGAAGTTTTAGCTTTGAATTTTGGCTTCTCATTTGTGCTCAGGAATTGATTTGGGTAGGTTTGGCCATTACCAGTTTGAAAAATTCCTGCCCGGGGAAAAGGTTAAGGGACTTGACTGAAACTCTGATTGATAAAGAAAAGACATCAAGGTGACCTTTATAATACAAGCTGAGTTTGAGGTCACTGCCCAAGCTCAGATTTCAATAATGAAACGGGACTTGCAGGCAGCCTCATAGATTAGATCAGTGGAAACTGGTCTCTGATTTTTCCATGTTGTTATCCCAAGATCTGATGCTGTCTGTCCAATTCTGGCATTTTAGGAAAGCAACATATGCAATTGTACATGGAAAACTCAAGCCATTTTCCAATCAAATGAGATCTGTCTAAACTAGTAAGGAGAAGCAGCTAGTGACATTGTAGTGCTCTTCCCACTGTTATGCCCCACTCTTTGCTCTGTAGTATTACTCTCATATATTCATCTACAAGCTGGTATTGCCAGCTTTGGGGAGATGAAGTGGAGATCCTTTTTATGCCTTTACTTCCTCAGTTAACTGCAAAGCATTATTTCCCATTTCCTTCCTTCTCGGCAATCTTGTTCATTTTGCTGATTTCTGTTAGCAACATATTCTTGCTGTAAAACTTTAGTATAAGTCAAACTATACATATACAAGGATATATATATTTATAATCTTGCTTTCATAACTGAAAGTCCTAGCAGGTTGCCTTTCCCATGTGTCTTGAATACCAACGTAGCAGTCACCCAGTCTTCACACGCGGTTCATTTAAAGCTGAGCATGCACCTTCTCAGCACCTGCAATTAATCATGTCTTCTGAGGTCCCCAGCACTGCAGAATTTCTTCTTGATTCTCACCAGGACCCCTAAGAAGAATTAACTGGATATTGTTCCACTGGGGCAAACACTGATGTTTTGCTACAGGAGATTGCCATAGGATTTTTTTTTCCCTTTCACACGTGGTGAAGTTTGTGGTGTTTTGTGGGGTGGAAATTCACCCCAATCACCTGGCTTAAAATGGCACGAGGCATCGCTAAGGACGGCAGAGAGATGGACGGGTGTATGCTGGTTTTTTACACTGTGTTTTCCCCATGCTGGGAGCGTCAGAGACAAAAAGCTGAGATGGATTCTCATTTTTTAGTGTAATAAAGTCAGGCCATGGGTGGATACAAAAAAGTAGCAGCATAAAGGAAGAAAAGGCAGTGTCCTAACAATAGTACATGGTTCCTTAAATAGTCCTGAATTCCTGGTGACAGATTTCCAAAGCCATTTCCAAAGAGGACTTTTTGTGGTTCACCTGTCACTAATCAAAAAGTTCTGTCTCTGCCAAGGGAAGGAAGGTGGGGTTGGCAAGACAGGGCCTTCACTCAGCCAGTGTCTGTGGAATAAGTCACATTCCTAACTGGAGCAGCTGTGGAGTCCACGCACAGCAGAACCGTTGCCTTTCAGATGTTCTTACCCGCAAAACCAACCAGGACTACTGGGCATCTCCTTTTGCTTGCTTGGAGCGCTCTGCTGCTATCCTGCTCGTTCGTCAGCAGCGAGAAGGGGATTCCTCCGCTGCGGAGACGGCTGACCTCTCTGATGAAGCATCACCAAAGCACAGCGTTCACTGCGTCCTCAGCCCGGGCCTGACTCGAGCGTAGGTGAAGGGAGTACAGGAAGCCTTAAACTACTCGCAGAGCTGGACAGCTAAACGAAGACCAGCTGCTAGTCCCATCAGATTAGCTAATTCTTTTGTACAGTGCTTCCCTCTCTGTATTCATCTCTATATAATTTTCAGCCTAATAGCAATTACCAAAATAGCCAAAACCACAGTAACTTTAGAGTCCAGCAGGCAGAGATATCTCACGTTACTCCTCCTTCAGGGGTTTGCTTTAGCAGGAGAAGTTGGCAAGATGAAAAAGGGATGGGGTTGTGTGGACGGCAGAAGTACGGAGAAAGCCAAGGAAACCTCAAGCAGAAACAAAGACGGAGTAAGGTCCATTTGGGGTGTTAGGAAAACATGAGTCAAGGAGAACACCTCATCAAGCCATAGATGTGAGTGCCCCTCCTGTGTCGGTCCTACGAGAAGGGGAATTGGAGGAGGAAGGGAGGAAGAAAAAGATGGAAATTGCACAGATTGGAGAGAAACTTTCTAATGAAATCATAACGTGAGCCTGAGATCTGTCTTTCAGCACCTCACGTTTTCACTCCATATGGCTTCACTTCTGGAAATTTCTTGTTCCATGAGTTTGGCTGGGTTGGCTACTCATTTAAAGACCACCGAAGGAAGTCACTGATGAGTGAACAACTGAGCATGGAGCAAGAAGAGAACCCAGAAGTTTCCAGGAGCAAAAAGAGAAAACAAGCAGAAGATGCTACATTCTATTCAAACCTGTCCTTTTTCTGTTGTTGTTATGGCGAGCCTGACAACATTCAGAAACACTTCCAAACCGCTTGGAACTCTAGCTGGAAAACTCAGAAGATCAGGCCCCTTCACCAAATTTCCTGCTTTTGAATTGGGCCAGAAATTCTGTGGCAACAGATTTTTCTTAAAATGTCCTGGCATTTCCCCATCTGGAAGGAATTGTGCTTCTTTTATTAATATTTCTCTTCTTGTTTGTTTGTTTTTCAGTTTACACCCCATTTGGGGGACAGCTAAGAGTGGGTCAGCATCCTGGACCACAGCTATGAATCCGCCCTTGAGTCCAAACCATACCTCTTTCTTTAATGCCATTCTTCAACTAAAGCCCATATGGTCCCCAGAATGTGTTCAGTGTGCCTGTGAAACTGTTACATGAAGGACCTCTTAGCATTGATGGTGATGGCCTATTAACATCAGCAATCATTAGAAAGGTAACGATAGCTGAGTTAGACTAGGTGGAAGCAGTTTAAATGAGTGGGTAGAACCGTCTCTTAAGGCAGAAAGATTCAGAGATTCACTTTTGGGGTTGGGATGGTGCTGTCAGTGCTGTGCCCACAGAAACCACATTCTGAGACTGAAGAAGGCAGTAGATAGCTCTGGGACACCCAGTACCTGAAGGGCCATAGCCCACTGCTGGGTAAGTACCAGCCTGGCACCAACCGTCCCGTTGCCTCTTGGTGGCACACGGAGGGCTAGTGGTGGTGGAGCTCCCAGGATGGTGGGTGTCCCTGTCTCTCTGCTTCGTGGGGATTGCAGTCTAAGCAAGGTTGTAATGGAGCTAAGGGAGCTTTCTTGTGCTACTCCCTAATTAAGGAGTGGGAGGGAAGACCATGTGCAGGGTGAGGGGTGGGAGAAAGGCTCTTGCTGTGGCATGACTGTAGCCCTGCAGGGAGTTAACCCAGCCCTGGGCCACATCTTCCTGCTGGGGCTTTTCAGGGGCAGCAAAACACAGTTGACAGCAAAGGAGAAATCTCAGGCTGAGAGCAAAGTTCTCCCTGCGAAGGACCAAGCAGCTCTTTTCTGGCCTCGCAGCAGTTCAGCAGGATTCATCTGCAGTTGAGGAGGGTGCACCTGTGTCAGCAACAGGCATCAGCCCCTGCTTTTCTGCAGGTGAAGGGGATGATCTCCTCAGGAGAGTTTGTACGGGGAATTCTGAGTCTCAATGCGGCTTCAATTTAGGTGCTGCCAGCCTTCTTGCCCCAGCTAGCGCTGCCGGGCTGGGAGGCGCAGGGACAGTCCTGGTGATGAGCCTGCAGCCTGGGGAGCAAGTGAGCAAAGGGCCTCCGAAACCTCGGGGGCAGAAGGTAAGGCCCTGCATTCCTGAAGGGAGGCTGCGCTAAACCTGCGCGGCTGCCGCCAAGACCTGGTTGCTTCCAGCTTTGCTGCTGTTAGCCATCTCAGCAATAGGATGCCATTAAGTGTCTGATTACTCTGTTGTTAAAGTCTTAAGCCTGAAATCTGACTACAGTGTGGTCTCCTGAGGGGCAGCAAGTCCTTCTCCGTTCCTCGATTAGTAATCCCTCCCTTTCCTCAGAAAAATAAAATAATAAATTACAGAGAAAAGACAAGTGATATCTCTCTGCAGCAGCACTTTCCAATCAAGTGAAAACTGGCTGGAAAATGAAATCATCCAGTAAGTTCCTGCAAAACACAGCCATATCTCTTTAAAATCTCCCCTTTTGAAGGGCTGAGCTGAGCGGCAATAGCTGCTGATGTAAAACAAGCTGTTATTCCTGCTATCTCCTCTCTGAGCCCCCTCCCAGCAGATGCATGAGTCTGAGGGAGGCAGATGCTCTCTGAAGACTATTTTCCTCCGTTAAATAAATTCACTTTCAAATAATGTGTAATTAAATGTGTGGTATTGAATTAATGTTTTATTCTGAGTGCTTTGGCAGCAGGGGACCTAGGGGCCTGGCTGGTGGAAAGAAAACACGTTCACCAGAAGGACTCCCTTCCCCTCTCCTATTCCCTTTTCCTCCCACCCTGCCAAGAATCCCAATCCTTATTTCCAAGACCTGCTGGAGCATAACGGTGAGTCAGTGAGGGTGGTGCTTTTATGGGTGTCTTTTATGATACGTGGTGGTGGTGCTCTCGGACATGCACCCAACGCAAAGACCTCTGCGTGTCTCCTGCTGCCTGTCTTTGTACTCAGAGGAGTCCCAGGGGTGCAGATAACCCTGTGTACTGAAAGCAGAGTCCAAGGGTCCCTTTGGGATGCAAAGTTGATGCTGGATGTCAACGAGATAGCTTGCTGAAGCTAGAGAGGCAGGTTAGGCTTTGCAGCCTGGTGGCAGCCAGAAAGTTTATTTGGGTGAATGTGAAAGACAATGGGAATCTTTTTGGCTCGTTCTTCTGGAACGTCTGGAATGTTAATAAGGTTGCAGTCCCATCATGAGTGCTTCGCTGTCCCCTGGGGAACCAGCCTGGCTTTAGTGGCTGTGGAGGAGCAGGGTCTTGCTGGAGCAGCAGTGGCTGCAACTTAGCACAGGTGAAGTGAATCACGTCACTGTGGGATCAGAGAGATTTACCTTCTAGGATGAAGGAATGGCCCCATGGATCCTTAGAGCTCTTGCTGGAATAATTTCAGAAAGACAGAAGCTGCCTGGAGGAGGAGGTGACTGCTGCCTTAAAGGAAAGAGCCTGCTGCTGTGCAAGACCCAGGTGTGCAGGAAGGCAGGAGGCTTCGTTTCTTTGTTGCTACAGTCACTGGCAAAAATTTGCTGGGGATGACCCTCGGGAGCCTCTCTCTTTCTGTAGCTCCTTTGCTTGCTTGGTTTTGGGATCTCCCCAGAACAGTCGTGCCTCTGCAGCGCTCTGCAAGTGGTTATGCTGCATCTGGCTGACAGTCTGCCCAGCACCCGGGAAACCTGGGACAGCTTATATTTCTCTCTTTATAAAATAATTACTAGCCATTTTGTACTTAGATTTATGGTACTCGAATGGATGAGAAGATTTTGAAGTCATAATTTGTTTTTATAGGAGTGTCAGGTAATTTAAGCTGTGACAGTAGCTTCTATGCAAGCAGAAGGAGGGGGGATGCCAAGCATATTCTAATATTATCATTATTTTTTGGACTTTAAATGAAGAGAATGAAAGGTTGCTTTGGTTTGGGTTTAAACTTTGCAGGTCTGTCACACTAGCTTATATCACCTGCTTGCGAACCCAGATTTTCAGTGTGGGCTTGTGGATAATATGGCAGCCTCTGGGCTTGCATTAGCTGATTTGCTCGACTAGATGGTGACTTCTGCTTCACCTTTCTCTCGGCACCTCTATGCATATGCACATGCACACATATGCCTGCTCTCTTTACATTCGCCGGTAGCTCAGAGAATGCTCTATGAGAAGACCATCCTTGCGGGTTGTCACAGGGGCCCTCCGTGGTGCAGCGTGGCTGATATTGGAGCTAGCGCTGCAGTGGGGCTGCAGCAGCTCGAGTTACTGCAGCTCAGCAGGTGCTAATCCAGGCTCTCCGTGCTGCTAATCAGATCCCTCTGTGTAGCTGGAGGGCTGGTGTGCAGAACAGTGGCTCTCCCTCCCATCGAGGCTCGCTGGAGTTAGCTGGTTAGTGAAAGGCAGCCCTTTGGGTCAGTGCTTTCTTTCCATGCACTGGTGCAGCAGCAGAGGCCAGAGGAGTTGATGATCACCTAATTGCCACCGATATTCTTGGAAGTGGTGCACCTAAGGTATTTTCAAAGGATCAGACCTCTGAATTGTGGAAGCTTTTCTTCTATTCTTTCATTTTCTTGACCCTGATTACACTGAATATCAGCTTCTTTATTTTATTTATTTATTTAGTCAGAGATGTCCAGCTAAATGTATCAAGGTCAGATAATTTTTGCAAGATCCTTTCAGCAGGACGTAGTGCTTTAGTAGTGCTGAGGTCTGTTGGGTCAGCTAGACAATAATGTGACCTTCCCATTGGGGCACTATGCTGGTACACGCAGCTGCTCCCAGGAAATGAAGGGAGTGGTAAGAAGGTGCCAAGACCTGCAGAAATGAAATGGTGAGGGTTTTAAGGTCTTTATGTAGGAATTGTCACAGATGATTATAATTGTTTCATATCATAGTATATAGTGAGGCACCAGGGGATCCCTGGAAGTAAGCTGCCAGCTTCTCGGTCAGGCACAGGATGTGAAAAATGATCTGAAGAGAGACTGTGAAGCCAAATGCCTTATATTGGCTTGTTAGAGGATGAGAAAGGATGCAAAGATTTGCAAGGGGTAACACAGTAAAAGGGATAGCATCATTTGTATTTCATGTTTTATCCATCAAGGCCAAAGGAGAGGATGCTGACACAATGAAAATGTGAGCTGGAAAGCTTAGATCTATATTTTTGCTGTGTGGACACACAGGAATGGCTATTAGACCTGTCGTGCAGAATTAGCAAGATTTAAATGCAGCCTGAAAAGTGCAGAGGGAGGCCTAATTTAGTTGGTCTTGTCCACAGGGCCTGGAAAGCAGGGGGTGAGAAGGAGCTTGTGCACCCAGGGGTTGGAACTCAGATGGCTCAGTGGAAGGATTGGTCCCTGAAGTTCTGAAAGATTCAGATTGACTTTAATAACAACAAAAAAAATAAATCTCATTTGGAGTGCTTTTGAAAGAATTCTGAGATTTGTTTGGTGTTTATAATTATGATTGCTTTGAACCTGAGTCCTTGAAGGGTGCCTTGATAGAGGGATTTGGCAAAGAAGCAGAGTATGGGCACAGAGCCAGGCTGCCAAAGCGTGAACTGGGTGTCTTTTCCCAAAGGCTGCTCACGTCAGGACATGAGGGAAGCCACCAGAAGCAGAGGGCTACCTACTCAGAGTCCGTATGGAGATAAGCAACAGCCTGTTTATTTCTCCATTTTTAAATAATGTGGGGCAGATTCTCACTTTGTTTACATCTACTTCACAGCAGTTTGCAATTGAAATCAATATCCTCCATTGACTTTGATGGATTTGCATCAAGTGAGGAAGAAGACTCAGGCTCTGTGCAGCTAGCCAGTGCATTATCTTCTCTGAGACAAGTCTCTGAGAGAAAGACTTGTCAGACCTCCAGTTCCAAGGTTTTTGATCTGGTCCTACCCGAATGGCACAGGTTGCTCTAATCTGGTATATTGGTACCTCAGCAACACATCTGGTTGATGTCTAAATTGCAGTCAACTGCCTGGTAGGAAAGACACTCTGTTTGGTAGTTGCACGTCTTCACGATACGCATTCCAGCGCAAATTATAAGCTTTATTTATTTGATTTTAATTGTCACGGAACAGGCAAGCCATACAGAGAATATTCACAAGAATTATTTTAGCAGTGAGTCAGGAAAGAAGTGACAGAATCATGTTGACTAACTCAGAACTTTGTTACCTTTTTGTGGACAACTTATGTTTGAAGAAGAGAGAGACAAGTTTTTGACATAAATTAGTTGTTACAGCAAATGACTCAGCCGCTACTGAAAAATGTCATTGTTGTTATTATTTATGCAGTGTTGTTGATGCAAATGAGGCTCTATAAACTTGTGAAAATCAAGGCCGTTACTACAAAGAGCTCCATTTAGGATACCCTAGAAAAACACCTGAAAAGTCAGTTTTAAAACAGGGATTAAAGAGCAAAAGGGACACAAGCAGGAAGTGAGGTCAAGCAAGAAGAAATGGCAAGAAGTGACAAAGCAAGAGAAGGGCAGGAAAGGAACAGCCATGAGGAAAAAATTATACAGTTGTTGGTACCAACAGTACAGAACAGGGCCCAAAATGTAAGGGAGAGGAGACATGCAGGAAGAGAAAGGATTTTGGGGGAGGAAAGGAAGAAGAGAAGGAGGAGAAGAAGCAGAGGAGAAGGAAAGGTATGTTTGGAGGAAGAGAAGAAACTAGTTGCAAATAGTCTTTTCTATGCCAGAAGAGAAAGCTGCTAATCTATAGGATGGCAAAAGTGAGAGGAAAGATAATAAACTACCTGTTGTTTGTGAAATAAAAGCCCAGAGACGGGAAATCCACTAGAAATCCAGCCACCAAATAGACTACTCGCTGTTCATGGGTCAAAAAGAAGTATGGGGAATCAGCTTCAGATCTAGTTCCAGCTGGTAAAAATGGCCCAGGTTTAAAAAGAAGTTCTGCATGATACTGTAGCTACAGTAACAGCACTACTTAGGGTTTGGTTTGTTCATCTGCAGCCCAGTGTAGCTGTCTGTGTCACCCTGGTGTCTGGGTACTTCATCATCTGCATCCATATTTCCAGACTCTGAGCAAACTTGTTTTCTAAGGATCCTGGTTGTGATGGGAATCTCAAATGCAGAATCTGCAGGATCATTGACAACTTCCTTTCGTGTTACAGCTTTTAGGACTGGTTTAGAAATGAGGCACTGACTGGAAAATTAAACACATGAAATGGGTCCATGCAAGTTCCCAATTTGTATTCATGTGATTTTTTTTTTTAATTAGAGGAGGAAAAAAAAAAAATCCATTTCTTACCCCCACTTCCTCAGATACCAGCTTTATATATTCCACCTTGGATTTGGAAGTTGAGTTGGAGTCTTCCGCCTTGGCCTTTTTACCTGCAATAGGAGTACAAAAGAATGGTGAAGAATCATTGAATCTGTCACTGACATTTAAATGAAAACTCTTCCTGGCTTTTCCAGGCTCTGTCACAGGAGCCAATGCAGAAGTGACCCACCAGGACATGGTAGATTGATGCATGAGAAGAACAGAATAAATTTCATTGCCTTTCCCTCTCCTTTCTATCCTGGTATCTGTTCTGGGTCTGCAAGGTTAGCAAACTAAATGTGTTTGAGTCAGAAGAGGAGCAGATGTGACTAAGAGACACATGGGAATAGGAACAGGGAGGGAGAAGTTGCTGTTTTTAGACAGCCACTTTTCTGACTGAATGCGCGTTAAGCACAGATCAAGTCAGCCATCCTCCAAAAGGTTCAGAGGAGGTTAGGTAAGATCCCATCACAGATCTGGAGTCCCAACCCTTCTGCCTCGAGTCTTCCAGGGTAAAGCAAAGCTCTGGAGGCGGTTTGTAAAGGTAAGTGTGGGGTCTGAAACTTACCCTCTTTCTAACATGCTTTACTTCACTGAACTGAAACCATAAGGCATTTCTGGCCAGCAGGAGGTCAGGTGTTTTATTGTGTGGTTCATGTGTTATTCAGAACACGAATGGAGCGAAGGTTTCAGACGTGATCTCTGGATGTTAGGTCTTCACGGGGAAGAAACAAAAGTGGAGAATCTAGCTATCTTTCCTTCATCTGTATCACGTAGCATCACAGTGAGTCTGAAACAAGGATCATGAGATGTTTCATTTAAATCAGAAATTACTTCAGTAATTCTGTGTTCATGTCCTTCCTGTAGATACAGCATGGCCCTGAATGAATTTCCATCATGCTGTCAAGTCTGGTTACTTTCCTGTCGGGTTTTGCTGTGTTTCCTGCCCAGATTCTTCTTCTGAATTGTCTTGTTGGCTTTCTCTTACGAGCTAATGGTACAAGGAAGAGGAGGGGAAAAAAAGAAAATCGGAGACAGTGGTACTTGGGAAGACAGTTTGCATAAGCCTTGTTAGCAGGGCTGACCGCAACACTGCTGAGACAGACTAGCCTGCCTAAAACAAACAAGCACCAGCTGTTTATCAGACAGGGCTCAGCTTTCTATAGGGGGAGGTAAACGGAGTTATGCAGATGAACCGCCCAGGTGCCCTTGCAGTCCAGCATCTTTTGGCTGCTCGGCCTTCCGTGTGAGTTACGGTCAGGACAGATGAGCAAAGAATAGATGCAAGGTTAGCACAATGACACAGCCATTTGCACAGTGCCAGGCTGGTTTGTCCTTACTCCATGGGAAAGGCCCATATTTAACAGTAATACAGGATTAATCAAAGTGCTGATTCCAATGTGACTGGAAGAATTCGATGTAAACATCAGTATTTTAAGCCTATAGCATGTGAGAAAGCGATTTATTATAACTTACTTATTTTAGGCACAAATGGAATAATACTACAAAGCAAAATTTATGGCCATTCTAACTTGAGAGAAACTGTGATCAGCAGAAGTGCTTTCCTGACTCTTCATTAAAGTTGTCCAGTTGCTGTCAAACTGCTTAACTTCATGAACTTATTTTTTTAGAACCATCCAAGTTTACTTTAAATCCTGTGGTGCTACATGAGTCCACTACCTCAAAAGGATTGCTTCTCCCTCTGTTCAACTCCCACTATTACAATATGTCCTTCCATTATTCATATACGTTTTCCCTGTAGCTTACCAGGTGACCCTAACAACTTGCTGCAAAATCTGGGTCTCAGAGGCAGATGGTCTATTTTTTTTAATAGTGTAGACATGATATTGGGACCTCCTGAACATGAAGGTATACAATCTGGACCCCAGCTTTCAGAAATGTCTGATTGTTTATTAAGAGGTTGTTAAGTAAGGGAAGGAGCTGGAAATTTCAGGCAAGACCCTAGGCAGTTCATAAAAAAACAACAAAAAAAAAATGTTTGCTTCATTTCTAATGATGTTATGACTTACTCATTTGAAGTGTAAATAATCTCAAGTACTAGCACTGGTTGTTTCGAGACAGTTTCCTTTTTAACTTTATCTGAAATTAGATGGGGCATAGATCTCAGTGCTATGTTTCTGTTGGGATTCTGTCTTTTTTTTTTTTTTTTTTTTTTTTTTTTTTTTTTTTTTTGAAGTATCCTTGGGCTGCTTGCAATGCAAGATCATTCCCATCAACTTTCTTGACTGTTGCTAATTAGTAGACCAAGAATTCAAATAGTTTGTTAATACCGCAAATCCTAGATACTATACTGATGAGTGCTACAGAATTGCTTGCCAAGAGAAAGAGGAAAAACCCCTTTTCCTCTACTATTAAGTAAATTGGTACCATTTGAGCTTTTCTTAGATTAGGACTTTCCTCACCTAAGTGCATCACTTAACATTTCAACACACGATATTTCAGATTTCTCAAAGTACTCCTTAAGCACTCAGCTAAGCCAGGTGCAGAAAGCAAAGTCCACAGGTGATTTGTTCTCCCTGTCATTGTAGATTTAAAACCAAAGTCATTTTGGATGTGCCCACCATCATGTGCCTTAATGTTACTAATATTATTAATATTGTTAAGTAACAATTTTCAGCCTATTGAACAATTAATGAAAAGGTCAATGGGAATTCTCTATAGAGGCATCGTTCATTACAAGGCCCATTGCTTATGCAGTTTTGCAGCATCTATCTTCCCAAACAAGCAAAAGGGCTAGAGATAGCAGCTTCCAACCTGCCTGTGAGTTTGTAATTAGAAAGCTTAATTGTACGAAAGCCATTAGAATGTTACTCTTCCAATCCATTGGCATTTTAATGAGTTGAATGGTGTCTACATTGCTGTAAAGCATTTGCTCTCTTGGGCTGATGTGGATGCCACCTGAATCAAATCTGGGTGATAGGAGCTGGCTGCATGTTTTAATCACCATTAGTGAGGCTTCTCTGCGGCCAGTCTGAAGCCCTGTTTCAGTCAGTCCCTACCTCCAGCATTCACAGCACCCCAAGGATGCTGGGGCGGCTGTACCTTTACCTGCCTCTAGCTGCTTCCAGGCATGAAGAAATGCCTGTTTGTGTTGCTAAAGGAGCTGTGTGTTGGCTGTGATTTTGGAAAGGTGCTTAGAGCTTTGGCAAGAGGTAGCTGTGCCCTACTGTTGCCCCCAAGGACCACTGAGACCTTCCAACCTCTCCCTGTGGTCAGTGGCCCATTTAATCCCTGCCTCTGTATTTGTGGAAATTCTGGTAGTCACTTATCTATCCTTGCAGCTGCCTAATGTCTGGGTAGGTCTAGCCATAATGAATGACACCATTAGCTGATACACAAACATCAGGAGCAGACCAGTCTTCATAGATCTCTATCTTTGTTAAATTAATAACTGTTGCTCTCTTCATTCTTCTTGAAACCTCAGCTACTATTCTCTATCAGTCCTTGCCATCCTAAATGTCAGTGGAAAGGATCATTGAGACTAATGGAATGAGTTTGTCCATTGTGACAGTGACTCTATCCTGGGATGATGTTTTCTTTTCTGAGGGAACATTCACCCAAGGGATGCCTGCAGGGCCAAGGTCTTGTCGCGTGGTTGTGCTCAGCTCTTCCAACCAGCTTGTGCTATTGCCCTGAGGTGCCGTAAGGTCAGTAGTTCTTCTCCTGGGGCAACTCTCCTGGTTGTAACTTGCCAGGGCTCAGCCTCAGAAATCTGCCTGAATTTGGGTTTAAACCGATCCCAAACAAAATGCAAAAATCAACAGGGCTTTCTAATGTCACCTGGCCTGGCACTAAAAGTATGTAACCTTTGCAGTGACCCTTTGCATGACGCTTAGGACCTGAATTATTTCCAGAATTATTCCAAGGAGATTCAGGTCTTCAGGGCAAATTTTTCTCCGAAGGTTCACCCCCTGAGGACAAGCTTGCTCTAAGTTTATAGTAAAACCTGATAAATCTCGAGTACTTTCCTCACAGCTGTTTTACATAAGACTAGTTCCATCCCAGAGATGGCAGCGCTCTGTGGGTGAGTGAAAAAGATCCCTGTAGATATTTTTGCAAGGCAGTTTCAGATCCTTTGCAGCTTGCTAGAAAATTGAATTAGTTATTTTTGCCTTCCCTGAATTAACCCTAATTCATTCTTCCCTCAACCCTCTCCTTCTTCCTCCCCTCCCTCCAACAGATGTCCAGCATATTAAGAGGAGAGACATCGTTTTGAAGAGGGAGCTGGGAGAAGGTGCCTTTGGGAAGGTGTTCTTGGCCGAGTGTTACAACCTCAGCCCCACCAACGACAAAATGCTGGTGGCAGTGAAGGTAAATCTCAAGGGAAAATGGAAGAGTACAGCGGGGCTGGACCGCAAAGAAAAGCTGCCCAAACCTGTGTGGGAAAGGGAGGCAGGGGAGGGATGGGGGTTGGGGTTGAGATTTATCTGATGCTGGAGATTGTGGTAAATCCACTTAGTCACAGAAACTTTCAGTGTTTCGCTTCAAGGTCATCTGTTCTCACCAATGCCAAAGCCTTTCTTCCTGTCAACGAAGCCAGGAGACAGGGAGGAAAAGCTGGTCTGATCATTTTAAGCTCCTGTGCAGCTGTAGAAGTGAAGCATGGAATTCACATCCCTCTGCAAGTGCCTGGGGCCTTTCTCTTTTGGGTTTTTATCTCTTTGTGGAATATGCAGAAGTTGAAACAAAAAGGCCTCTGCAAAAAGAAGTGCTTAGAAGCTATATGTCACAAACTGGTTTTCTGGGATCAAAATGCTGGAATAGCTTTGTCGCAAGATGAATAAAGTAACCCTTTCCAGCTTGGCTCAACTCCCACTGGCATTGCCACAGATCACTCCCATCTTGGGGATTTGGAGCCAACACAGGTTCAACTTGGAGTGTGCTGTGCTCCTTGCATCTTTGCAAGGGTCCTTGTGTGAGTTGTGATACATCAACATGGCTCTGCGGGGAAGGTACCAATAGTGCAGTAGTGTGCTCTGCTGTCAAGTGGCAGCAGTTGGCAGACCCTCATAATCTAATCATCTATGGTTAATTGCTGCCTCCTAACTCTTTGTGAGGTCTTCATTTGTACCAATGATCTGCCAGAGAAAGGTTCCAGCACTCTCTCCAGAACACTGCAGGCATCCAGTTACTTCAGAGCTGTTTCAGTCATCAGCAGTTCAAGCCTTTTTCTAAGCTCATTTGTCCCCTTACGCTCTGGCCATGAACTGCAAGATGGTACCTATCACCTTCGAGACTGGCTCAAGACGAGGTAACACAGCTACACATATGATTAATTGCTTGATTATATGGCTGCTGCCTGCCTATCACTGTCAGCTATCCCTAGTGCTCTCTTATCTCAGAGATTTTTCCTGAGCCTCATTTGCATGTAGTCAGAAACAGCATCCAAACTTGTTTCTGTTAATTGCTACTATGAGTTTACATCTCTAGAGTGCCTTTCATCCTGCAAGATCATACAGATCCCACTTTGGAGCAGGGCCTTGAAATCTGGCTTTCTTCCAGCTCTGAAAAAAAAAAAAAAAAAAAAAATAGTTCTAATTTGGGCAATATTATAAGTCTTAGAGGAAAAAAAAAAAAAAGAGGCTTTACATATTAAATTGAGATTTGGCTGCGTTTCCTGAAGATCTCCTGTTTCTGACTGAGGCTGAGAACTACTTCCTCAGTCATTAGAGCTCTGGGCTGCAGTAGGATTTGCTGGCTAGGGGCAGCAGAGTCCGGAGCAGAGAATTTGTCCTTCCTGCACTCTCAAGGACTTTCTGTCAGGGCCAGGACAAGAGCAAAGAAAGTGTATGTGTTATTCAGCTAAATAGATAAAGATTTGCAGTGGCTCTAAAGACTGCAGCCCTACAGATGAGCTGAGTCCTGATGTGATGGCATGGACAAGCTTCCTGTTTTATTCAACATGCTTCTAAAAACATCCTAGGAAATACACAAGAACCGGATTCATCAAAGAGTGCTGAGGTCACAGAGTCAAGTATGTGAGTGCTGGAGGGGTTGGAATTCAGGGTATGTTCTCTAAAATATATATTTTTGGTTGTTTTACGGGCTGCTCCATGGTGATGAACACACTTTGTGTCTGGGTGAACCCTAGATGTGTGTCCATTTTTACAACTTCCTAGTGAGGTGCTGGGGTTGTATGAGCCCCTTTTTACCAATGGAAGCTCAGGGAAATTGAACAGAAAGGATCCTCTAATCTGGAATACACGAGTACTGACCTGGCCCTCCAGAGGCTCATACAGCTCATACCAAATTCCTCTTGACCCCAGCTGTCATTGCAGAAGTGCTGAGCATTTACTAAGTTGAGAGCAGGTGCTGGGCAAGTGAGGAACTCCCTGATACTGATAAGAACTAATTATTAGTGGCAATGGCTGCAACCTGCAGATACTCAATGACTTGCTTCCTGTCAGGTAGGCACCATGTAATGGAGGTACAAATACAGTCCACCCCAAACCCTCCTAGGGGAGGCGTTTCGGTGGGACATCCCTTCTCTTCCTCCAATCCTGTTTTTTGTTCTCTGCTCCACCACTTCCAATTCTTGTATTTCCCTTCCTTCTAAAGGCTTGGCTGTGCAGCCTTAGTAATGTTTTTTAATATCCATTTTTGCATGATACTTATGAAGTTATAGAGTTGACACCTTGTAGAAAAGAGAGTGTATGGAGGAAATCTAAACTCACTGCAGCTTGAAATATTACATACAACTATAGGAAAGGGTGGGAAAAAGAGTGATGGGGGAAACTTTTCATGGAGGGGAAAAAAGGGCTAGCATCAACATTATGAAGATATTAAATGACTAAAAGTAATTGGTTGCCTAAGATAAGGGTGGATCCTTTGCCATGTGTACAGTGTAACTATCATCCATCTAAATATCTCTAATCAAGTCATCCCAGAGGACACAGAATTAAAATAAAATTATATCATGTGTCTCACAGGTTGGAGGCAGAAGAAGAAGATGGAATGTCCTATGGCTTGAGTAAAAATCTCTCAGGAGATCTGCTCTGAGAGGAAAAGTAGCTAGTGTGGAGGGCTGGCTCCTTCACTCATTCCATGTAGTAGAAGCTTAGACTACGCAGGACCACCTTAGCTGGTGCTTGAGCCTTTTCCTCCCCATGCAGTTTTCTGATGCTTAACACCCCTTTTTGTACATAAATTAGAGCCAGCTCCTTCTGCTACTACCTCTTCCATCACCACCAGGAGATTCAAGGCTTGAGGAGAAGGTGATTTTTTTGAATAAATAATGGGAGAGCTGCATGGCATCTCCTCATGCCAAGAGATAATCAGAGCTGCACAAAGCAAAGAGCTGGACTGAAAGTGGAGGTAAATGGAATGAAGTTACCTTGACTCCTTTCTGACCACCACTGATGCACAGGTGAAGCCAGCACTGGTGCAGAGCAGTCCAGGTGACAGCATATACCAAGAACAGTTGAGCATGGAGGGGATACGATGGAAACCAGATGACTCAAAACCAAGATAAGCTCTTCTTTTCCTTAAGCGTTTGTGAAGACCATGCTGATTCTCTTAATGCATAAAGAAGCCAGCATCTCCTGCCAAATAGTCCTGACCACTTGCCAGGGGTACCCAGAGCAATGTCTTCTAGACTACCTGCAATCCTAGGCCTGTGCGCCCAGCTCTGAGTCTGCAAGCTACCCTACAGTGGCAAACTGGTGTGTTCGAATGTGGAAGATAAGATATTCTCAGTAAGGATACTGATTTCAGCATCAGTCTGTCAGGGAAGCTGTTATAAACAGCAGGGAATAAAAACATGATTTTAAAAATTATGAGAAAAGACTTGACAGTGTCCTTCTTCAGAGGCAGTTTGAAAAATCCGCACAATAACTGCACAGCCAGGCAAATCCATCTTCCGAATAAAGGCAGTGTAGTCAGCTATTTCAAAATGAAAGACAGATAGCAAGGACTGACTGGCTCAGGAATTTAATAATAATAAGATATGAAGCCATTCACCCCTAGGTCACCAGTACAAATCCTACCCAAGCTGGGAATAATTGGAAGCTATTACCCTCGGAGGAATGTTTGCTGCTGACTGGGAAATGAGTTGGGGAACCTGCTGTGCCTGCTGGGCTGGCAGCTCAGCGTAGGCAACGCTGAGGTGCTACACCACTGCTTGCTGCCCGCTCTCCCGGTGACGGTGGGCTGGCGGCAGCGGTTCATCTTCTTCCCCATCAGCTCCTCTGCGACATCCTGAGGCTCACAGCAAAAGCCCTGATGAGCCTCTTGTTGGCCACCTCTTGGGGAAGTGTCTCAGCAGTGTTTGGCAGGGTCGTGTGAGGGGACACTCCTGAGCCAACTGAAAGCACTTAGCCAAACTACCATGGTGCAGAACTGGTAGTTGTCCTTAGTTTTCTCAGTTCTTTGAGCCTGCTTGTAGCAGAACATGGCAGGGGTGGGAGACGGAGCAACCTAGCCTTGTGCATTCTGGCTTTGCCCCCATCTGAGCCATCCTCTATGTGTCTCTGTCCCTTCTTTCAGGCACTGAAAGACCCCACCTTAGCAGCCCGTAAGGACTTCCAGAGGGAGGCAGAGCTGCTCACCAACCTGCAGCATGAGCACATTGTCAAGTTTTATGGCGTCTGCGGTGATGGTGACCCACTCATCATGGTCTTTGAATACATGAAGCATGGGGACCTGAATAAGTTCCTGAGGTAAGTGTGAGAGGGGGTGTAGGATATGTGATATAGCCATTTCTGCAACTCTGATGTGGTTTGTTGTAAATCTTTGATGTCCCAGGATACTGCTGGGTGCTGGTGGACTGGGTAACAAGAGCTGGTTGTTCCAAAGGCAGCTTGTAGATGATGATGGTCCTCACCACCAAGCCTTTTGGAGACTTGGACAGAGAGCAGCTTCATGAAATTTAGTGTGTATTCTGCAGAGTCCTGCTCCTAGGGAAGGATAACCTCATGCTTCAGCACTGAGTGGGGATTGACCTGCTGCAAAGCAGCTCTGCAGGAAGGTCCTGAAGGTCCTGGTGGACAACAAATTGACAATGAGTCAGCAATGTGCTCTTGTAGCAAAGAAGGCCAATGGTGTCCTGGGCTGCATTAGGCAGACTGTTGCCAGTAAGTTGAGGGAGGTGATCCTTGTCGTCTGTACAGCCCTGCTGAGGCTATATCTGAACTACTTTGTCTAGCTCTAGGCTCATCCTAGTGAGTTATGAGAGATTGACATGTCCTCTCCCACCCCAGCAAGTTTGAAACAGCAGGAAGTATGGCTGCTGCCTGTATCCATATCTGCAGGGGTAGAAAGGCAATAAACCCATGACCTATCTGCTTCTGAAGGAAGAAGGTTGCCAGCTTTCCGTCCTCATCTCACTCAGCTCCTGGTTCAGTAGCACCAGACGCAAACTGCTCCCTAGAGAAAATTTCTGCCATCCTTGATCTGACTGAGATTCTGAGTGTTTAACCATGTCTAGTTCTCATATTCAGAAAAGAGTTGAGAAATTTTGGAGGATCCTCCTGGTTCCATCACTGGTCCTTTGTTCCCTGAGCCTTTTTTTGGCAGAGATCCTACAGAGGTATAAAATATTCTTCTCCACAGCACCAAGCTACTCAGGAAGTTAGGCCTACCAAAGTGCTGTAATTGCCTTCCCTGCCTTTAGAGAGCTGCAAATTGCCAGATTCCCTGAAACCATTTTGTAAACATAAAGCCAATCATTTGTGCACCCTGAATCTGCCAACGGTGAGGGGCAGGGAGTAACTGTGGGAGGATATTTGTTCTCTGGAGGATGATTTGTTCTCCCCTGATACAGAAATTAGGCTTTGAGACCTGCATGCAAGTGGAGTTGTACTTACCTCTTGAAATAATTAGTAGTTTTATTTCCCAGTATTTAGAAAATTGGGCCCTTGATATTTTCCTGTTTTGACTGCTAAGTATGAACATGATTGCGTTAGGAAGAAGCTTGAACACATGCGGTCTAGATCTGGGGCTGAGATAGACTTTCTGATTATTATTCCACCATCACAGTCAATTTCTGACCAAGCACAAACACATTCTCGGAGGTTTTCATTTTTAAGCAATCACTTATACCATAAAAGCAATAGGGAAGGGGTCCCAGAAGCTTGTTCTTCCTCTGCCAAGCAGGGTGAAATTGTCTGTAGCTCCCTTGGAGTGCCTGCAGGGCAGCTGGAAACACCTCCACATTGGTTGTACCTCCTCAGTTTGGCATGGTTGTGTATAGCTTGAATATGATTTCCTAGCTCAGTCCCTCTCTCATGCTCTGGACGGATGAGATCATTGACAAGCTGGGAAGAGAGAAGGTGTATTAGCCTTGCAGAGCTCCTTCTCAGAGTCCCATTCAAAAGGAGAACAGCCTTGGTTACTCTGCATCTCCCTGTTGTGCTACCCTATCTTGCAAGAGGCCCAGGTGCTTCTAGAAGAAACTAACAGAATTCTGCCTACCAGCAAGTAGCTTTGTATTTGACTGAAACAGTGTTTTTGCTCAGATTGGAGTTGCAGTATTAAAGACAATGTTTCAGCCTCGTGGCTGAAGGAAAGTATTTAGAAGAAATGGGAGACTGCAATCTTGAAGTTCTTTGCAAAGAAGAGCAGAAAATTGAACCATCTTTTTTTCCTGGCAGAAGCAGTAGCTTTATTGTCCTTAGAGTAGATGGATACTACAGATGAAGTGTAGCCTCCTTCATTGCTCTAATTGACCTCTCAGAAAGAATAGTCCAAAACAGTCTCTAACTGTCTTAGTGGGATATCTTGTGCCCACTGTCAACATCTAATGTAATTGCTTTATACAGATACAGCTCTGAAGACTGCTACTGTGGTGGAGACATGCACCACCCTACTTCTAGAGCACAGCCGTGTCCTGAGACGTAGTCATGAGAAACATCAGCATCCTTCGAGGCCAGGACCTGCCTGAGAGGGCATATGCAGCTGCAGTGACCTGGCTGGTAGACGAGGGATACTGAAATGAGAGCTTATTCTGAAAGATCTTGCCATCAAGAAGGTTTTATTTGACAAGTTATATAATTCTGAGTTTTTTGTGTCACTCCTTCCAGTGGAGCTCTGCTTTCAGCAGCCCTATAGTTGCACTGTCTTGGGACAGAAGGAGGAATTTCAGCAGAGAGAGCATGCAATCTGAGGGATGATTGTCCAACGCATGTCAACAAAAACCTCCATTGCTCTGTCTGAAAAAGTTCTTGGACAGACATCCCTCCAATTTTGCTGTCTTTGTGTAAAGCTGAATTAGACAGTTTGCTCCAAGAAGAAATGGCCAGACCTCTCTCTCATTTCCTGCAACCTTCTTGCTGCAACTTAATGCACTAGTATCTCTCATGAGTTAATTTCATGAACGTGCTGGTACTTCTTTCTTCTGGACCATAACCATGTGGGATGGAGAAGGAGACAGAGGGAGGAAAATATATAATATAGGACATATATGTACAAAGAAGCAATGAAATAGAAGTATTGACTGACCAAATCTTAAACTTAACCTGTTCTCTTCAGATAGATTTCTTTGGTGGCAATTACTGTATTTCTTGTAGGTGGCAGTAATGAGTTAGTAATATGTTCTTTGCT
The DNA here is from genome assembly GCA_013398735.1 of Nothocercus julius. Taxonomy (NCBI): domain Eukaryota; kingdom Metazoa; phylum Chordata; class Aves; order Tinamiformes; family Tinamidae; genus Nothocercus; species Nothocercus julius. The sequence goes on along the minus strand of VZSV01000026.1, from coordinate 2,671,687 downwards.
TCCCAGCTAGCTCTACATTAGAATACTTACCCTGATGACAACAAAGATCAGTTGCAGCTAAGTAGGATGTATTTGCTAAGCATGACCAGTACAAACTGTCCAATACAGTTTTGGAAGCTCTTGTTTGTCCTGCTTTGCTGTTTTTAGCAAATTTTGGGTCAGTCCTTGCTCAGTTTCACCTGCTGTCAATATCTGTTGTCACCAAGAGGTAATTTCCTCAGGTAAATCACACAGGGGGCTGTTTAAATAAGACATCAAGCAGTCACCTTTGCATGCACTCTTCTGCTGCTCTTCCTTGCACGTAGAAGTTCTTCCAATGTACTGGCTTCACCCACAATCCTCACCCGCATCCAGGGACTCCTTTGGCATCCTCAACCCTGCAGGCTCTGCAGGTTTTTCCCCACTAGCTCGTCTCACACTTGCTGAAGCATCACCGACTTGTGGCTCTTGAAATATGTTCGGATCCTCAGCACTCATATCTGGAGTTTGTCATATCTTTCAGCTGTCCTCCTGTCAGGTGGCTGGCTGAGAGCTTCAGAACCATATTCCCCGTGACAGGGCAGCAGGAGGTGGTTGAAGGCAAGGGTGTATGAAAAACTGTGTTAGTTGAACCCCAAATGCCTGGATGCTAATCCCTGTGCATGCCCTCAAGCCCAACAGAGTAATTAAGGAACAGAGACAAAGGGAAAAAACAGTTTTGATCTTGTTATGGGTTGTTTAGTCCCATGTCAAGAAAGAGGTAAAGTGCTGTACATGCAATTTCAATTTGCAAGCTCTCCACGGGGTTACTGTTGATGACAGGGGTGAAATGCCAAGAATCATTTCAAAGAGAACAGTTTGAAAGCCTCAGAGGAAAAAAAAAAAAAAAAAAAGGACATGCTGTATCTTAGTCACAAGGAGCAAGGTTGCAGCAAATCTCTTGCTTTTATCCTGTGTATGAGGGCTTTTGTCATTCCACCTTCACACAGGCTACCACAGGGTGAGGTCCACCAGAGGAAGGGACATCACAGAGGGAGCAACGCAAAGGCACCTTGGTACACAGTGAGGGAAGGGATTAAAAGGGGGGCAGGACAGGAATGAGGCTGACCTTAAGTACTACTTTTACAATACACTTGGTTTAGCAAAATATTTCCCTTTATTGCCCAGGATGTTCTCTTCACTTGTTGACATTCGGGTCTAAGCACTGTAGTCCTCTGCTCCTGCCTACACAGTTTACAGTAGTTGTACTACTTCTGGGAGAGCTTAGGACATGTTCTTCTGAAACCTTTTCTGTGATATCTAGATATATTTGTGTCAGCTGGGAGGAGGACATTTGGTGTAATGGTGTTTGGTGGAAATAGAGAAAGCTTTGTGGGGATTAAGAAGGAGACTGTGACGGCGGTGGAAGAAAAAAGGGTGATATCTCCACCTTTTGAGAAGTTTTCAAGGTCTTGGAGTTAACTGGAGTGAACATGTAAGTATCTGGAGGTTTTAGACAGGTCTTACAAGAGAAGAACAGCCATGTGGCATCAAGCCAATGGTCGTTCTATCCAAGAAGTCTGTGGATACCTGTGGCCATAAATTGCCTGGAGAAGAGTAAGGATAGGAGAAGGATGTAGGACACCCCCTCATACACTAAATCTTCTCCAAGCCTCCTGTTCTCTTAACTCCATTTTTCTTTCCACTGAAGCTGTGCATACATCTTCACTGAGCAGAACGGTGGGGGCCAACGCCTACCAGAGCAGGAACAGAGCCTATGTGGGATTCCTATCTCCTGGTCATTTTGGAGACCCAACTGTATGCTTTTTGCTTCTTCCTCCCTATAGGGCACATGGCCCAGATGCTATGATCCTCGTGGATGGGCAGCCTCGACAAGCCAAAGGGGAGCTAGGGCTATCCCAGATGCTCCACATCGCTAGCCAGATCGCCTCTGGAATGGTGTACCTTGCCTCCCAGCACTTTGTCCATAGAGACCTGGCAACCAGGAACTGCTTGGTTGGAGCCAACCTGCTGGTGAAGATTGGAGACTTTGGGATGTCAAGAGATGTCTACAGCACTGATTACTACAGGGTAAGGCAGCTCCAGCGGCAGTGTGATACTCAGAACAGAGAGAGATTAGGAATACTACAATAAATCAGAGCTCTGGCTCACTTGGTTATTCCCTCAGTGAAACATGCACATGGTTATCCACCAGCCACACTTGTGTGTGCCTGATCCCTGACCGCCGTCCTCTTTCCTTTACAGTCTTAGGCATACATATAGTTCAGCCATCCATGCAGCTGCCTACACGCAGAGTGCTCTCTGATATTCCAGCACAGTCACACGCTTTAGGTCAGCTCTGAAGTCACTCCTTTTTTACATTCTTCTTATTTTTTTTCTTTCTCTCTTTTTGAAGACTTTCATAAATTAAAGGTAATCCAGAGAGGGAGACAAAGATGATTAAAAGACTACAGGCTCTGACCTCTGGTGTTAGATTAAAGAAACTTTAATACAGGAGCCTAGAGAAAAGGCAACTGAAAGACTGTCTGATAAGTACATAAAATATGGAAGAGGAAATAATAGGCAATTCAGGCTCGACCTCAAAACACTTTCCAGCAGAGACATCATTTAGACAATGGAATAATTTGCCAGAGGTAGGTTGCTGAAGGGCCTGTCATTAAAGAAGTTCAGGAAGTGACTAGATAAAAAGGCCCGAGTTTAGTGCAGAGGCTAATCCTGCACTAGTCTCTGGGGACTGACTCAGTGAGTCAGGAACGCCTTTGCAGCGCTATCCTCTGTGATTTGCACTCGCACTTTCCCCTTGCCACACATACTGCCTTTGTGCTAGTCTGCACCGTCCTATCTGCTTGGGATGGCAACGTCCCCGAGGGGAAGTATTTCTCATCCTTCTTGGTTTATCAGTGGGCCGCCCACAAACAATGAAGGGCTTTTTAGGCTAAGGCATGATGTAAAGCTGGTTTATTTCTGGTAACAACATGGCTGCTTGGCTTTGAGGGTGATTTTTATCAGCTACCTTAAAGGACTGACTTGTGATCATGTTCTGCTTCAAAAGGCTTGCTATATGTGCTGGCTTGCTAGGCAGATACCAAGCAGGGTTACTGCACTAGGGAGGAGGAAGCTAAGTCTGCTAAGCCAAACCACTTTTCCAAGTCCAGGACATTGGCTTGATGTTAAGCTTTATTACCAGGCATGAAACAGACCTAGACTGTGTGAGAAAGCTCCAAAGTCCATGTTTGGAAAAGGTCTTGGGGAAGAGAGGTGCCCGGGGAAGAGAGGTGCCCATGGAAGAGATGTGGCCAAGGTAGCATCACTGCAGAAGCTTCAGTAAACAACAAGCAGGCAAAATGCAGAGCCAAGAGAAGGATGAGAAACTGGTCCATGCGATTGCCAGTGCTCTGGCCTGGCTCCTAGACCAATGTACCACAGTGTTTTTTTTCTTTTTTGCCTTCTCTGCCATAGTGTCTCATAGACCTCATCCTGTCTGTGCAAGCTGCTTTGTTGGGGATTGTTCCATGCTCTCCCATGCAGTATCATATGGGTTGTTATTGGACTTTTCTCTGTTCATTTGACTTGTCATACATGACCAAAGCAATAACTAGTTATCACCTGTTTACCAGAGGGAGAGCTGCACTTCAGATCAGCATACCCTGAGAGACACTTTTGTTCTTAGGAGGTTTTCTTTTCTCTTTTTTTTGTACTTTTGCTACTTTTAAAATTTTTGATGAGTAAGTCCTTGCTTTCCATGCATGTAGGAATTCTAAGAGGGGTCCTAGCAATTTAAAGTGATTTTGATTACCCATATTCATGCTGATGGCATGAAGTACAGAGGGCTTAAATGAGTCGTGCAAGGCCAAAGCAGGATTCAGTGACAAAGCTGGGAAACCCACCCATGCTTTATTTCCCCATAGCCAAGAGCAGAACTCCAGGCACCAATGTCCTTCATCCTTCGTTCAGCCAAAAACAAGCCACATTTCTACTGGAGCATGAGGAGAACCCACATACTTCATTTCTCAGCCTTCTGTCATCTCTGCCTTGAGGGATGTGATTACCAGGAGAGCACACAGAGCCTCTCACATTATTGATGCTTCTGGTCCGTTCTCAGTTATGTGACAGTCTCTGGCCTTCCCTGCCATCTACTCTTATCCATATTACGGCCACCTCCAGCTGTTAATCTCATACCTGCACAATTGTCCTACCCTCTCTCCCTGCTTTTTGTGCAGGGAGAAGAACGAGCCTTGCTTCCTCTGAACTCCCAACTTGCCTTCAAGCACTAATAGACAACCCTCTAAACACAAACTCAGGCGTGACACTAATAGAGCCACATGGGGCTTCTGTGAATTGGCTGTGTTAGATGTGACTGTAACTAGAGTATGAAGCAGCATTCGATTCCTCCTGCAAATATGGATGAGAGAAACAGTTTGGTTTAACAACAGTTGTGCATTCATATTCTGAGTCTATCTTCCTTTTAATTGCTAAGATCTCTTGCATAAGAACTGGGTCGTCAAGGCTTCGGAGACGATCCTTTCAAGTGTACAGACCCATCATAAAATGCACCAAGAAACCGTAAGCGGTTGGTTCTTTACAGGTACAGAAGGAGACCCATATGAGGCCAAGGGTGAGAACCAAACTGCTCCTGGGACTCCCCTGTGGAAGGTGGAGATGTGGCTTAAGAGAGTAATTTTGACACTCTTTGGTGTCACATCCACAACCTGTTTGGTAAAATTCTCCAGATTTGACTCTCAGTGTTTTTGCACAGCCCATTGTCAGCACAGTCTGCCATGCCCAGCAGTAGGACCTGGAGCAAAGTTCTGTTTCAGGTGATTTCTGTGCAATATTACTTTTTGTGTCCAGGCTGTAGCCTTGGGAGAATACTATAATTTATCATTTTCTGGGAATACAGTGAAGGATTCCACTTGAGAGCTGACACAAAGTGACAGGTCTGGAGCTCTCTGCAGGCAGGTGTTTACTTTAGTCTTCTGCATCCCTGGGTTTGCTCCTGCCCAGGCCCAGTGAGCAAAGATGACTGGGCATGTGGATATGTGAGTGTGTTCCAGGCTGAGGATTAGCTCCTAGGCAGTTCCCTTCCCATTTTTGATTGTGTCAAACAAAGGAAAAAAAAAAAAAAAAACCTACCATCTGGCTCCTGCATTTGTGGGATGCAAAAGTGCTTTGCAAAGGTGAACTGCTTAATATCCTGATGCATTAGGATACAGAAAACAAACATTTTTGTAGTAAAAACAGCAGACATCATAGTTCTGCTTCTCCGCAAGGCTCTTGGTGTTCAAGCTGAAGACAGATGCTTCCTTTTGCATGTGTAGCATAGAGTAATCCCATCAGCTGTTGTCTTTAATCCTTCTTTCAACAAGACAAGATGGAGGGGAGATGGTTATGGAGGAGGTAGGTTGGGAGAGAGGTGAAATTACATCTGATTAGAAAGCAGAGGCTGGGGAGAAAGGGAGAGGTATCCTAGTGTCTAGGTGATGAGTAAAGGCAATGATGCTGAAGGAGCAGTTCTGCAACACATTTATTAATGTGCCATGCAATCTTTCATTTGGGTCTCTGTAGAAAGGCAGAATGGCATATAGCCATGCTGGGAAGAAAAAGGCTTGGACAGATAGTTTTTCCTTGCTTTTTCTTCCAAAAATGTGTAAGTGGACTGTTTTTTTTTAGGAATGACTCGGGACTGTGACAGCAGGCGGAGGGAGCTGCAGGTCAGGGACGTTGCGCCTCCAGCAAAGCCGAGTGTCAAGTCGGGGACTGCAGCAAGTCAGGCACATGGTGCATGTCCAGAGGTGCCGGGGGAGCCCGGGAGGGCATGGCAGGACAGGAGGGTTATCCAGAGCGGGAAGCATCCCCGGCACGGGGCTGAGGACCCCAGGCCGCTCTCTTCTCCAGCAGACCAGGATTTCAGATCCCCTCAGAGCCCTGCTGCAGTCCAGGTCATTTTCCTTTTTCCCTTGTAATGAAAAATCTAGTTCCAAAACAGCGCTATGTGGCACTTGCTCAGGACTGTTGAAGTTGCTAATTATGGAGGAAGATAGGGAAGAGGCAGTATTTCCTCGTCTTTAGAAGAAAGCGCAATTTAAATCCTAGTTGACAGCCTTTAATCACTTCCCAGGTAATGTCCTAACGTGGTGGGACATGAGCAGTGAAGTCTTAGGTCCAGCAGAAGAAGAATTTTTACAGGCTTTAAATTTCATTCGGATAATTCTCTCTTCAGGTCTCTTATGTCCTACCCTTCTGGCATCCTGTCCCAAATCCTGTGCTGTGCTTGAAACCTTTAGGGAATTTAGATGCATACTTCTTTGGAGGGCTCTCCTGAGCATATTCCAGGTTACAGATCATCACACAGATGGCACCCACTTGTCAAAATAGACACACAGAGGGTTTGTAAAGGGTTCTGAAAATATATTTCTATTTCTGGCAGTATAGAGCCAAACATAATATTAAAAAAATGCTCTCTTCTGTCTGCCACTCTGGAGAATTCTTTGGATTTTGGAGAGAAAAGGTGCGCAGGAAGAACTTGTAACTTTTATTAGAACATCTGATATTTTTGGAGGGAAGAAAAAGAATGAATTTTAGACTTAGGCCCTCTTGGTTTCTTT
>VZSV01000026.1:2641164-2665012 GCA_013398735.1 Nothocercus julius | reverse complement strand
CCTCACATCCTTAGACCATCAGAGCCAAAACATTTGTGCCATGACTTTGACCTTAGGTTAATGTTCTTTAAAAGTCTAGGATCCCTTTGGCAGATGCGTCCTCCTCTGACGCCTAAGGGCTACTCTGTCTTTCTCCTGCTAACATTTTTTTCTTTTCTTTAAAATAAATAAATAAAAAAACATATTCTTTTTAATTTTCAATACTCATTGTCAGGTTATCCCCTGATGACCATCTGCCTCCTGATGACCCTCTCCCATCTTGATCATCTCCAATTTTATTTCTTTTCCTCTAGAGTTCAAAATTGTTTTATTTTTCCTGGGCTACAATCAGCTATTTTTCCAGTGAGGCTTCCATGTGAGTAATAGATCACTGAGGCTTAGTGGCTACCTGGGTCATACTCCTTTGGAGACTCATTCAGCACGGTAGATAAGACTAACAGAGAAGCCGTACGCAGCAGATGGAGTTGATAGTCTGACATAGACTCCCGCAGACAGAGGCAGATTCCTAAACTTCTTTGAAGACAGGTCCCAGACATCACCAAATGGTGCTCAGTTCACACCCTTTTTGAAGTCACCTGCAGAAGTTTAGCTGTAGTCTACCCTCCTGAGGTTTTTGTGCATCCTTGTCATGACTTCTTAATGCCTGTGTGTGTCCTGCAGCCATACGCTACCTACTTGCATGCTCAAGTTGCCCTGTTTGTTGCTTTTCTTTCCATCTCACACAGTGTCTTTGCAGGTCATAACCAGCAGAATGAAGTCACCGCCCAGCCCTTATTGCCCAGTTCTCTCCCCAAAACTGTGGACAGTGCAAACTCTCTCTAGCAGTCCCTGAGGAGGGGAGAGCTGAGCCCTCTCGGCACCTTGCTGTCCTTCTAGAAATCAGCCTGAAATGAAACCTTTCTCCCAGGAGTTGGGAAGTTTCACATCTGTAAATATGTGTTCTACTGATGAAAGGACCTAAAAGCGAAAAGTAGTTTTCTCCTGTACCAGCTGGTATCCTGGAGAACATGTCCTGCTTTGTCATATCTAAATGAGTAGGGGCACAAAGGTTTCATGGTACCTTGGATATGTTCAGCCTGGAGACCCCTAGTACTGACACAGATAGGCCAACCAGGTAGAGCAGTCCTGCTGTCTTGCTATGTATAGGAGCTGGGACCTACTGTTGAATTTATTCCGCGTTGGTTCTTTATTCCCCTCCCCCTAGCCCCTAATTTGGTATTTCTTTCTTTCTTTTCACTGCTCATCCTTCCAGGTGAGCCCTGGCTGCCCCGCGAGGTGCGGGGGGCTCCCACCACCATCCCTCACTGGCAGTTTGGAGGCAAAAGAGCAAGGCTGTCCTGAACTTGTGGTAGGGCCAGAAACAGGGCAGGCGAGGGAAATGCTCCTGTGTGGATGGGTGGTAGGTGCCTCTGGGCCAATCCTGGCATGATCTGTGCGTAGGAAAAATAAGAGCAATATTAAACATAGTGGTCTTTGATATCTCTGTGGCTCCTATAAAATGCTCTGTAAATTGAATTTGCAGCAGTTTCTTATCTCCTGAAAGGAAGATGTAACAGCATTGTCTTGTGTTTTAATCAGATATTTTTCCTTACCTCTTCCCCACTTCTCCACCGAGGGAAAAACAAATATTGAAGAGTCCTTTTTTCTTCCCCTTTCTCCTCCTGAAGCATTAAGAGGCCTTCACACAAAGTGACTCAAGTGCAGAGGAATTAATTGGGGAGATTAGGTTGCGTTGCATTTCTGGCATTTTCTCAGAAATGGTAATTGCCCTAATTCTCCACCCTGCCAAACCCTCCACCCGCAGCCTCCCCCCCTGCCTCCCCATCCACCTGTGCTCATGCTTCGGTTGCTGCTGTCATGTCCTTGCTATTTATTTCATCTCAATAATGAGAGAGACGTGGCCGCTGAAGATCCCTCATAATCTAGTGACATCTTTGAAGCAACAGACGCAAAAGAGCAGTTTGTTTGGGGGGAATGAGAACTGCCTGCTTAACCTCCACACTCACCTCTTCTCCTGCTCAGGATATCTGGCCACAGCATTGCAAGTCATTTGGCTAAGACTTTTTTGGCTTAATACAGTCAGAATGTTCACCAGACCCTGGCTCTCTGCTTAACCCCTTGACATGCCTCCCAAACCTCACACACTTGCTGAGAGTTCGTCCAACTTATTTTTTTTCAGTCAAAGTTCAGTGCAGTCCCCTAAAGTTTGAGCTGCAATGTTTGTTTTCTCCCAGCAGCCTGACTGCCCTCCAGAGACCTAGGGAAGTTCAAAGCCTTTCAGTTTACCTTCTTGTTGTCTTTTTAACGCCGAGCTTCTATTTGCCCAGGTCACGGATGCAGCCAAACAGGGAGGATTTATTCATTGGATGGCATGTCCTAATCTAGAAACCTGCTGATGTTCACGGCAGGTTGAGATCAGAGGTCCTGCTGTGGGTGGTAAAGTGATGGAGTTCCTTGTCACACGAGCTTGTAGGTGTCAGCTGTTGAGAAAGGTGGGAAAAGTGATTGAACAGAGTTGTGGAAGTAAAATAATCCATTATGGGCTGTGAAAACAAAACAAAACTCCTTTGATTTAGGAAATGCCTGTGCTGCTGCTTATTGGGACCTTTGGTTGTTTGTAAGAGCTGCCTTGCCTCATTCCCGCATCCCAGGAATCTGGGAAAGACTGCTTTGAATAACCATCAAATCCTGGATCCAGGAAAGTGGAGGTTGGGCCCCAAGAAGTCAGAGGTTCAGCTGAGTTCAGGCATCTGAGATTGTTTTTCCACATAGCCGAGCTTGTCCAAGCCTGTTTACTGCTGCTTTGATAACTTGAGACAGCAAGTTTTCTGCTGGGATTTCGGGAGCCTTTTTCTTCAATGCATTTCCCTTTCAATAAAAGTGAACTTAGAAGGGCAGGATTCTTTTCCATTTTCTTCTTATCCTGGGTGTAGCAAATGGATCTAGAGAGGCAAAGGAAAGTACTTGTGATCCGTACTAATCCTTGAATTGTTTTTTTCCTCCTCTGACCATGAAACTGTTTTTGCTCTTGGTCTAATTTATGTTGTCCAGCAGTGGTCCTCAAGTGAATATTCACCTGCTAGAGGCTGCTTGTGTGCTCCATTCTTCCTCCTCTCCCCACTCTGAATAGCCTAGAAGAGATGCGATGCATAGAAAAGAGCACAGTGCCTCGTTTCAAATCAGAGACAGGGAGATGTGATGGAGACCCAGCAGAGCACAGCCCTCTGCATCATCACCAAAAAAACAAAAAGGATTTTGTATGAGGCCAGAGGAGCAGATGGTTCGTGGATATTGCTGAAGTGGTTTGATTAAAAATGTAGGTAGAGCAAAAGAAGGTAAAGAACCGTATGCCAGTGAGCTTCAGCACTGAAGCCCCCGATGCACCAGGAACAGTGTGTGTGTTTCTGAGCACAAGAAAAGGAACTGTTCTCATGCTGGAAGAGACACTGCCACTTAAACTGAGGAGGAGTTGGAGGTGTCAACCCTCTCCAAGTTATGGACCCAGATCCTCACCATGTCGCAGCCTTTCCACCCGCAGGAGTGTAGTCTGGGCACACACTGATGCAGAGGCAGCCATGAGATCTCCCGTCGCTCAGGAAAGGTGGGGAATGGCCACAGACCTTGCAGACAGGACTGGAGGAGAGAACTTAAAAGCAAGTTCAGTGGGAGTGGAGATAAATTATCAATTGGCTTGGTTTTGTGCTGTTATTGTCATTGTTGTTTACATATGGAGTGTAGTAGTGGCTTCTGAAGTGATAGATTTAAAGGTTTTCCTGAGTGTGAAAGGCCTTGCTTGAAGACCAGCTGAAGACTTCACTAGAAAAAGTTAATATCCAAACATCTTGTCCTTCTTAATTAAGACATCTGCATGGAAAGAAACCATTTCTTCTTCTTCTTTTTTTTTTTTTTCCCATCCTGATTCCTGCCTGGTCAGAATTCCCACCAGCTTTCACCTTCTCATCCCGCCCTGTTCCATAGTTTCTCTCATAGACACAGAGAACCCCTTCTCCAAGGCAGCTGGATGGAAAATGCCCCTATTTGAAAGCAGCTGTCATTAATAAACAGGCTGTTTAGGGCCAGGCTGTCAAAGAGAGCATGTTCAATGTACAATCAAGAGGCAACGATGCACAAAATTGCACGCATGCAGAAATAGGAATCCTTTCTTGGTGTGTGTTGAGCTTTGAACGCTTAAGTGATTCCACTTCTCTCTTCCCCATCCAATTATGTGGGCAACATATGATAAGATTGCTAAATGAATTAATGATGGAAATTTTTATACTGCCTAATCAATATTGTTCTGCTCAGCACAAGGCAAGCCACCCGCCTCCCTGCTCTACCCCAATTTGTATTCTTATTTGCACTTTGAAAACACAAGTTCACCTTCTCACTATTTGGGATGTGGTGACCAAGGGGGAAAACAGCAGCATACCCATTGAAACTGTTCATAGTTGCAGAGTTTCTGCCTTGCATTAAGGAGAGGTAATACAGGGACAGTGACAAGCCCTGCCAAACCCATGGCTCAAGGTTTGAAGAGGCATCATCCTGTGGAGGCCAGAAAGACCTTTTCTCTGTTTCAGTCATATAGCCTTGCAAAAATGGCCAGCAACCTTATAAACAGACACTGGATGATAATTTTTTCTGAGCGTCATGAAGGCAAGATGCCAGATTTTATGGGCCAGTAGACTGATCCAATATAGCAAATCCTGTGTTCCACTGTGGATTCTGAGACCAAATTATCAATTAATGCGAAGCATTAAAAAAAATCCAAATCCCTTTTAGTTCCCTGTAGTCATTAGTGACAAGATACAATATCTATAACTCAGATGCTTTGCCAGCATCCCCTGGCAGCAAGGCAGAAACTCCATTCCCACTTTTTCCAATACATATGAGAAAAACATGAGATCAGTGTTTTTTACAGTCAGGTTCTGCTGCCTTTTTGTATTTACTTAGATGGAGGAATAAATCAGGTTTGGGTTACTCTCAGGGTTAGTTATTTGTTATTGGAATAAATGCATGGTAATAGAACTGGCAAAGGAAGATGTTTCTTTTTCAGCTCTGTGTTTGAGGTAGAATTTGCTGTGTTCTGCACTATATTATATTGATGTTTTTTTTTCCATTGCCAATGACTTCATCTGCTGTGCTTCTTTCCAATGTCCATACCGCTGCCACAGCTGGCTTTGGGATGCAGCTTTTTTCTGCTAGATCTTTCTTTTCTTTTTCCCCTAATAGTAACATTGTAATGCAGAGGCAATTTAACCAAGCATCATGAAACAATTTTGTAAGCCTGGCCCCCACCCATTTGCTACCTCAACTCTTTGGGAAGGGAGCAAAGCACTTTGGAGGCTCATCAGGCATTCACAGGGCAATTCCCTGAGCAGAATGAGCCATCAGCTGCATTTTATAGCTGCATTTTCACCTCTGGTGAAGGAGAAAGATGCTCAGGGTGATGACCAGCTAGACACACCCTAACCCCAAATATTTGGTTTTCCTTTGGCCATCAGGTCCACACTGCTAAATGTCACATTGAGAAGTCTCCCCTGAGCCAGCAGCACTCACCGGCTGCCCTTTCATGGTGGGACTTTCTCTGCTTTTAGTCCTGGTGGCAGCAAAGCCATCTCACTAGAGAATCAGCAGAGCTCATGCTAGTCATTCACTATGCATTTGTGCTCTGATATTCCCACCCTTTCCCTTCCCTGCCATTCCTTAAATCTTTCCTGCTTTGATGCATGGAAATCATCATCCTGTATTTTCTGCTCCATTATATTTTCTTTCCCTCGTCCTTTTGTAGGGCTCAGTTTTGCAGGTGATCAGAATCTGAGACCGAGGTCCTTCCTCCCTCCCCCAACCAGTGACAGTATAGAGCGGAGGAAGACTCTGGGGAAGAGTAGGGTGATGTACCAGGTGCTTCTTATCTGGGACATTTGGCCCATGATGCCCTTAATCCTGGCTGCAAAATGCTTGTCATCGTACTTCAGAGCCAGCCTGAAGGTTTACTCTTTGTGAAGAGCCTGGAGCAATTTGGATGAAAGGTGCTCCAGAAATAAAGCACTGCCCTGACCAAGAAAGCAGCTTCCAGGTGGAGTCACCTGTCTGCCAAATGAGCCCCGAGCACTCCGTTGGCCCACGAGTGTGCGTCTTGCTGCCTTCTGTTGTCCCCCATAGACGGGGTAACACCTATGTGACCAGTTTACCTTGTCACCTATTAAATATAAGGTCACTATTAAATGTAGCCTGGTTTCTCAACAGCTTGACTGATACTGATTTGCTGGAAGGCAGGCGAGCACCTGGTGCTGCAGTCCCACCTGAGGAGCCCCAGGTCAGAGAGGCCCTGGACACTGCGTGTCCCTCAGTTAGTGACCCAACGAGGGCTGTTGCAGGGTCAGAGCAGCCAGTGAAAGACACACGGTTCAGTTAGAGATGCCCTTCCCCTTCTTGCCCCCTTGCTTCATCCCCGCCATCCCTCCCTCCCTCTCTCACCCTTCCCTTCTCTTTTGTTTGTCTCCTTCCCTTGTTTTCGCCCACTGCCCGTCAGGAAGGGCCGCGGCGGAAGGGCCAGCGCGGCGCAGCGTGGCACCGACAGCGACTGGCACCGCCGGCAGCTGCAACAGTGAGTGCATCGCGGCCCCAGGGGCGGCCGGCGGCCGGGGACCGGCGCCGCTCGAGCATGAAGGGACACGCGGCGTCGAGCGGCTCCTGGGGACAGGCCGCGTCTAGCGCGGCTGGCAGGTTGTGCGTGCAGTGGGAACTGCACGGGCTTCTCCATCTCTGGGGCTTGTTCGTACGGCGAGGACACACAGGGCGAATGCAGAGCTCAGTGCAAATGTCCTCTGTGGTTGCTTGGGCTGTGTCTGCACTAGCGGTTGGCACGGGCTGCAGCTCGGGCAGTGACCAGGTACCACACAAGGCTGTGAAACCCTCTTTGTGCCTCAAATCAAGGTGGCATTCGCTGGGGACTGTCCTTGACTTGCGCTATCCTTTCACCCGTCGCTTGGGCGCTGCCAAATTGGCATGGAGCAAACCCAGAGCAGCCTTAAAACAGCCAGACTGCCCCATGCCAACCTTTGCACTGCCTGTTTGCTAGTGTAGACACAGCCGCAGTGTCGGGCGCTCATAGCCACGTGTCGCAGTGGTGACCTGCAAGGCTTCTGCTGGAAGCACAAGTGTACGAAGGAGGGTGAGCACTGAATTTGACTTTCCTGTGCCTTGCTGCTGGTGCAGAGCCAGAAAGCTGGGGAGCTGCTGCTTTGCCACGGATCACGAGCCCTTGTAAGGGGAGGCAGGACTGCTCTGTCTCTGACTTTCCCACCTTGTCTCACACGACTGAGCCCTGTGACATGGACATTAATACTTGCAATGCGGTTGTGATCAGGGCAAATTACTGGAGGCAGGGAGAGCAAAGGGGTTTCCTGCTGCTCAGACCCAACCCTCCCCCTGACAGTGCTCACGGAGGTGTACGCCGCAGCCGGGGTGGCGGCAAGCGCTGTCCCCATGCTCTCCCCAGTGTCACCGTGGCTCTTCCAGAGCTGGCAGTGACAGGGATTAAGCGGGTGCCTGCGCGGTGTTAAGTAGCTGAGTGGCTCTTGCAAAGCCCTCGCGGCATCTGTGGCAGAGCAGGGCTCTGGCAGCTCACGACTGTTGCCAGAGTCACGCGGGAGCCGGAGTTTAGATATCGCTGACTTTTCAGGGGATGTGTCAGCGGATAAGCAGACGTGCTACCAAAAGGTGATTTTGTTACTTTTATGCCTTTCTGAGCTGAAATTGAATTGCAAGGTGTGGATGGGAATTTAGTTCTAAGCACTGATGTAATTTTGTATCCTCAGCCCTGAAGGCAGTTTTTAAAAAATGATTTTCCCCTGTGCCCTGACACTATTTTTTTGCCTTTCAATCATGTCCTCATGACAGAACAAATACTGGAGTTGACCTTTGCAATGTGACATAATAATATGTGACTTCTTTATAGCTCTTTTCATCCCAAATGCTTGGCACACTGTGAATCTGATCCTGCAACCACTTACCACTGGGCTTAGTGCTCCCTGCTCTGAGCAGTCCCCGAAGAAGCCAGTGGGGTCCTAAGACACAGAAGTGCTATAGCTGGTATTATCTGCAGGATCAAGCCCTAGAGCTATGCAGCACGTCCTTGAGAATAGCCACACTTTGGAAAGGAAAAGCCTTCCCTTCTCATTTACAATTTTTATGCACTATTTCACATCCTTTCTCAGAGTCCTATGCCCAGCAATAATAAGCACAACCTCCCCTTGGCTAAAATGTCATAGCAGGTAACACTTGGGTTGTGTTTACAGCCACCATCTCCATATATGTTGCTGTTTTTCTTCTTTTATCTTTTCCCAGCCTTGCAAGTGTGTTGATTAACAAACTCCCTTAGCTTATCCTGTACCATTTGATAATATGGAAACACAGCATTTTAACTTATTAGCAAGTAGCAATTAAGGAATTAAAGCTATTCAAGGGGGAAAAAAAAGGAATATAGCTACTTTTGCTGTTCATCCCTTCCGAAACAAACTCATGTTGTGCCAAGGAATGCCAAGCTCAGGCCTTTTGTCTTGCCACAAGGACATGAGTCCCAGACTAAGGAATGTGTGTGCTGCAAAACACTTTTTGCTCTGCCATTCCTGTTATGAAAGGGAGAGCCCAGTTAGGTGCATGGAGAGGAAGAGTCCAGCAAAGTAATCCCAGCCTTGGATTGAGCTGCAGCCTTTCTATGCGGGTTCTCTAACACCACCATAAAGACCACTGCAATTCGGGTGTTTTTTCCTATGCCCCACTCTCACAGTGTAAAGAGGTGATCTCATCCCTGCTCATCTTCACCAAGGAGAAACATATCAAAAAAAATTGCAAGGGACTTAGTCATTATGTTGGTGGGAGACAGTTAAGTACGTTAGAAGAACACAGGGAACCTGTGAGCAGAGACGTTCCCTTCACTGGTTTAAGGAGCGTTCTCAATGGCTGGAAATTGCAGAGAGAAGGAGGTCGGAACCTTGTCCCTAGCTCTGCTTGGTGTGTTCAGGACTGGCAGAGCCAGGGGAGCGATGCATCCCACCTTGCAGGTGGTGGAATGTGGTTAAAACTTGTGATGGATTGGCAGGTATCTGCACACTTCTCTGTTGTCTGCCATCAAAATAACTTTGCCCCCCTCCTTAAAAGATGAATTCATTAGGAGCAGAGAGGATGGGAAGGGACTCTCTGGTTCATCAAATCCAATCTCCTGCTGCATCAATCACATCAGATTTATCCTTTTCATAATCAAGCATCACTTTATATGTGCTCCTAAGGGAAGACGGTCCCAGAATCTCACTGCTTTAACTCGTAGATTCTCCTAATTTCCAGTGTATGCTTAGTCATGGCCCGTTTGTTAAACAGCAGGTACTTGGCACAGAAGCAAGAATTTTAACACAGTTTTCTTAAAATAACTACCAGGATAAACCTATCCTGAAAAAAATGCTGAGGTTGCAAAAGGGAATGTGTGAGGTCAGGTAATAGAATAGTAAGGCCTTAGCTCACATTTCTTACATATGCTTTGTAGTACAGATTTTACATAATCACCTGCCTTTAATCCTGTAAGATCCAGCTGAGGTACAAGGCAAAAGCAGTCACTGAACAAAGGAACTTCTTTGCTATTCTTCTCCTCAGTATTTATTGTGTTACCCTCTATCTCTTTTGCCAGGTGTAAGTAACCCTGAGCTAAATATTTGACCATTTTTCTCCTTCTTGGCAGGCTTATTGCTTAGCTCTACAGCCATTACCTGCACGGTGTCCTCGGGCGGTCAGAGCGCGCTTCCCCATTTTCCAGGCTAGGAAGTAAAGCCCAGAGCTATCAGATGCCTTGCCCAAGGGCACACAGAAAGTCTGTGACAAAAGCGAGACTCAAAATACAGCCCACACTGCTGCAAGGGCAACTTTCCACCTCTCAGATGCCCCTGCTTTATTCAGCACAGTCTTATTCACTCCGAGCCGTGCAAATGCTGCACAGAGGAGCGGGGCTGACAGGGCAGTCTGCTTTGTGCCTTGCATGCCACGAGTATGATGCACGCTCTGCACCCCTGACTCCATTGCTTTACAGCTAGTCCTGTTAATTAACCAGAGTGAACAATGAATGAGGCACTGGGAAAGGAAAGGAATAAGGTGAATGTAGCCTATTTGAAAAAGGCAGAGGTGGAAAAACGCCGAGGCGAGTTACACGGCGCGGCATCCATTAGTTCTGATTGCAGCCCATCGCGAGCAATGACACATGCGGGCACCCGCTTTGATCGGTTCATTAGTGCACGGCATAAACTGCTAGAGCAGCTAAGGAGGAGGGCTCGCCTGACAAAAACACGTTTGTGACTAGGACACCGAAATCCCTTGTTTGCTTGTTTAACTTGGCAGGTATTCAAGTGAACCAGGCACGGACGGGAGGTGTCAGTGCCGATCTCAATACCAGCATGTGGGATTTTGCCATTCTATTTCAGTGCTCCTGTTTGGGAAAGAAATGCTCTTGGAAACCTTTCTTTCCTAGCTTTTTTTTCTTTCCTGTTGTCAGTATTTAAATGTCAGAAGAATCATATGGTGCCCACCCAAATGTTCCTAACAAATTAAAATACTTTATTAGCCCATATAATCTGAAAAACACAGCTCTGATTGTTATAAAAAGGCAAAGTTCTCTGGAGGGAACAGAGTCAGTGGCTCTAAGCCGCATACAAATATGTTTAGCTGCCATAAAGATATTGGGGGTCAGAAAGGTGTCCCCGAGCTCCTGAGCAATGGGACCGTTAATGCAGAGGGAGACCGTGGAGCCTCGTGCAGAGGCAAAGGACAAAGCTAATCTTGTTGCTTTGCTTTGGGTTTTGAATGGTGAGTGCCTGGGTCTGCGCCTTGTTGATCTGGATGGTTTCAGAGAAAAGCATTAGTGCCATCCTCATGCAGCTCCCTCATGGTCGCCCCTTCCCCAATAAGCCCCACTGAACCTCTGGTCCCATCCTGCTGAGTTGGAGTGGGAAGTTGTTTCCCCCCCAAATTCCCATCCATCCCTTCCTCCAGGCATAGGTGCCATGCAGTCCTGGCTCTGCCATCACAGGCATTTTAGTGACACCGCCATAGGCAGCAGCACCAGTCCCCTCCTGTGCCTCGTCCTCCTGCACATGACTCCGGATAGGTCCCTCTGGGCGAGCTCTGGTCCCCTTGCTGCAGGCGAGGACAAGATGACCCCATCCAACAGGCTGAAAATGCAGCCCAGAGCTGCTCCCCAGAGGGCCCAGGCATCCCCCGGGTGCTGGGACAGCAAGGAGGGCTCGGGCATCCGCCGGTCCCCGCACGGGTCTCCAGGTTGTGCCACCAGCGCAGAGCCACTTGTGCCCGCAGGTCGCTCCTCACCGTCACGGGGAAGTGCCGGGTGCTTCAAAGGTTAATTACCGTTTAACCGGCCGTATTTCCATCTCTGCATAGGGTTGCAGTGGAAAAGACAGACGGACTCGGATAATTTGCCCGGATACGACACAGCAGATTACCATGCGCTTAGGAGGTCGCTGGCTACCATGTAATTAGCCTCCCAGGGCAGGGAAGTCCACGATAGATTTCCAAACTGCTCTTCTTCCTGGTGTCAGGGAAGCAGAAGGATGGCAGCAAAGTGCAGGCAGAAACCTCATTAGGTGCGTTTAAGGCTGCTAAATGGCTTCAAAATCAAACTGGGGGAGGTGGAAGGAGAGGGCAGCAAGGCCGCCCGTACCTGCCGGCAAGCGGGAGGAAGGAAGGGAAATGCCCCAGTTTCTCTAGGAAAGCTGAAAGAGAAAGGATGGATTTGTGAGAGCTCCACATGCCGGCCTCTCGCACTGGATTCCCGGCTTCTGTTTCTCGCGGACACAAGAAGTGAACACCTATGCCTGGAGCATTTCAAAGTGTGACAAATGCCTTTGATTATCAAGTACAAATTCCAGTAACAACTCATCACACCTCTCAGGTGGCCAATAAAGCACCGAGCCACTTCTAATCAATATACAGCAGTATCGCTGTAAAGAGAGCTTGTGCCCGCCCCGGGCCATGGTGCATTTTATCCATATAAACCTCGTCCTCTTTGAACCGTCCCCAGTCCCTTGAGGGGATGGCAGCTCCCTAGCGGCTTGTGGCTTTCAGGGTGACCGGGAGACAAATGCTCTTCTGAAGCCATCTACATAGAGATCCCATGTCAAAGAGCAAAAGGTGAAACACTTTGTGGCTCTATTGCAATCATAATTTTAAATACTTTCTTATTTTTTTTTTTTTAATCTAGCCCTGACTCAGTCCCACACAGAATATCCGCCAGCTTCAGGCAGAAATGAATTGGGATTGAGGGACTTGCTTGACTTCTGAGGCAGGATTTGAACTACAGTATGCGAATAGTTTGGCTAAGGAATGAGCAGGATGGGGAGATGTGATACCTGATTGCAAATATTTACAAAGTTGTGAGCTGAGTTTTTAACCTGAAGGTTGAAAAGTTGTTATTGAAAGAAGTATGTAGGAGTATAGCGTGATGAAGATGAGGCTGGAGAAAATCAATGTGGCAAGCAGGAAATTTCCATCCTGTGGAAAAGATTTGCTCATGACTTCCTGAGGGAAGCTGTGGGCTTCCTGCTGGGCCATCTGGATTGGCACCCATCAAAAGCTGCTAAAACCCTCGAGGGCCCTCACGCACAAAGGGAAGGTAGCAGAGTGGAATTAACAGGACTTTTCGGTGACGCTCTTTGTTCTGTAAAGCGGTTTTGTGCACGGCCATGCGTCTCATTGCCTGCACATGCTACATCCGTGTACTCACCCTCTCGGAGGAGAGCGGCTTGGCCAAGCAGTGAAACACGCGACGCTCTCGCCCAGCGCTTGCAGTCACGAACCTCCTCCGAGCAAGTGCCCCGGCAGTGACGTGACTGAGGACCATCCTGTCTGCTCGGCACACGTCTGCGCGGGTTCTTCACCCTGCCGGACACTGTGCAGCATTAGTGGTTTCTTTAGACTCGCTTGCTCCTTCTGCCCCTTCCTCTTGTGGCTAACCCTAATGGAGAGCTGCTGTCTAGAGACCCCACTGTGAAGACACTGGCAAATTGATTCATCAAGGGCACCCGGAAAATTTGCTAAGGATCGGATTCACCAGTCCTTCTGATTCAAATCTGGCTTGTTTTCCAGCAGGATCCTGCAGTCCAAGGCCAGCTTTGTCTTCCATCAGTGCCACCATCACGGCTAATGCTGGTCTGGGTCCTGCCCCTTCCCGCTGCTGCTGCTCCCCTGTCGCAGCTGGGCTGGGGCAGATCCAGCGTTGGCTTCTCCCGCTGCCTGCTCTGGCTGTTGTGTACAGCCTCTCCAGGTGCCACGCTGCGTTTTCACAGGGATGGCACAGGTAGGCACAGGGAGGGCATGTGCAAGGCAACCTTCCCTTCCCCAGACCTCAGCATATCTAGCCATTAGCATCACGCAGTCACGGTGCCTCTCCAGCAGCCTGCCCCGCATGCACCAGTGTCCGCGTTCGCAGGGAAATGCTGCTCTACATTCAGCAGTGCTGGAGCCAGCACAGCTTTCCCAGTGGCACCGATGAGTTTAATCACGTCGTTAGTAGGTGTGACACTGCAGCCTCCGATGAGGAGCTCTTCACTCTGACGCGGCTTGCACGGAGCCTGCTGGAGATGCCATCTGTGCCTGCGCTGCCGCCGTTAGGAGGGAAAGCAAAGCATCTTCTGAAGGTGTTCGATATTTCTCTAAAGATTTCCTGCTGAGAAACCACCGTTGTGCTAGAGGGTGAGAACCCTTACCGAAGGGGAGCTGGGAAGCACCATCACCCCCAGTACCTAAATAGGCCAGATACACGATTAGAAAGTGTTCCAGAGGGAACTGTCCTCAATTGGCTTACAGCAACTTGTCAAGAAGGGACAATCTATCTGTTATAGTGCTGGAAGGTTTTCATCCAGGTAAAGCACTACAGTCGCAGCCTGTAGTCTGAAGCACTGTAAATTTTCAGGAAAGCGAGGGGCAGATTTATTTTTTCAAAGACACTTGCAGTTTCCATATGTCTCTACTGTGATAATGCACACAAATCTCTGCGTTGCCTGTGCAGTTTTTGGATGCAACAGATGCAATTAAGATTAGCCTCAGTGTATATGAGCATCTAACCCCCATCAAAAGCTCTGTATCCTCTTGCAGTTTTGTGGAGATGGCCCTTGGTCAGCCAGCAGGCTCCAGGCTCACAGTGTGTCACCTCTATCTGGCACCTTTCAGGGACAACAAACCAGGAGCCATCAGATCACTGTCCAGCAGAGCTGGTGCAAGTAAAGACGGGGAGTTCCCATGCCCTGCGTTGCATTCACTTTCTGTCTCGGTGCTGCCAGGCCTATGTTCAGTGAATCTGACATTAGTAAGAAATAGATTTGCAAACAATCAAGCCTAATGAATTTTGAATATTATTATGATTAATGCCAAGGCAGTTGAACTGATTATCCAGCATCCAGAAGTTAAGTAATGGAGCCTTATCTAAATCACATGTACTTGTCAGTCAGGAATGGCCCTGGCTGCAGACAGAGATGGAGTATTATTGGTTACCCGGAGGGGAGTCACTGTCAGGACAGAGAGAGAGAGGGACGATGGAAGGGGAGCTTATGAGATACCAATCTGAAAGCATTTTAGCATAGACTGGTAGTACATGCAAGTGCTTTATTGGTACTATTTCCTAAGCAGCATTTCTCAAGCCATTTTGAGACTTTGCTTTTATATCACCAGCTCAGGATTTATTGGTCAAATACTTCCTGTTTTCTCAGACCAGAAATGGAGATGATTTTCCTTCTTTCTCTAGCCAAAAAAGTAGATTCCTGATGGACATGTTTCTTGCATCATGATGGTTTAACTTTAACAGTCTCCATCTGATTAGCTTTTGAGTGATTAAACACTTCTTGTAGTATTATCAACTCACTGCAAAATGATAATGCAGATCAGTCATGGATAATTTCTTTTGGTACTTGCAATCCTCACAGGTTGCAGATCCCCTTTAAAGCTGGAACCAGCTGACAGCTGTGCTGTTTCATGGACATTGCATCTCTCCTAAAAACGACTGTAGTGTGGTACAAGGACCTGTAATCTTGTGGAGCCGAATCAGTAAATCCATATGGTGCCTCACCAACTAGCTGACGGCTGGAGTTTGAAAAGTTTTAGTGGCCTTCCCAGCGTTTGCTGTTATCTGGGCAGGGACCGGGAGGAAGGTGCTTAGTCTTGAGCTTTTAAAAAGCTTTTAAAAAGCTCTAGACTTTGTCTAGAGTTGGTGCCCATGCTGGGGCTGTGGCACAGGAGACAGGCAGCCTGTGTGCCAGCCCTCTGCGCCACAGCCCTGCTCCATCCCACGGCAGGGCGGTGGCATTCCCAGGAAGCCACCATGCTCTCCCGCCAGTAGAGCCATCCCAGTGCTGCCGTGTCCTGCAGCTGCTGGAGATCTGCAGTGTAGGGGCTCGTCCTTCTGGGCCATACTAAGTAGGTGGCCCTGGGGTCCTGCAGGCTGGTCACCTCCTCTTCACCTGGCGAGGCTCCAGCAGCAGCTGTTAGGACAATATTTTACAGAGCTGGGAACAAAAAGAAAGGGATGAACAGTGGTAGGGAACACACCAAACAGATTATTGGCAAACATAATTAAAAATATATGTGCGATTACTCCTCTGTTTCCCTTTCCTTAACCATCCTCTGCATTACCGCTGGCATTTTTAGATGGCAGATAATATAACAGAGAGGACTCTTGGGTACAGGCAGCTCTTACAGCAGCAGTGATTTATCTCAGGCCGTTTTTAGGTAGCAGAATTTACCTCTAGCTACAGCCACCCCTCCCTGTCTGCCCCCCCCCCTCATTTGCATAAGTAATTGGCAGCTTGTTAATGGCTCATTAGGAATGCTGAAAACCGTGGGATTAAAACATACTCAGTGGAGCAGAGATGAGGGAAAGGGGGAGCAAGGATGTTGTCCCTGCTTGCAAATTACACCGCTTGATTCAACGTGATGCAGAATTACAGGTCATAAAGCAACTAGATTGTTAAATGAAGTAAGGAAAAACAATGTGAATGGCAGGCTTTATTTTTAGGCCTGTGTTTAAACACAGCATGTGCATCTGGGGGGAACAAACAGTCCCTTTGCAAACAGTCCTACTGACAGCAGGAAGGTCTCACCCCCTCCTCGGCTTGGCGTTAACCCTGCCTGCTCAGCTCTCCCGCTCCCTAGCATGTCCGACTGGCTCCTTACATTCTGTCACAACAGGGACATTTGGGTCCTTTGCGCACGGTCTCTCTAAGGCCAATGCTCTTCCTTCTGGCAGCAGGTGACCTGCATCTCCCCTGCTCTGGGCAAGGCTGGAATACCAAGGTCAGCTGCATGTGGGTAGGAGAAACAGCTCCCGGTTGCTCTTACGCACCGTGTAAATCCCAGAAAAGCCCTGCAATCCCTTGCACGTTGCTGTAAGACACCTTTAATCACTGGCATGCAGATGGGCATGCAGCAATCCCCTTATACCAGTGCTTGCAAGGGGAGGGCATCATCGGGTGGGCAGAGTGAGGATGATGAGAACAGATCTGCCATTTGTAGAAAGGGGAGGAGATACATGCAGAGAAATGCCTGGTGGAGACACAACAGGACAAAGTAGCTGAAACACCTGGAAGCTTCCTGTTGTTGGTCTGCTGTTTTTTAAGCTCATGCTCAGCACTGGCTGTGACTGCAAGGAGGAAATAGACCCTGGTCCCTTGGAAGTCCCCCAGCATCCTAATTGACCAAGAGCGGTCTAGAACCACCGTGATCTTTTTCCTGCTCATGGCCTCCACCGTGCCTGGCAGAGGGTTTACACTGAATGAAAGGGCTGAAACAAGTGTGACTGTTTAACCAAGATGCTTTTCCAGGATGAGCAGAGTTTGAGGGGAAAAAAACAAGAGTGTCTGTGGAAACATTGCTTGGAAATACCACGATTGAATCACACCTTTCTTCCTTTTTTTTTTTTTTTTTAATCAAGAAATTGCAATTTGTTCAGCATGCCCAGGAGCACACCTGAGAGATCTGGAGATAAGAACAAGGCTGTTGAAGGAGTTGAAGGAGTCTTTTGAGCTTAAAAGAGGGGAAGACCTGAGACATCAGTCACAGATTGACTCAACCTTGGGGCTGGTACAGCTGCACAACATGTTGCCTTTCAAAGTCATGAAAGAACCTTTGGGATTTTGAGGACAGAGTAGTTCTGACAACGATGCAGTCCAAGCAACATCTTCTTCTTAGATAAGCTGAAGGTAAATTAATAGAGAGTTTGCAGGGAAATCACATCCAGTCACAACATGCACTTAAACACAGCTACTGCTGATGTAAACTACTTGGGTACTTAATAGCTTATTGAGGTGACAGTTATGAGTAGGAAGTGCAGGGCAGTATCTATAGCTAATGCTTACTGAAGCCCAGATCTGGCCGGCATGTCAGACTTAATCCCTCCACTTTGCAAAAGGTGCCCAGGAATCTGTCAGACTCAGACAAAAAGCTCAAAAACATCTGAGGGGTAAAGATGTCTCAAGTCTGCTGAGTCCAGCACTGGCGGCAAGGAAAGTGTCTCCTCCTGGATTTCTAGCAAGAACCAGTCTTTGCCTTGTCCTTGCAAACCCACTCACTCATCTCACAACCAGATTTGACACCCTTTAACTTACAAGGGCACAATCTGCAGCAGTTGTGTGTGTGTTTTGTTTTTTTTTTTTTTTTCCCCCAAGAGTTCAGCTTGGCCAAACAAAGAAGCTTTTCATATTTCTCAGTTGCATTGCTTTTTTTTTTTTTTTTTTTTTTTGGTCCTTATTTCCTCTCAGGTGACCCAGCCACCTGTGGCTCTTTTACAAAACTCTCCAGATTTGCTGAATAACACAGGCTGCCCACAGCAGGAATTAATGCATCCTGATGGGGACATAGATCTGGCTGCTGGGAGAAGGTTCAGAGCTAAGTCGTTTCAAGGGATCATCCAGCTAAGGTCTAAAGGACATATGTTCTGGTGCAGCCCAGCCTGGGCTGGTAGCCAGGTCTGCAATTAAAGAAGAGCCCAGGTCATCTGTACATATAGCAGCAGGAACTCAAACAGTAATTCAGGAATGTGTGCCTTATCACCAGATCTAAAAAGAGCTGATTTGTGGAGCATAGTCTCTTGGAGAGAAGTGGTGCCAAGGTCTCTAATACTGCGACGTGATTCTGTACGAACTCAAACATCTTGACTTTGTGCACACAAAAGGGAAGTTCAGCTAATGCTGCACCATATGAAGACACCTACTGCTATTTTTGTGGCTCTTCCAAGGCGGCAACAGGAGTAGAGCCTCCTCAAAGTGTGCCAGTAGCAGTAAGAAAGCTGTCAAAAGACTGTGCAAAGCAAATGTCAAATGACCAAAGAAAGCAAAGCACTGAATCTTTTATTTCAAAGTGGAGAAGAAGACTGCACAAGAAAGGAAAACAAAGCACTACCTTAGAGTATAACAGAGACCAGATTCAATTCTTAGCTGTCACTTAATATCATGAAACAGCCTTCAGCAGTGAGCATGGCGAGGATGGCTCAGTCCTCCCCCTTCCATCCCCACCGAATAGTGTCTTTAGTGTACAGCCCTGGAGTTAGCTTGGGGGCTGGGAGAAAGAAAGTAGGGCTGGCCACCCAAACCCTGCCTGTAGCATGTTAGGATCTAGATACTCACAAGCCCAAAATCCTCATGAGGCCTTTTCAGCTCTGGTCTGGTTCTGTTTTCCATAGTATCATTGAGAAGGGCCTGAATTGCTGTTGCATCGCACTGTCTTTGCTGGAGCACTGCTGCTCCCCTGCTTGTCGCTGTGCTGGCAAACTCATCGGGGATGACATGTCTTCTTATTCCTTCCTAATCAGCTAGATGTCATTCAGAAAGCTGGGACAAGGAGAATCCTTTCCCCAGACACCAGTTTCCTTTCCTAGCAGACAAACCTAGAATCTTATAATACTACTAGTACATAGCACTTATATAGCTTTACATTTTCCAAGAGCTGTACTAACAGTAACTAATTATCTCTCTCCCTAATGGCCATTAATGCTGTCCTCTCATGAATCTCCCCCAGTTCCCTGAGGCTCTGATCTAATACAGCAATAAGCTGCTCAAAGGGAGTGGCTGGTTATCCTGCAATCTGCGGGCTGGATGTGTAATGAGGCTTCAGAGCAAAGCCCAGGTGCCCTGGAGTATTAGAAACGTGTGGCTGTAGACTAGGGGATGCCTTTGGGAGTATCCACTAGGAAGTGATGGAAACTAGTAGGTGATACTGGCATCTTGACATGGAGACAATAAGAAAAAGGAAACTTCAACAGCTCGGAGGTTATGCACTGATTGCTCTATTTATTATCAGGAAAGTGTTGCAGACTGAAGGAGCAAAGCGGGGGAATAACATGGGCATGTGGGCAGGGGGAATTGATCTAGGAAGACAAGGCGAGCTAAAAATGTAAAGCTAAGCTAGACAGCCATGGCAATGGGATAAGAGGCCAGAAACACTGAAATAACAAGTAAAAAGAGTTTGGCAACACCATAGGGTTTAAGTGGAGGAACAGAAGATAATTTAGGCTAAATATCTTAACCCTCAGCCAGGTTATGTAGCATCTGCATGGAAGATGTTGGAGTGCTACTATTTGAGGACATTTCATCCTTACTTTTGAATATGAGCTGAATGGTGTCTGGGTTCGACCCCATCCCTGACTCCCCAGGGGAAAGGAGAGGTGGGGGTGGAAGATGAGTTCATTCTTTCAGGAAGGACACAGAAGCAGCATGCTCCTGATTGATGGTCATCAGCTCTGCATGGTCACTTATTTTGGAGCCTGACAGGTTCAACTCTGTGCAAATAGAGGATTGACTGAGGCAAACTTTTATCTGTGCTCCAAAGACACAATCGTGTTGCTTTCCAGAGCCAAGGACAAACTAGCTCTGCAAAAGGGAATCCTTTTTTTTTTTTTAGCCTAGTTTAATTGCATTGTTTTGTGCTCATGCCTTTGGCAATGACAGGGCCTGTGAAGTATGCAGCCTTGGGAATCACGTGCAAGTCTACAGTGTTGCAACACAGATCACAGCAAATATATGGTATGCAAGGGGCTGCTGTCACTCTGGGCACACTTCGCTTCCCGTGGCATCTGCAGGTTAATCCATCTCTGCTCAACTGTAAATCATTTTGCTAACTCAGCAAATAACAGGGTGAAGCCAAGTGAAGACTGGCAAGCCTTGTCCTAGTGTTCACTTACTCTACTTCAGAACAGGGCCTTTCCCTGCCTTCCTGTGTCCCTTTTCTCATCTGCAAAATGGGAATTTTAATCCTAGCCAGCCTGTGATGGGCACAGTAAGGGACAAAGACAGTGCTTTAAAATGTAATAGTCAGCCTTATGTGCTAAGCTCGACACTGGAGTGGTTTTTATGGTGCAGTGCAAAGTATGTCTTTTCTGATAATAGTTAGCTATAAGGTACATAACTTAGTGTTTTCTCTTAGAAATGAGTGCCGCCTGATTTCAGGTGCATGGAATACCTCGTAAGGTCTTATCTATGAACATAGCTAAGGCACATTTTGGGAGTCATGCAGTTGTGGGGGGTTGCTTGGCTTGTTTTTTCTTCAAGCTTAATTTGATTATTAATTATTAATGGATTTATTTTTAATTAAAAAAAAAAAAACTCACATGACATAAGGCTGAGATGCTTTGGAAGTCCCTCGATGCCACAATGTGAATTAAGCCAAGATTGTGTCATTACATTGTCAGGATGACCATTAATGCTTTAATGGAAATTTTTCACCAGGATGTGTCTAGAAGAGACCAAAGACTTGGACTGTATTTTGCTTTAGTAGACCTGCTGGCTTCTCTGTTCTGCTTTTGGGGCTAGATTCTCAAATAGTGTAAATCAGGGTACTCTCATTCAAGCACTACAGCAGTTCTTGTAAGCTGAGGATCAGGCTCATGGATTCTGTACTTCTATAAGACTAGTTCAAAAGGGAGTTAAATGTGCTCAATACTTTATACTACCTGCAATCCCTGATGATCCTGCAAGATTCAGGATACTGCAAATCTAGAAAGCTTTTGCAATAAGTAACTATACCGAGCTTGCTAGAAAGCTGAAGAGTTAGTCCTACTCAAAAGGGAACAAAATAAACATTAGCACAAAACATTTTTTTTGCAACAGTCAACTTTGATGTATGTCACGTTCTGTCAATATCATTTCCTTGGAGCCCTTCTCAAGAAGGGAGAGCAAATCATAAAAGCAGGAAATGCAGGAAAAGAGCTAAAATTGCAGCCAAGGTTTAAAAGGAACAAACAAAGGAAGGATTATTTCCATTTCCATTAAGAGAAGACATTCTTGGGAGATTAGAGCAGCAAGCTGAGAGCATGCTAGCCAAGGTGTCTATAACCAGGAGGTGTAGAGCTACAATGAGCTTTTTATCTTCAGGCATCTCAGTACTGAGCATCTCTGCGCTTAGGAACGAAGGATGTTCCTGAGACTTTTTTTTCTCTCCTTCTCTCTCTTTTTTTTCTCCTCTCCCTCTCCCTCTCCCTCTCCCTCTCCCTCTCCTCCCCTCCCCTCCCCTTTTTTTTCCTTCTCTTCCCCCATATTGACTATTTTATTCTTTTCTAAATGAGGCAATTTTAGCAACAGAAACAGAGCCAGTCTGCAGAAGTCAATACAACATTGCAAACCCAGCTCTGAATTCTAACTCCTGATAGTCCTACTCCCACCGCCTCTACTGAAAGCCTGCTAAGCATCACACCCCTTTCACAGCCTAGTCCAGCACACTTCGCCACACTGTCTTGGTTGCTCCCTGGCGCTCCAGTTTGCATCAGTACTGACCCTTCCCTGCACTGAGTCTGCTTTAATCAAGCAGAGAAACCTGTGGGATATTGGGAAAGCTGGGTGCTTGGAAGAGAACTTTTGTTTGTACAAGAAACACTTACATCCAAACAAGCACAATGACCTCATTTTTTTGAACAGTTGCACATGTGCAGAAAACCTAGACAGCAGCTATCTTCTCCTCCCACTTCTTCACAGACCCAGAGACATTCCTGTCTCTTTGGCTCTGTTGCAGTGCTACAAAGGGGTTAGCGCCTGCTTTTCTTGGCGTCTGCAATGAGACAAGCAGTCTTCCAAGAAGTGCCACAAAAGTGCTCTCTCATCCCCAGGAAAACCTCAGCAGAAACAAATGCTGGAGACTCGCAGCCATCCTGCTTCCAGCACCGCCTGCTCTTATCAATTAGCTCTTCCCCCACAGATGGTGTTTCTTGAGCAAAGGGACAGAACAGAGAAAAATTTGTCCTGCTCAGAGACACTCGTTTAGAAATCTCTAGTGAATATGAAGGCAAATCCATCTGTTTTCAAACTGTTTGCATGCACCCACCTGCTGGATTCATGGGCCCTAGAGATGGGCGGACCCTGATGAAGAAAGGGGCTTTCCCTCACTTAGCAGACCCCAGCGGGACTTGCCTAGGGCCTCTTCCAAATCCACACTCTCCAAAGGGGAGGGCCTCCCTTCCTCCATTAAATGCTGGGCATATCCCTGTGTGTAAAAGGCTGACAAACAGCCTGCTCTCTTGCAGTGCGGTCCTGCAGTCACTTACATATTCAAAGCATCCTTTGAAAAGACCTGTAGCACAGTTTTATGAGTGGCAAATCTTTCATGCGATTAGGTGAGGCTCAGATGCAGCATCTGGCTTTCAGGATGCTTTACTGATGAGGGACAAACCTCACTCTTCATTTGGGATGGGTGCCTCGCTGCACCGAGCTCCAGTAAAGCTCAGAGCAGTATTATTTGGTTAAAAGCTCTGTTTCTTGTGTTACCTGCTGCTTCATCAGCCTGTAGAGCCTGAGTATGTTCCTGGCTTTTTGTCATGGCATTTCTTTACAAGCCCATTTTGGGGAGGAGAGGACATCGTTTATATGTGGCACTCCCTATCCATCACGCTAACCAAGTGGGACTGCTGGGTAAGCCCATGGGCGGCAGGGGAGGTAGTAGCCTGCACAGCTTTTCTGAACATCTCCTTCCAGAAGTAGCTTGCAGAGTGGCCCTGAGTTTGCCCACGTCGCACCAAGGCTGTTTCCTTCCTTGGGCTTGAATAACTCAGATTTCCTCCTGCCTTTGCCCTCGCACAGGTTGGAGGCCACACCATGCTGCCTATCCGCTGGATGCCTCCGGAGAGCATCATGTACAGGAAGTTCACCACGGAGAGTGACGTCTGGAGCTTCGGGGTGATCCTCTGGGAGATCTTCACGTATGGGAAGCAGCCCTGGTTTCAGCTCTCAAACACAGAGGTACAGCAGTGCTGAGGCTCCTCAGCTGGAAACTTCTTTTCCCCATTACTGCTTGCAAAGGAAATTATATGTTGATGGTCCTCACCTTAGCACCGGCAATATTTTCTCTCTGCATCCTTTTTCAGGGATGGCGATAATAAAACTCCTTGTTGTGAGAAGTGTCATTATCTCCATTTAAGAACTAGGGAAACTGAGGCATGCAGGAATTAAATGGCTCTGCCAAAGCCATGTAATGGTTCATCATCAGTTACTCTCTTCTAAATTCCTGATGCACGTTCTTAACAACCTCATCTGATAAACTCCTGCTTGTTGTCAGAACTGGGGATATGCAAATTATTGCTGGGGATATGCAAATTATTGCTGGTGTAGCTCGATTTCCCCCTTCTCTTCCTCTTTGCTTTATAGCAGATGCTCTTGGTCGTTTATTGCACTCTTCTTTGAGGCCTGTGGTTAGCGGTGTCCCCCAGGGGTCAGTCCTCGGCCCAGTCCTGTTCAATTTATTCATCAATGACCTGGATGAAGGGATGGAGGGCTCCCTCAGCAAGTTTGCTGATGATACCAAACTGGGAGGAGCAGCTGACAGC
>VZSV01000026.1:2553806-2640591 GCA_013398735.1 Nothocercus julius | reverse complement strand
TGTCTATCAGTACCTCAAGGGAGGCAGTGAGGAGGATGGGGCAGCCTCTTCTCAGTGGTGGCCATTGATAGGACTAGGGGAAACAGCCACAAACTGAAGCACCACAAGTTCCACAGGAACTTAAGGAAAAATGTCTTGCCAGTGAGGGTGACAGAGCCCTGGAACAGGCTGCCCAGGGAGGTTGTGGAGTCTCCTTCTCTGGAGATCTTCCAAACCCACCTGGACACAGTCCTGAGTCACCTGCTCTAGGTGACCCTGTGTGTGCAGGGGGTTTGGACTAGATGATCGCTAGAGGTCCCTTCCAACCTTAGGCATTCTATGAGTCAGGTTTCGCTAGAGGTCCCTTCCAACCTTAGGCATTCTATGAGTCAGGTTGTGAGACAGTGGCTGAGGCAGGTTATATGGCACACGGCACGGTTCTGTGGGGCTTTTTGCCATATCTATTAGATGTTTCTCCTATATTCATTGAGAACGGGACCCAAAGGCCTGGCTCATCCTTATTTCTTTGAATATTGAAAGTTGCAGCCTTTTTCACACTGTAAAAAAAAAAGCTGGGGAGACTGGCAGGGATTAGCCAGACCTGAGGTTTGAGGTACATCAGCAGAAAAAGCATTGGAAGGTTTTTGCTCAGAATAGCAGGGAGTATTCTAGAAGAACATGATGCATTGACAAAGCAGTCTGTGGGAACCTTGCACATTTTTATCCTACTGTGTATCTAATGGATTTCAGCAATTTCACCTTTTGTAAGGAGAAATGTGCATTTTCTGCTTTCTGGACACAGATCCCTTAATTAAGTGAGTTGCAGAGATGGCAAATCCAAGGTGTTGCTTTACATCTCTAATACTTGCCCATTCGTGTGCTCAATGGGGCCTGACTGTATATCCCAAAGTCGCACACGCAAACATTTTGGAGTCGCAAACAATGGAATAGACAGCGACAGAAGTTATTTGTCACACTAATGAGCTGCTCTTGCATTTCCCTGGGAGGGTAAATACAAACACACACACACACAAATGAGCACATGCAGCTTGTATGCAGATGAGAGGTTTGTTGGACAAGGAGAGCTCAGCTTCCTCCATGCTGCCTGCCTCAGTTTCCTTTGCAGGGCAGCAGGACTGAGAACAGTCACCTTGGGTGAAGAGAGCTGGTCAAGATCTGCATGCAGTTTGGGATGCAGTTGTATTGGCTATTTCCTTTTTTTTTCCACCCTTGGGGAGATCTTGTCCTTTGCTTTCTTGCTGCTGCATGCACTTGGTTCTGAGGTGAGGGTTCCCACCGCAGCCCATCCACCAGCCACACTTCCCTGTCATCCCAGCCAGCTCTTATCTGGCTCACACATCGGGTGGTTGCAGGGGACTGACTCCTGCAGCGGCTCCCGGACAGTGAGAAGCTGGAGCAGGTCAGCACCAGGCTCCAGGCTGCCAAGACAGGACTGTGGTCAAGAACCAGGCTTGCCAAACGCCATCATTGCCATTTGCGGGCATTAGGTACAGCAAGGCTGGGATGCTTGCTCCTCTCTTATGGCATCCGCATGGCCTCGTGCCCTCACAAGGTTTGTTCAAGGCTAGAAGAGATCCTGCTTGAGCAGAGAGGTGAGTCAGGGACCTTCTCATCTGAAAGTCTCAGCCGGGCCATTAGCTCTTGTCTATGCCCTTCCTTCACTCTGGAGGGTCAGGGCCTGCTGCATGGTTCCTATCCAAGCCTCTGCTCAGAAACCATAACTTACCTCCCCTCCCGAGTCCCTGCTGCTGACAGCTTTGTGGGTTGCAGGCCTCCCTGCATGCTGCAGTCTCCTCTCCCTGCTTTCAGCAGGTCCTAATCTCTTCCCTGCATATTTATATGCTAACAGCAAAGAGAGAACTATCTGCTGAGCTGTGTGGCAGGGCCATTGCCATTCATAAAAGAGAGTCTTCAAGCACCCCTCGCCGGGTGGCTTCCCTCAGCACTCCGTCTGGGAGCTGTGTTTATCTGCAGAGCATGTCAGGTCACTCATACCCTGCGATGCTGGGACTCGGCAGCTCCAACCAAGGCTGCCCAACAGCGATAGCAGCTCTCTGCAAATCTTATCCCAATTCCCTTTGCATCCGTTCCTCTGGTGAGCAACACGTAAACAGACACTTAGGGAAGTCTTTTCCAACAGCAGCCTTCCAAAGAACATTGTGATCTGTCCAGGAGCTCCAGTCCTCTCATTAGCAGCACTGAGCTGACCCAGAGCAAGGTTTTAGCACTGCATTCTTTTTTAACTCCATCACAAATGTATCTGAGATGGAATGTTATTCTTTCAGAGGCCTTCTTATGTGAAAGTGAGGCAAATTTGCCCTTGGAGATGGAGGTAGGAAGAGATGTTCTGAACTTTCTCCTGGAGAATTCTCCTGGGTTTTGCAATAGGAAAGACTCTTGATTTTTCAGGAGAGAAAGCATCATTTCAGCTGTGTAAAATATTAGTTTGTATTCAGGTTTGAGGCTTTTTTCTTTTTTTTTTTTCTTTCCTTTCTTAAACTACCAGGAAAAAAAATTGCCATCCAACACCAAATAAAACTCTGTATACTTTGCTTGTGACTTCCTATTTCATGGATGCAATAAGGCACTTAAAAGTCAACTGGTAAAAGACTTTGCATGCCATTACTGATGGCTTTAAGCTGGAAGGTTTGCCTCCAGCTGCAGTCTTGCAGCGCCCAGACAGGTGAGATCCGTAGCCACGTCTCACCAGAAATGACAGGATGGCTCAGCCCCTCCGCACTCCCAGTCACTAAATGGTATGGGGACAGCCACGAAGTATCAGGGATGGGCCATCATTCAAGAACTGCTTGGTGTTTGAGCCCAGAAGGATGGTGTTTGATGTTGCATTTCTCTCTTTCAGGTCATCGAGTGCATTACCCAAGGCCGAGTTTTGGAAAGGCCTCGAGTCTGCCCCAAAGAGGTTTACGACATCATGTTGGGCTGCTGGCAGAGAGAACCTCAGCAACGGCTCAACATCAAGGAGATCTACAAGATCCTTCATGCTCTGGGCAAGGCAACACCAATCTACCTGGACATCCTTGGCTAGCCATGGCCATTTGTCGAGAGTCCTTGATCGTTCCTTCCGTCCTTCCTTCCCTCTCCCCCTTCCAAGTTCTCTGCCCCTCAGCTCCCAAGCAAACATCGTCATATAAACTCAAGTGCCTGCTACATATATAACACTGAAAAACAAAACAAAACAAAAGTCAAATCAACAAAAATCCCACAAAACAATGACCTGTAAGGCAGTTTGGCTTATATATGTATATTTATAGATATCTCTATATATATAACTTCTACACCAATACAGAAAGAAGCTGCTGTTACAGAAATTTTAAGACTGAAAAAAAAAAAGAAAACAAAAAAAGGGAGAGGAAAAACTACTTAAAAAGATATATATAATTAAAAAAAAAAAAAAAGAAAGAAAGAAAAGAAAAGAAAAGAAAAGAAAAGGAATCTTTCCCCTGAGCAACGAAACAGTGAATTGTAACTCTGCTGTGAGGCTACGGCCCGGGCTCTTGGGCAGGGCTCTGGATGGGCTGAGGTGGTGATGCTGTCTCAGACAGGAGCTCTGGGAGGAGAGCCCTGCCCTGGCTCTATGATATACACTGAATGTGTGAAACTAGTCCTCCCTTTTCTTCCTTTCCTCGCTCCCTCCTTCCCTGCCCATACTTGATGGGCACCAAGCCAGGTCAGTGACCCTGGATGAACTCTCTTTTACCGACCCCTTTTTCCCCTTTCCTGTCTACCTCCCAATCTCTCCCCTGTTGCCTTCCTGTCTTTTTCTTCCCTTTGACATTTCAGGACAATTTTTCTAATTTGCTGATTCTTAAATGTATAGACTCCAGGCTTCTGAACACACAGTCAAAGGATTGTGGCACCTACGGGTAAAACACAGATCGGGACCCGGCAGCCCTCCCGCAGACAGCGAGTCGGCCGGACGCCGACCTCCCTCCTGCCCCACGCCGCGCACTGCCAGGGGCAGGAGAGCAGTGGGACCGAAGAGGCTGTGCGAGAGTCGAGGGGGTCCTGGCGACCCATTCCTCAATCATCCCCAACCTATTCCAGTGCGCAGGCTGGGAGTGCCATTCGCCCAGCAGAGATGGTGACTTTGGAAGGAACAACCCCCCCCTCCTCATCCTCCACCCTTTTTTCTCCTCACGCTTCACTTTTGCTAGAGGCCATGGGGTTGCCCCCCACTTCCTCACCTGTCCACACTAAATTCATCCTTGGTGTAAACCCTCAGTGCACAGGGTTGCAGCACCTCCTCCTGGCATGGGGGAAAGGCCAATCTTTGCAGCCCAGCTGGGAGCACCCTTGGCTGCGTGTGCCTATGGGGCTGTTGCGGCCCATGCTCTTCCTCCCCGTGCCTCAGTGCAATGCTAAGGCACATGCAGGCGGGGGACAGGGCCAAGGCCCATGAGATGATCGGCAGCACACTAGCACCTGCCTGCGGCCCCATCACCATTCTCCTCACGTCCCCAGCCCCTGAAAGGATTGATGCATCTGCCTTTGAGCTGTTGTGAAATGCAGCGGCTGAAGAATAGCTCCACAGGCAGCCCCGGGAGGAGCGGGAGGGAGGGGAAGGTGCCCCAGGAGCAGACGGCTCTCCGGACGGCCGCGGCCACCAGCCTTGCATCTCAATGAGGAGAAGGGCCTGGCAGGCAGGGGCAGCCGCTAGTGGGGACAGCGAGAGCTCAGCAGAGGCGTCCGCCCTGTAGCCTACCGCCCTCGAGCCAGAAATAACCCCAAACAGGCTGCAGAGCTGAATCGGATGCTGAATCCCATCTGTCCGGAGCGGACCCAGAAAATGGAATATTTCTGGTCTGTTTCTTCCTCTGGCTGATGGAGGACACGGTAGTGGGGGGACCTCAGCTTGGCAGCTGCTCCTGAGAGGAGAGCGCGGGCGGGCAGCGGATGCCACAGGCATCGTCAAGGCAATTTTGAGATGGCGACAACCGCCAGCACAAAAATAGCCTGCTCGGATGTGGTGTTTGTCACAAACAGAAGGCACGTGGAGGCAGAGGAGAGGGAAAAGGGACCTTAGCTCCTTCCCCCATGGCCTCAGCGGTGTTCAGAGCCTTGACATGAGGGAAAGCGAGTGAACCTGTCCAAAGCCTCCTCACAGACGTCTAGTGAAAAGGAAGCTTTCGGCATACTCCCTTAACGCCCCCATTTCTTGCCAATCTCTACCTCCCACCCACAGCTATGGCATGACTTGGCTGAGGGTTTCACCAGGGCAGGCAGTGCTGTTGCAAGGAGGCTTGTGGTGACAGCAGTGGCCGTGGTGTTAGTCTGTGCTTGCGTGATAAGCGGCAGCTTGGGGGTGGAAGATGTTGCGTTGGTGGCAACCTCATCAGATGGAGGCGCTAGCTTTTCCCCTGCTGTTTGAGGCACCTGACATAGGGGACAGACCCATGCCAGTGGAGGCTGGAAGGACCGTCACTGATCAGGCATGGTCACCAACACTGACTGCGCGGGGCTGTGCAGGCGGGGAGTGGGACAGGAGCCGCACACAGGTCCCTGAGACCCTGACCAGCAGCACCTTGGCCCTTTGGGAGAGAATGTCTCCTGGCTTCCCTCATTTGCCTACCCAGACTCATCTTGGGAAATGAAAGAGCTCAGTTATAAGGCTGCTGGCCATGGCATGGCTCCCTTTGCATGCAGGTCACTTTGCCTAAAGTATTGGGGTCGTTGTGCAGTGGGAGAGCAAGCAGTGGTGATTAATAGCCCCGTGCCTTCAAGAGAAACCCATCCCCTGGGGCAGCCCATCTCTCAGCCCAATGACATTCTGCTCACGTGGCTCCCAGTCACTGTGCCAGGCTCTGTAAGTCACTGTTTTGTCTGCCCCTCTCCCTAGCTCTCATTTCTCTTTCTGACAGTTTTGCAGGTCTTTATACAGTCAAATTAGTAACAGACACCATCTTCCCACAGTCAGTGGTAGTCCCCATATAACCATGCTATACATCAGCTGCAGCCTCCTTTTTCTCCATTCACCTTCCCCTCCTCTCCCAAATTGCCTCTCTGCCCCTTTTACCAGTTCTTTTTATGGCCACAAGAGCCAAGTGAGCTTGGGAGCAGATCATGACACCAGCCCTCAGTGTGGTTAAGAATAAGTGGCCTCATGAGAGGCAAGAAAATGGGCCCAAGAGGATGCTCTGCTCCTGAGGGCAAGGTCCAGGCTGTCTGCCCTTGTTACTGTAAGCCCCACCAAGGGCAGTGGCTGACTCAGGAAAAAAAAAAAAAAGAAAAGTGATTTTGTCAAAGCTAACAGTGAACAATTGCTCAAAAAAAGCAAGACAAGCTACTGTGCTGCTGCCTGACAGCTCCCCTGCCACTGCTGTCCCACTGCGGCCTCTTGGTGCTGGATGGAGGCTTGTTTTGGAATGTGTTGGTTTGTATCTGGAGACACGATGGAAACAGCTACATCTCTTTTTGGCACAGTGTTTTAGAGGGGACCAGGGAAAGCAGCTGTGCTGAACCGATGAACTTCCTGAGACTTCATTTCCAGAAGCATCTTCCCTGGATCAGAAGTGGAGCTGCCCACTAGTGGTGGTGCCCTTCCTTGTAGGAAGAGGAGCTCTGGCACTGACATCCCTCTGCATGTAGGGAGAGGAGGAAGGGAAGTGGGGGAAATGTTCACAGAGTACTCTCAGATGACAAGAGGAATGAGCTTATGCTTCTTCTCCACCTCCACAAGAGATACTTCTTATTGCCATGCTTCTGCTATTCCCATTGCCTGAGAACACCAAGAGGTCACACACAGCTTGGGGGACAAGCCAGGCCTAATTCTCAGCCTGCCCAGGAAGGTTTCCCACCACTAACCTCCTCCAGCAGCAGCTTTCTCAAGGAGCCTGATAACGGGCAGCTTGAAGGAGCATCAGTCTGCACACCATGGGTTGGTCACCATCCTAAGAGCAGGCTGCTCCCTTGCACTGAATGTGTAAGCACCATCTCAGCGACTAGGAGGGTGTCACTGAAATTATGGTTTCTGAGAGTTGAAGGTGCTATTCTGGTGCATGAAAGACCTAGCAATCACATGCTAGGACCCCAAACTGTGGGCCGTCAATATGTCTGTAGTCTTAGGGACTTATCAGTGACCTGTCTTTTCTTTTTTAGTCTTTAAGTTTGTTTCTCCAGCAGTCTGAGAGGTCACAGGAAGAAAGCTGAGATTTAGCTGAGGGAAGACATGCAATGATCTGCCAGACCGAAGCTCACCCTGTCTCCCAGAGAGCTTTCCATTTGGTCTTTACAAAATGTCCCCCAATGCATTCCTTTTGGAGATGGAAAAGACACCGGGCTGCGTCATTGCAAACCTGTGCCTGGTCCCTCTGGGTGCTGAATTCACTAACAGTTGGTTCTGGAAGCATGTGCTGTACAGAGTAATGTGAAAAATCTGCGATGTCTTTAGAGAGACTGCTTGCTCAAGAGACATCATTAGCTATGAGCTGTCTGCTGTCCCCAGGAGTGGGTGGAACAAGGCGAAAAAAAATATGTGGGGACATACAAAAGCCAAGGAAATGGAAGAGATGATTTTAGAAGCCAAGTGAGTATCTTCGGTTGGGAACTCAAGCCTGGTTCAGGGACTGGTTTGAGAAATCAAAACTGGAATTAGTTGTGATACTTACCCATCAGGTATTTGTTTTGTTCAGCACTGTGATCATAGGCAGTTTTATTAAGGCTGCTGATTTCCTCCCCTACTGCCAGGGAACATCTATGTCCTTTGCCCAGTTGTGATTCCTAATGGTAAACAAAGAGGCAAAGCAAGTAGCTGAGTTGTTGGCGCATGATGCAAAGATGGGGTCCATCTTTGCTTCTTGACCTGTCCGGGGTGCAGCTGAACTGCTACAGCCATGGTTTGTTTTCATACTTTTATAAAGAGTTGTAGCTCTGCTGTCCTGTTGTAGGGCAATAACGAGCATAGGCCAGCTGAATAAATGGGATCCTGTCTGCGAGGTCTTGCTGTAGTGGCTCCTCTGATAACTGGAAGACCTTGGTGCCTCAACACGGCTCCTTCGTGATGAGGCTCAGCAGGTATGGGCATGCTTTAGCACATCCCCAAATGCTTGTCCATCATTCAGATGTGGTAGCTTTCTCATGGAAAAGACAAGGTCACAGCCTTGGGATAAGAGGATTGCTTATTTCCAAAGGAATACCAAGAACTGCACAGAGAAAAAAACTTCCCTTTTTCAATGCTTCTTTCCAAAAGTGGACAAACATTCTTACTTCTAAGGTGCTACTCCACTCCCCACCTTCCCCAACCTCTTACACCCCTATACATTTAATGTTTATTAAGTAGCTGCTAAATCCCCAAAGATAGGACTGTTTCCTCTTTTCCTTTTGCCTTCCTTTTGCCACTCTCCTTTCAAGCAGGGATATTGAGTTTCAAGCCCAGAGCACATTGGTTTCAAAACATCCATTCTGACTGGCAGTGTCACGAGTGACACCAGTAGAGATGTGAACCACTGCTCCAAGGGGGCTGTAGAAGCATTCGGTCTATCCTGTGCCTCTTATTCCCTTCCAGTCCACACTACTAGGCAACGAAACAGTTCCCTGAGAGACATCCCATTGCTTGCAACATTGAAAAGCTGAACTGAAGAAAGGAATTAGGAACCAAAGAGAAAGAAGAAAACAATCCTACAGCTTTCTCCAGGGGATGAGCTGAACTGTTAGGCTGGTTTCATTTTAATGTCTTTAATTTCTCACACTCTGAATCTGACAGCTCTTTTCCAGCTATAGGAATGACCACCTTTCCTCCTGTCTTCTGTTAAGCCTTCAATTTTAGCATCTCTCCAAGAAGTAGTGAGGCACAAGAAGACTAACCATCACTTCCTTGCACTGCCAGGAGTTCTCTATGGGAACTGATCTCCCATCCGGCACAAGCCACTGATCCTACAACTGAAAACTGGAGCAGCTGCTCTGAGGGGATGTTTCACTGCTGGACTATTGGCTTCTTAGGACAAGACCCCAGCAGGGAAGGACTCAAATACCTCTAAAGAAAATCATAGCTCTAGGAGGTCCGAATATTTTCTCACATACTTTCCCTCACTCTCTGCTGGTTTCCAACCTCCCCAGTCTTTGCTGCTTGATATTTAGATAACTGAACTGCTGTATTCACTCTCTTCAGGGCGCAAAGGGCTGGTGAAGCTGTTTGATTTTGATATGGTAGGTGAGATAAGATTTCTCCATCCACCCTCTTCTTTTTCCTCCCTGTGTGGCTCCTGTCCTTGCAGTTCTCAGGACTTATCTAGCAGAGTTTTTAAATGAAGCGAAAGTCTTAATGTGAGGTGAATCCCAAGACCACAAACAGTTTGGACTTCAAACAGTGAGAAAATTGGCGCCGAATGATTCCGCACACAAAGCAGAAAACTTTCATTTCCTGCAGGCAGGATGGAATTGACTGTTATATTAAGACTTCAGAAGGAGCACTGCCCCGGAGTAATTTCACTGCTGTCAGGCAATGTTGACATCTAGATTAACCTCTGTGCAGTGAATTTTACAGCAAAGCTCATTGTAATGCATGTGGGGTATCTCCTGTAAATCCCAGCTGAAGCCCGTAGTGTCCCACCCTTCTGCACAGGAGAAGGGTCGGGGAGCAGCCGCTATCATTTTTGACCCTGGCGGAACGTGACTCTAACCTCATCCAGGCCATTTCTGCTGAAACTGATTTTCTATCCTAAGTGACAGTAGCTCCAACCTGTGTTTTTTTAACTCCCTAAAGAAGTTTACAACACTAGAGACACAGAATCTTTACCATTGACAAACAGCTCCCTTCATGTCTCCACCCAGCAACACAGTCATAATTAAAAGGCACCATTTAACCAGTGGCAATTAACTGCTTGCACCGATTAACTCCAAAACTTGCAATCCCCAAAGTCAGGGCATGGAGTGGACCTGATCCAAGCCTGAATGACAGACAACCTTCCAGCTGATGTGAAAAGACTGCATCCAGTTCTACCCACTATCCTGCAGATGCATTCCGTCTGGAAAACCAAAGCTGCGTGAATTAAAGCAGTTCACATAGCTCATTCAGTGCAAGTCAGACAACACTGCAAAAGAAGCCTCCTGGCTCCTGAACTTACTGCTCCAGCAGTTAAGCTGGTAGTGCCGACCAGGCCGAAACCCCTCTGTCTTTGGCCATGACAGTGGACTGAGCAGCAACAATTCCCAGGCAAAACAGCAGCTTCTCTCTTTGTGTATAAAGACCTTTTTTTCCATGTACCCTAGATGCACTTCTGTATGAAAGAAAATATTAGCATTGAAGATACTGGAAAATGAAGGGAAGGAAACTAGTTATTTTATACTACGTATTTTTTTGCCAAGTCTTCTTATTCACGCACTTATCTTCAAACTTGAACACTTCTCTAGTCTTCTGCAGAAGGTTCTAGGCAAGAGACAGGCTATAGTACTTGTAATAATCACTTTCAGAGCCCACCTCTGCTCTCACTAACAGCGCCTAGCAGGAGGTTTATTATTGTGTTTGTGGAAGGCCTTGGATAATCTAAGAAGAGGTGATGTGCCCATAGCTCCCCTCCTCTTCAATGCCCTTGGCATTTCTGAAAACAGGCCCGTAAGGAAGATTGCTTCAAACTAACACTTACCATTCCCAATCAGAATACAGCTGAAAAGGCTATCCAAGGTTATAAAGAAGGTCAAGCTGTTGTTTTAGACTAGGGAAGGAATTTGATGGACCAATTTAACCGCCACAGCACATCAAAACCTGGTGGCTTCATTTAAAAAGTAATCAGTATTGTATTTCGCTTTAGACATCCGTGCATTAGTGTTCTGCAAATATGATTTCCTCTTTGTTTGCATTATTGATGCCATAAAATGTCAGACACATTAAAAAAAAAAAAAAAAAAGGCCAACCTTTGGGGTTTGGAATGATTTTGGCTGAATTGCATTTGGGTTACTTTTCTTTTTATTTCCCATGATAGCGATGCACTGTTACTCATTCTGCTATTGCTTTACAAAGAGGTCTCTGTCAGTGTATTTATTCAGGCAACCATATTTCAGGAAACACATAACCTTGATATTCTCTTCTACACTGAATGTGAAAGTGTGGAGGGGGAAAGTGAAGGGAGTGCTTTTTACAAGACTCTTCTTGTGCAATGCTGTGCGAGACATGTCTGCTTAGGTGGCTGGTTTGATTTCATCTCAAGAACTGACTTTTGTGATCAGATTGTGAGGCCTCTGGTTTTGCCCTTCACAGAATCTCAGCCATCTGCTTTCACCATGTGGCAGCCTTCTGCTGTCCACAGTGGTGCCTACATGTCTATGCCACAGAGATTACCCAGCGCTCGAGTCTCAGCCATGCTACAGAAGAGTCTTAGCGCCTTCCAGTCTTGGAGCAGTGGCAAGTTTGCTGATCAGTTTAGTCCCTACAGTCCTTCCTGCCCCATCACTGATTATTCCCAAGGCAATAACTAGTACCTGCTACATGCTCTTTCTCCCATCCCATTAAGAGCACTGGCCTTGGAAGACACAGGCTTTCTGCCTCACCTTGCTGTGACAAATGCAGATCCGTTGTAGAGCGGGGACTCTCTGCTAATAGTTACAGCTTTCCTGTGTACTTTTAAGAGGGCTGTTCTTCCACTTGAAGTCTCAAATACGTCCTCTCCAAGTTTTATGCCAGCTCTATTTCCATTCTTTCGGCAAAGAATTCCAATAGGTAGTCAGTCTGTCCTGTTAATTTGTTTCTACTTTGATAGACTCACCGGGGAGTTCAGAACTGTGGTCTGTGTGGCTCCCCTATCTACTAACATAAAGCCCGAATTCTCTTCAGCTTTTCCCTCCACTGACAGCAATACTTGAGAGCAGAGGGAGAGGGATACAGTGGAGGAGTCTAAGGGAGTCAGACAGTAAAGCCATCTATTCCCCTACTAGGTCCTTTCCCGCTTCACACAGCAAGTCCCCAGCTTTTCATTAGCAGGTCTCCACCCATTTCTCATATTCTTCTTCCAGTTTTGATGGCCTTCATATGACCTTCAATCTCCTCATTTTCACAGCTCCATCTCAGGGGTATCGGAACAGCCCAAGCAGGAGAGAGCAGGGCTGAAAGGGTATGTAATTCATGTCTGTCTTCCCGCTTTT
This sequence comes from Nothocercus julius, assembly GCA_013398735.1. Taxonomy (NCBI): domain Eukaryota; kingdom Metazoa; phylum Chordata; class Aves; order Tinamiformes; family Tinamidae; genus Nothocercus; species Nothocercus julius. The sequence continues at coordinate 2,628,501 of VZSV01000026.1, read as the reverse complement.
CATCAGGGGCAAAGATAGTGAAAATGACAGAAAAGGAAACTTATTTTCCCCAACAGGAGCAATGTAATTTCTTTTTAAACTCAGTTTTTTAAGATGCTATGAGCACTACCTATAAATATGTTCTGAAGTGTTCAATGAGCAGGAGTCTATTTGATTTTGTTTTTATGCCTGTAATTTCTCTCACCAAGAATTCAACTGTTACTCAGTCCCCAGCAGGTTGCTCTGATTGCTGGAGAGACAGTTGGGATTGATTCTGGCTGGGATCTGTTCTAGTCCAGCCTCATTCTTATGTAGCTAGATTGAGACAATAGAAATAATCAGCAAGGGACTGAACTGTTCCTATGTAACTAAACCATCTTGTGTAACGCTAGCTAAAATTTGAAGGCATTGAACATCCACAGCTTTGTCTGAAGTCAGTAAGGACTGGATGCTAAGAGACACTAAGGATCACTATAACATTAGGGATGGAGCAGCAGGAGAGAGGAAAAGAAAGAAATTCTACAGGTTAAAAAAAAAAGACATTGGGTGGTTCATAAAGCAAGAAATCCATGCTTGTATATGAGAAAAGAGTCAGAGTATTCACCCTGGCAACAAAGAACATTGTCCATCAAGATGGAAGCTGCTGTCTATCCTACAAATCTCCCTCACTTTTAATTTCCTTTCTCTTCTTGTGCTGCTAATACAGAGCAAATCCCATCTTACAGCTTCCTTGAAATTTGAAATCAAGGTAAGAGGAAGATTTGGGATGGGGAGAGAGAACATATCCCTTTGTGTAAGGTATCAGCTTTGTTGCTCAGCACCTTTTCAGTAGCAAGTGTCTGAAATGCACGCTCTTACACGTCTCTAAAAGCTCTTTGGTGCAAGCACTGCCCACATGACTTCAGACAGTTCAACCCCACCAGCCCGCACTCAAGGCTAAGAGGAAAAAACCACCAACCCAAAAAGCAGCAAGCATGAGGCTTTAGCAGACCTTAGGCCCTCTGAACCCTCACCCTTGTGCATCGGGTCGCCAGGACAGAGCAGCTGCTAAGAGAAGTGAGGCAGGAGCTGCTTTTGCTGAGCTGTCCCCACGCCCGCCCCCCAGCAGGGGCTGCGGGAGGGCGGCGCCTTCAGCACCGCGGACAGCGGCCGCCTCCCCATCCCGATCCCGGGGGAACCAAGGGCCCTTCCTCATGGCAGCAGCCAACAGGGAACGTCCGCTCAGGGCTTTGGTTGGCTTTGATTTGCTTTGCCTCTTGTAAAACTTGATCTCTTATCTCTTTCAAAGTGGCAGAGGCAGGATGTCTTAAAATGCAGTGCAACTGGGGCAGAACTCAAGAGAGGAAATTCTCCTCCAGAATTAAATTCTCCGTCCTACTCTGTTCCACACCACTCCACCTCTCAAGGCTTCACCTCCTATTTGACCCATGAAATGCTCCTGTCTTCTACAGTCAGAACTATCGGAACAGTTTGACATATGGAGAAATATTGTATCTTTAGCACTTGAAGAACAATGCCTTTATTTAAATGCCAGGATTATCTCATTCAGCTTTAACCAGCAACTGAAGTTACTGGTGGTAAAGGACAAACAGACAAATCTTAGAAGACCCAAAAGAGGAGGCCTATGAATGAGACTATGGCCCCTAAAAGACTTTACAAGTCCAATCAATAAAAAAAGCCACATTGCTAAAAAATTCAGCCCTATCACCCATCAATGGGAATTGCCAGAAAAGATTTAGCCAGAAATGAAGATCCATGCCTTCAGGACACTTGAAGAGCTGGTGGCAACAGTCACGGCTTCAGACAGAAAAGCAGTCATAGCTCATGTACAGGTGCTTGGTCAGACCACATACATTGGACTGTATCCTGCCTGTTTACCTGGACAAGACTAAAGATGATATGTCCTGAAATTATCTGAATACACCCTGAACTGTATCAGCTTGGTAAGAAGATATAAGAAATGAGAAGCACATCCAAGTCATGCTGGTGGTAGAGCAGCAGTATTAATGCACCCTGGCAGGAGTAGCAGAGCATCACACATGCCGGGTGTCCACCTCTGGTAACTCTTTACAGTTCTATTAACCTAGGGCTTTTTTATGGCTGACTTGGAGCTCTGCTGCCTGCATTGTCAGAGAGCCCTCACCTTCCTGCCTCCACCCAGCTTGGACTCCATTTCGTGCAGTAAGTACAAAGTGTGGCCACTGCCCTGGATCTGGATTATTTATCTGAACACAGAAGACCATCTTGTCGTGACAACACACAGAAAAGAGTAGCTGTAAACGATATAGCAGTTCTCAGCTTCACAACACATAAAAGCCTTCTCATCACACCCCAAAACCTCAGCCCTGCTCTAAGGCTGCACAAAGCAGACAAACTTTATCTGACATGGCTGGTTCTGTGTTCTAACAAACTTTGAAAATCAACCCCACCCTCTTTCTCCCCTAACTCCCTAGCAATTCCGATGACCTTAGTTATTAAATTTTTATAGTGATATTGCATTACTCTTGGGCCTCAGTTGCATCTAAACCAAATGCTAATAAGTAGGATATTTGGCAAAGCTGAGGAGCAAGCCATGATCTATCGTTATCTGTTGGGCAGGGACAGGCAAGCAGAAAGGACAAACAGGAGGACAGCCCCCCCTTCCCTGGCAGTTATTATTTAACATCTACTTTGATTTATGTCAGCCACTACTATGGGGCACCCACACTGAATCGCAGAGACTGAGGGCTGTGAAAGACACAGGACCTCAGAAATTGTGAGCAGCAACACTGCAAATGATGAGTTGAGGCAAAATCAGAGATTTCTGATGCTCAGAGTCAGTTGGAAGTCAGAAAGGATGAGCTCAGAGAGGATGGTAAGAATGACATAGTAAGAAGCTCAGAGCCTAAACAGCCCTAAAAGGAGGGAGCAAGGAAGCTGGCTGGGACATGGGAAGAGGAAAGCAATGGGCAAGATCTCAAATCCCAGTGAGGAGGGCCTGACCACGAGCATGCTCCAAGTCAGAGGTGAGCTGCAGAGAGGCATAAGAGAGCCCCAGTCAGGAAAGAGTGATGAATGTGAAGCAGCACACACTACAGAATGATATCCACTTATTTTCAGGAGTCTTAGAGATTTCTCCGAACCTTCTGCCTTGCTGGACTTCTGCCAGTCCCACCCTCTCTCTGCTTCAAGTCCTTACAAACACCATGATCCTCAGTGGATACATCCTGATCTCTGATGACTCTGGCTTGGATAGAACCAGCCTGGCTTGCTTTAGTCTCTCGCTCCCCCTTTGTGGCCCCCACATCCAGCCAACTCCCTCTGTAAAAGAGATTTGCCTTTTTTTTGAAGTGTCCTTTAAAATTTCAGCTAAACTGGGAGGCAATTTCTTGCATGAGAGCTTCACATAGATAGACTTAAAGCAGAATAAAAATAAACAAACTGAATCACCTCCCCTCCCCCCCTTTTGTGCTAACAAAGTGCTATTTTACATATGTTATTTTGAGAGAAATGAAGGATTTATGTGCAGGTAAATGATTGACATTGATTTAGCTTTCAACAAGCATTACAGATCCCTCTGCCTCTTCTGGGTCAGGCAAGAAGGCAAGGTTTCCTCAGGTGAAGGTGGAGGATACACAGTTTCAGTGGCTTGAGGAGGTTATATGACAGGGGAGGCAGTTTCCCCTGCTGACACTCTTGTTGTTAGCAGCCATGAACATGAAACACCCACCCTCCTCCAGAAGAGTTTTTTTTTTTAAAGCAGTCTTTTCTACCCTCTGCACCCTTCAGTGCATTTGCTTAGTTTGGGGCTTCTTTTGCATCTTATGTGCCATTTTGCAGGTTCTCAACCTTTTCCAGCCTCCTCCTCTCCACACCAAGACCCACACTTCTGCCCTGCCAGGAACAAGCGAGGCTTTGCCCCAAGCGAGAACCTGGAGAAAAGGAGGTAATTGTGATCTCTGCCTCTCCACCCCATCTCTGCTGGCTCCAGCTCAGGGTGAGGAACCCTGGTCTGGATTAGTGGTCAGGTAGTGTCCCTACCCATCACATCCTGGGTACTGAGCATCCTGCTACATTGAAAGGGGGTGACTGATACAGTGTTAGTCAGACTTACAAGACTTTTCAAATTTTCAAATTCACAGTGAGGTCAAGGGACCTTTTAAAGTGCTGAGCTATTTACTTTTCCTAGACCTTCCTTTCCCTCCCCTCCCTTCCTGCTTTGTCCCTTCCTCCCTCCCCAGCCTTGAAATGAAACAGAAAATTATTTTTTTAAAACTATGTCAATAATTTATGTTTAGTATAAAGGATGATTTAATGGCATCACCAAAGGTCATTTCTTTTCCATCTTTACATTACTGCCCCTGCAGCCACACATCCCCTCATCCCCATTGCTCTCCTGCCCTCCCTTTTGTTCACCTCACACATCCCACCACCACAACCTACTGCTCACCAGAGAAATGCTTCAGGTTCAGCCAACCGACCATTAGAGAACAGAGATCTCAAATCTTCACTCCAAGCTCACCACAAACTGGAACCATTTCCACATTTAAAATAGTTGCTGCAAATGAAAGGCAGACCCATTTCTTCAATTACGTACTTTTTTTTAAAAGCCTTTTTTTACCTATCTACATGTGTGCACATGTACACAGCTGTATCTGTGCACAGTTGCACACATGCATCTCAAATATAAATATATTGTATGGTAGAGCTGTAAATACTCCTTGATCATGTGTCTATGTCTTCTTCAAAGTATCATATCTTCAGTGTTATGTTAATAAATTCCATTTATTGATTGATGAAACTGTGCGTAGACCTGTACCCCTCAACATAGTTTATGTAGCTCTCTTCTCAAATAAAGTACAAAACTACCACTACCTGGTCGCTACACCTCCTCTCCTTTTTATTTTATGGTTGTGTTGAAAGTTAATGAACAGTCTCTAGACATGCAAAAAAGAATCTCCAAGTGATACTTTTGGGCTCGCATACTGTTGGTCATACCAGCAAATATACTGTTGTTAATGAACTGTAGGCAAAACGTGGACCCAAGTGCAAGAAATTAGGGTGTCACTATAGACTTGATAAATTCTTCTTACATACCTCTGGGTGCAGCCTTCACCAACCACAGCTCACCCCACCCTGGTCCGTGCTAGTCCTCCCCTCCGGCAGTGGTGTCCACACGGGTGCACCAAGCAACCCTCCCACAGTGCAGAAAGCCCTCCTTGACTTAGGAGGATTCAGCAACGTCCCTGTTGTGTTGTGTTGCCAGTTTGTTGCTGCCTGGGGAGCTCAACACCTAAACTCAACCCGCTGAGTAAATCTTGGTGCTGGGAAGATGACTCAAGAATATGGCAACATCCTCCACTGTTGCTCTCTTTGCCTCAACTTTTTACACTTTGTTTTCATACTAAAATCACCAGTGCCAGAAGATATTTACCATTGCAAGCTGGAAAAAAAAAAGCCTTTGCAGAAATACACTTACTGGGCAAAACCATAAAGGTGATTTGTGAAGTAACAGTTTATTTATTGCAACTGACACCAAACTCGAGCTGCCAGGGTTTGACTGACAATTTCTATTTATTTGTATCCTGCTATACAATATCTGCCTTCATGTTATAAATTTTTCTGATCAGAATTTCACAGTGTCTGCATGGATATTTATTGATCATAAAATAATATGCACAACCTGTTAAACTCAAGGCAGGAAGAATGGATGCCAGGAAAAACACTTGACAGGAGCTGGGTACCGGTGCCCAGGTGACAGAAGATGCTCAGATTCTATTTTTATGGCAGTATGTTTTCCTGAGAGCCAACCTTGAGCTGCTTTTCTGCCATTTCCTGAACCGGCTCCAAGAGCATGGTGTTGGGTTCCTACCAGCAGCTCCATATGGACCCTGCAACATGCCTCATTTGCAGTTCCTCACCATTGAGAATTCCCACCTTCACAATGAAATCTGGTGTTTTCACAACTGTTCACTAAGATGGCCCATGAGGGAAGCATTTGGCTCTTTCTGCAGCAGTCAGACCACTTTCCTTTTTTCATTTTGGCAGCAAAAACAGAAGCATAAAATTTCTGCCCACTAGAGGAAAAAAAATCATGGAACTTAGCCCCAGCTGGGAGTTTCCATATCAGCTGGTGAAAAGTGTCTCTTATTTCATTCACAGCTTCAGCTCTGCAGCTTTTCAATATCTCAAACGGATTATGCCCCCCCGCTCCGGGTTGGACTTTTTCAGTGTCTTTTTCCTTCTTCTTTTGACTGTTCCGCTAAGGAAGAGTTGCTTCCCTACAGAAATAGAGGCCAGCACTCCCCTCCAACACACATATGCACAAGCGTACGTACACATCCCTTTCTCTGCACTCTTGGTCATACCCAAAGCCACTCTTTCTTGTACTTTCGTGAAAACACAGACCCTTCAGGCCCGTAGAGCCAGCCATCCCTCCATTCCTCCTTCACACCAAGAAACACAAACCCACACAAACTCCCTCTTTCCTTAAGCCATCCAGCTCATACAGAAAATCTCCAACTACACAGTGCAAACACACTGTATACGCACTACAGTCTTCCTCTCGTGCTCCAGGAGCCCATCCTCAGCCTGCTCTTCCCCCATAAACACTGCACTAGCTACTGGGTCCTGCTGCTTTCCAAGGACCAGGCTGCTGCCTCAACCTTCGGCAAACACAGCCTCCTTTCACTGCATCCAAATAATAAACCAGAGGCTGTTTCAGCCTCATTAACACTGGCCAGGTGACTTGATGGACAGAGTCCCCTTTCATTATTGATTTAAGGCAGTTCTTGAAAAAGACCTTTGGAAATTCATTAAAAATACAATAAAGGAGAAGGGGAAAAAAAAAAAAAAAAAAAGAAATTCATCCCAGGGAATCAGGTTCCCTGGGAATTGCCCTGCTCTGCTCCCTCCCTGTGCCCCTCATATTTGCCTTTGCCTAGCCAAGAGGATGTGATTACAGCACTCGGCAGCTGGTGGAACATCTAATGGGGTTACAAATCAAGATGCATCAAAATAAACAGTGGCAGAGGTTGCCTAGAACTGGGTTGCCAGTCCCCTGGCTTCCCCGCCATGGAGGACATGCCTTGTGGGCAGGCAGGAGAGGGAAGGACCAGATCCCATCACGGATCTCTGTGCTCCGCTCCGGCCACAGCCACGCCAAATGGGCTCAGAGGGCACAACAACCTTCCCAAGCTGCATAACCCTCCTCCCAGTTTGCCCTTTAGAAAGCAGGAAAGGCAAGCAACCACCTCCATCCCCTTTGGGAAGAGGGAAGAGCAAGGCCCTAGCTTTTCCCATGTTGCAGAGAAGGATGGACGAAAGGTTAACAGCACAACGTGCTCACAAGGTAAGAGCACAAGGCAGGAGTGTGGGAAACTATTTCCCATTGAATTCCTGCTGCTGTTATTCCCAGAGAAAAGCAGCAGGTATTCAGGAGCTTCTCATTAGCCAGCATGGTTTCTATTAGGCTGTCTATTAACATTTTGTGGCAGCAATAAACACCTACATAATTAACACACAAAAAAGGAGCTCACTCTAGGCTAGCACAGAAGTGGCCAGAGTGAGCTGAGAAGAGCACAAGACAGGCAGGCTCCCGCCTGGAAATTTTTGCCTGCAAAGGAATTGCTCTTTCTGTCCTCTGGGGACAAACTCCCTTGCAAAGAGCTAGCCTTTAATGCCTCTGCCCTCCTGGCTCAGAGTGGTGCAGTCACCTACCTGTAGTTTGCAACCAAAAAACAATTCTCCTGCAGCAGAGCTGAATGGCACAGCAAGTTCCATAGGTCAGCCTAGCAGGAATTCAAGACAGGCCAGAAATCCCCAAACCTTTGCAATATCCATCCATATAGATGTGTGTATATATATATATATATATATACATACACACACACACACACACACACACCCGTCAAGTACTCTGGCCTACCAGCAATTGGTGAATGATGGAGAAACTGAGGCAGAAAAGGGAAATTTGACCATCCCCAGGCCACAGCATCTCCTTCTTCATTTATTTCTCCATCTTAAAGTCATTGACAGCATTTCTGAGTTTGTCACTCACATGGAGCTTACAGAGCAGCTATGACTCCGGTACAGCCCTCACCCTGCTCCCTGGTAACCAAAGGTGTGTGGCCTGTGCATTGGAGACTGAGATGACATTTTGATAGGGCTGCCTGTCCCCCCTCTCACTTCAGACTCCTGCTGCTAGAAATGTGTGCCCTTTATCATAACTTTGAAATACAGAGAGACACTTTGGAATTCAATTAGTCAAACAGTTGCCACAGCAACAAAAACATATAAACTTAAATGATTTATACTCACAGACACCACTTCAAATAGGAATAAATTTAATACAGCAGCTGGGAATGAAATGCATTGCACAATAAGAAAATTGTATTTTTTCTCTCCCCGATGATAGGCCTCAAGGTCTTAATGCAATATAGATGAAAAAAGATACTTGGGCAGAAGGAAGCAGAATACATTGTGCTGTATGTACAATGCCTGCTTGGAGAGTACAACACATAATGAGCATGTACATCTAATCACAGAGCTCCAATTCTGTTTGCAGACAACCACAGATCAAAGATCACAGCTAGCAAATTGACCACTCCGTTTCACTTTCTTTGACTCTCCATCTCATGAAACCTCTTCTCTCAGCCCCCAACCAAGAGGGAAACAAATCCACCCCTACTGCAGCAGGTCTCCCCCTCCACCACAGGGCCAGGTCCCAAGGCTGCTGAGGTGAGACTCAGATGTTTTTCCTAGCAGAAAGGCTTTGGTTTGAGCCTATTCTTGAACTCAAAGTAAAAATTAATTCCAAGAAATCTGATGGCTTTTTCTGTGCAGGAAAATTGCCAAAGCATGAAGAGATCTAAAACAGCCTATTGATGTGACAGTGACCTGCAGCAGTTTCGCTTGGTGAAGGCTGCACATGCTAGGAAAGCTGGGTGGCTTGCAGCTCCCTACAGCTTCCCTTCACCTCCCAGAGCTACCTGCTACATGGGCTGGGAAGACAAGAGTTCATGCACATAAAAGACCATTGGCATAACACATCTTCAGTACATACTCAATTCAGTACATGCATATGACTCCATTTCCACCCAGTAAAAGTCTCCCGGATGAAAAATGGGCAATCAACCAGGAAAATCAGGACATATAGGAAACTAAGCAAGCAGGAGATTTACAGAAACTAGGCAACACCTACCTTCTTCCTTTCTGAAGAGAAAGCACTTGGTTTAACCCAGACTTGTGGATGGTTGCATGCCTGCAGTTCACCTGAAAAAAAAAAAAGTCAAAAAGCTGCATCTGTCAGACCACAGAATAAAGCCAGGATGCAGCTCTAAAAAGTTACAGTCTCAAAGCAAAGAGTTATTGAGATATGGTTTGATGGGTTTATTTTAGGTACAAGGTCAGAGGATGGTTGCAATGATCACACTCATCCTCAGATTTCTGGATAATTATGTTATTCTTTGGGGAAAAAAATGCAAGAAAACATATAGATGACACTACTTGGAGAAGGGAGGCCCAGCAGTGTATTGCTGTGCTCTGCAAAGTGCTAGAGACCAGCTCAACACTGGGTGAAACCAGGATTCTCACGAGGTGCATATACCTCATTTTCTGTTTCTGTGTAATGCTTAGCCACAATTTGTCAGGACTACACAACGAGCAGTACACTGCACCTCCAGGATTTATTTTACACTGATAGAGCCACACAGATACTCAGTAGAAAAGCAAGGGCCTGACCTCAGGTGCTACATGCTATGCAGCTCCTGTGAAGCCAGTTGGGCCCTCCTGGACCATGCAAGTTCAGCCAAGATGAGCTCAAGAACAAGAGTAAAGAGCTCAGGATGCTTTGGGTGCAAATCAAGATCAACACCTGCAACTGTCTTTGGCAGCTTTGGAAAAGCAAGCAAGCAGATGCAGAGTAACAACTAAACAAAGCTAATAATGAAATCATATTTATGTAGGCAGGAAGGAAGCTCAATTGCCAGGAGAGTGCTAAAACTCTACAAGCGTAAATACATACCAAATAAGTCAGCTTGACAAGATGCCAGGTTTGCTCAGCAGAGTATGGCACTTTGCTGCTGAAGTGCTCCTGCAGGAGGGAAACCAGGAAAACATCAAAAAGGTCACTGGGAGAAGTGTGTAGCTCTGTCACAAAACTAAACAAACAAGCTTGGATCAATGGGATGTAGTACCCCCGGCTCATTCACCAAGTACCTGTTGGTCCTGACATATTAAGGCATGAGTATTTTGTTCTAGATCTTTGTGCCTTACAGATCTAGAACTCTGGTCTCTTCCCAAGAGAGCAGAAATCACCACAATGTACAAATGAAGCTGAGGTATTGAGGTTGGCATCTGGAAGCTCTAGATTTCAAAAAACTCAGAGGATCAAGCTTCTGTCAACTGGAAGCACGGAAACCATCTGGGATACAACACGGCAAGCGCGTATGGATTTGTAGCACTTTGTAAAGTCAAATATAAGGCAATAGAGGAAATTAGTACCTTTACAATATCATGGGGCCTCACTCAGGCCAGACCATTCACAGACTCTGAGGCAAGAGGAAAAGAGCTACGGAACAAGGAAAAATAGTGCAAAGCATCTCTGGAGATATTTAGAACACAAACCAGAGCCCTACTTAGACTCTGGATCAACCTTCCAGAGAGGCTGCAAAAGGCAAGTTCTTAAACAGCTTAAACATGGAGATGGGCCAAAAGATTTCAGCCTGTTAGAGCAAAAAGCTCGACTCAGCTGGGAAATCCCCTTCATCTTCCTGTCCCTATGAAGGTAACATCTGTTCTGCTCTTTCCTTGCTCCATCCTTCTTCAGTACAGTGGCAGGAAGAACAGCAGGTTGGCGTGTCCATCCCCACTCTGCTCCTTCCGAATTAGGGGCTGGAACAGTTCAGCAGCCGGCTCCCCAAGCCACAAACTACATTTATCTTCATCTTTACACGCCTTTACACAGCTGCCTCTCCTGATGATAATGTGTTCTACAGTTTCCCTTTCTGGCATGGCTTATGTTAATACTCCATTAACATTGCTAATCAGAGACAGACTTCTGGCAGCATCTCCTGGGGATGAGCAAATGTTGTCCTATGCCTTTTACTTTAGGAGATCAGACTTTCAGATGAAACCCATCCCCAACACCTCTGATTTCAGCAATTAAATGAAGCAGGCACATCTGGGAGCTGTTCAATGCTGGATGTGTGTGGTTCTTACCGCTCCAAACTAAGTCCTTTTAAACCCCCTTTTCTGCCAGCCCACTGCAATATGACATTTGGAACTTCAATTCACTTGGGAAATCAAAGGCTGCTAGAAAGATGAGACAATCAAATCACCGATAAAAGGTACAGAAGGTCCTGAAGGTCTAAGAATTCAGGCAGCTTCACCCCAAGGGCAAGACTTCAGTCACAAGAGATGCAAAATGCATCCATTAGAGCTTTGAGCAGTCTTAGAGCATCCCTTCTAACTGCAATGCAGCTACTGCATTTTTAATCCCCCCAAGATCCTGCCTTCTGGAGCAGCCTCTGGAAGGAGAACCACGGGGCAAACTGAGCTGACCACGCTACCCTAAAGATATCTTTGCTCTCCCATCCTCAGACATATCCTCAGTTCAGCTCACCCCATCCACAGCATCTAGGTCAGTCATTGCCTGATCTACTCTCTCATGTTTTATGAGTACTTCTAAACCCTAGCTTTGAAAAAGGACTCCATTTTTTGTTTGTATGAAGTAGAATCAAGGACAGGGGTACATTCAGCTCTCAAAGCTGTTTACAAGTTCTTGCTGTATAAATACAAGAAAGGCAAGTGCTCATTAACAGTTTCCAAGTTGCCTTAGATTCTAGGTGGACTGTGATTCTCCATAAGATTCAGAAAGTGCAGAAGCAGTGTTTGTTAAACAGGGAATACCAAAGCCTACAGAGTAGCAACATCATAAGTGAGGCAGAATGAGACACAAATACGAAAGAGATGCAATTCCTGTAAATTCCCCAGCTCACTCAGAAGCATGCAACAGGTGAACAGGAGAACAGTGTAGTTAAACAGCAACAAAAAAAACAGTCTGGTCAGCAAATTTATGATAAAGAACATATGCATAAATCCACTTCCCAGGAAAAATTAGGACATACATCCTCTCCCCTTGCAATCTCTCTATACCTCGTGACTTCTCATCTTAAATGGAAAGCATTTCCACTGCAGGAAGCAACGCTTATGGGCGATTCTCGATGGCACAGAGACCAGGAAGAACGGCTTGGTTTTCAAAAGCAGCTGCACACCAGTTCCCTCTCACTGCAAAGCCAACACTTGCCTTTCCCAAAAAAGCCACCTCGATTTACGGAAAAGGAGGAGCAAACAAACAATCCTCATCAGTATCTAAATGATTAAGTGGTATATGACTCATACCCATTTGGAAAGGCTTCTCCTGAGCTCTAACAGCCTTGCCAATACCTGTTCAGATGCACAGATCAGGCATGCAGTAGCTGCACAATTTATCTCAAACACCTTAGGATCACAGCTTCATTTTAAAAGTCTGGTATAAATTTCCAATTCCAGCCAAGGATGTACCACATCAACTGAAGATAAGGAAAACTTTATGCAAGGGCACAGGTTCTTAGCACTATGTGACTTTCACTTGCCTGTTGGTTGGAAATAATTTTTAATACATCAACCTAAAGTGCCAAAATCAAAGAGCTTTGTAGCCAGTAATTAACTTGCTGCTCGTCTCCTTCTCTGGAGATCTTCCAAACCCGCCTGGATGCAGCCCTGTGCCACCTGCTCCAGGTGTCCCTGCTTGAGCAGGGGGTTGGACTAGATGATCCCTAGAAGTCCCTTCCAACCTCAGCTATTCTGTGATTCTGAGGAACCGCTTGTTCTGTCATTCATGCCTACTGCAAAGCCACAAAAGCTATGTGTGAAAGTGCGAGATTTCTGTGGGAGATGGATGAGCAGACTGTGGGCAGGCGCTATGAAGGATTCCTCTTACAGCACTTCAACACAGCACCATCGCACCCCGTGGCACCAGCCCGATTGCCACCAGCGCAACACCCCCTGATCTGCTAGACTCAGGTCAACCACCTTTCCCAAACATGCGGCTACCAAGGCAGCCCAAGCCTCTGCTCAAGGGGCTCCAGCTCTTCCAGCCTCATGTTTACTTTAGTGGGAAACACCAATTAAAGATTGAGTAAGCACAAAGTGATCTTTTTTTGCCTTGTGCTTCCTTGACAAAAAAATGTCTTCTCTAGTTTATTCATTATTCAAATGCATTTGCCAGACCATTTATGAATTTTTAATTCTTGGGCTGGAGCTTGTTTGCAAGTAGTTTATTATATGTCCTCCGTATTCAGAGCTGGAGTGCGAGCAAAGTTAGATCACAGACATTATCACCCTTTCCAGGTTGAAAGAGTTAACTCTTATTTGAAGAGGGAAGGGACTCAGTTTTACTCTAGATTTACACAAGCCTTAGCTTACATTTCACTTGCAGAGTAAAGGGTAGCTACACTTTGTCCTCCCAGGGCAAGAACTTGGAGCCCATCTTGTACTCTGACCTCCGATTTTTCTCTTTACAGATAAAGCACCCTCCCTGATGCAACACAAATATTGCTTCTGCACAGCCTTTTAGCCCAAAAAAGCAATTTTTGTCGAGGTTAGGAACAGTAATGAATGGATTTGAGGTAAACTCAGGTCCCACATATCCATCTAATATCACGGAGCTGCTGCAGGTTAGTACTTCTGAAAACCGTAAGAGACTGGACCTGTCAAAGCATATAACAACTCCAACTTTGACTAACCTCACCGCACTCTCTGAAGTAGCTCTATCCAGTAGATAAAAAGCACATTTATAAGATTTCCACTGCACTTGTCTTCCTCCTTCACGCACACAAACGGATCTTAGAACACAGATTAATATTTAAACAATCAGGGCTACAATTATCTTCCAACCTTCCTGGACAAGAAAGTTCTTGCATGGAAAAACAGAGAAGGGGAAATGCACAGGGGAAAAAAAAACCACACACTCATTTCAAACAGGAGTTTACTTTTCATTTCCGCTCCCTTTGATATAACCAGGATTAAGTGCATTTCATCCCCTTCTAAAGGACACGTTGGGTCCCCAGCTGTTTTTCCACTATCAATCCCTGGAGAACAAAGCTTAGGAAGTTAAATGAGTTTGGGAACCTCATCTTCATTTTAATTAATCTGAAATGAACACATGCTAATGACAGAGTCACAGCAAGACTGCCAAGGCTTTCCCTGCATAAGGAACCAGCGAACGCCAAAGAGCTTGGGATCTCACCAACATTTTTAACCCGTGTTTGCTGCAACTACAGCCAAATGTTGGGAGCTCTGCAGAGTGCAACAGTTGTCCTCATTGTCTGTACGTCCCATGGAAATATCCTGACAACCTCTGTTCTAAGCACAGAGGGAATCCAACCCTATAGGCCCTTTTCTGATGGCTCAGAGTCTCCATAGAACTACACTCAGAAATGCATCTTGCTGAGTTCAGAGTGCGGGGACTGCTGTTTCCCTATTTGGAGCCATACATTCCTCCATTTTATGCAGATTAAAAAAGTAAATGCATTGAAAATTCCTCACACAGGAAAAAAGACAAAAAATGCACAAGCATCTAGAAATCTTATTCTCTCAGTGTTTGCTGCACTGGTGGTAGCACTGGTGGTGTCTTAGGAAGTTACTGGCTTAGTGATCTTTAAAAACAGAGACAGGATCAGATTGAAATGAAGAGACAATCACTAGGTTGCTTTTACTGTTAAGGAGGTGAGCTGTGGCAGGAAAGAGAGCACTGGGTCAGGGATACCAAAAATCCATTTCTGAAGCTGGAAGCTGTTAAATCTGAGGACAGTTAGCTAATTTTGGCAGAGAGCTTACAGGCATTGGGGAAGCTGTTCTGCAGAGACCCACAGCCCTAGCTGTCACAGGTAATAAAAGATCAGCTCACACTGTGACACAGAAATACTTGAGGGAAAGGATAAAGCAGACTGGATTTGCTGATCTTACAAGACCATTCACTTTTGCACCTGAACAAAAGGAAAATGGAACTGGGAGGCAGACTCACATTGGAAATTAAGCCAAAGGAGAAGGTAATGAAAGGATCTGAATTCATCAATCTATGATCAGGGTCTCTAGAAGAGACCTTAAGAACAGCGCAAAGAAAAGAATGATTTTAAACACTGCTGCCCTTCTCATTGGGAACCTTTTATCCATCAAAGCTCCAGCTTGCCTCTGTCTCTGAGCCTACACCTTTGCTGGAATAGCAGTACAGAGTATCTGCCCCAACAGTGCCTCCCACCTGGACAGTTCCTGCCCTTGGCCTCTGCCAGGCCTCCAGCTTGTCTGGCCTTAAACCCAGGGTGTCCCTTGCTGAAAGGAGGCTTGGTGGGAGGACATGGACTGCAGAGGTAAAGCTGGGAAGCAACAACTAACACAAAGCTCAATGGAGCTTTGATACCCAACAACTTCAACCCATGTCTGGCTATGTAGTTGAGGAGCCAGACACTTGCAAATATAGGAATGCAGGCTGTGTAACTACACACACATTTAAGAATAACACGCCCAGGGTAAGCTTTTGTTCAGCTGAAACCCAAGGCATTAACACCACACAGTTCTAATCTGCTTTTACTTGTGCAAGTAACCAGTCCATAGTCTGAGGTTAACTTGGAGTGCCTTTACAAATGCAGAAGGCAATTGCCTCATTTAAATTAGAGAAAGATTCCTATAGTTGCTGCTGTGCAATCACTTCCCCTTAGCAATTGAGCACCAGCATATTTGCATGGGGGCTTTTGTGGCTGGGAGCAAGTCATCTGCAAGATATTTTTACTGCTTGTGAGGGAACCTATGAAAAAGGATGATGCAGAATGTCTTGGAATGTAAAGTACCAAGCTAGATTTTAACCACTGCACAATAGCAAATAGGTTATGCTTGGCTTTTTACTGTTCAGCTGGTAGCAATAAAACAGTGCTTGGCTTCCTCCTTTACAGAGCCAAGTTCTTTATCTTGAAAGAACAATAGTGAAAAAGGCCTGCAATGGAAGGCAGCAGCCTTCTGAAGAGTCCCTTTAAGACTGCCTGAGCACAAGAAACTTAACTCCTGAGCCCCCAGGCAGCAGCTCTCTCCTGTTCTTCAATGTGCCCAGGGTTAGGAAAGTTCCAGTTCAGGCCTGTAAGCAGCTGGCAAGTATGAATACCCATTTAAAGCTACCCATCTTAAGGGGCAGGGAGACAATTTCCCCAGGCAGGGCTCACCAGTAAAGTGCAGAGAAGACCAAGGCCTCCCATGTGGAGATGCTGCATGGTTTCACTGGCGCTTTCTGGGAGCTCCCCGCTAATATCTGTGGAAGCGCCAGGCTGCTTCACTGACAGAGCCAGTACCTGAAAGGATGATGTTCACCCAGAGGCCCCTAAACTTAGCATGCACTTAAGAGAGAGGAGAGACAGGCCTCAACAGCAATGAATAGAAAAGGTTTAAGTAAGACTGATGGGCACGGACAGATCTTCCGGTGCTCTCTTCCTCCAGCTCCTAGATCTTTATCAGCATCACATATATATTATATGGTCTTTTGCTTTTTGGCTAGAGGCACAGTCATGGCTCAGTGTTTTAATTACCCCACTCCAGGCTATCTTGGCCATAAAAGCTCACAGAGAGAAAGAGAAACGCTATGCAGAAATAACATTAATTTATACAATATGCATCAATTAAAGAAAACAAACAGTATAAAATTAGATCATCAGGACTACATACTCAGGAAGCCACCTTGCTGGGAGATAGCTGGCTCTGGCCTTTAGCAGGCTGGCATAACGCTGCTCTGCACATCTTGCACAGAAAGGGACTGGGGCAACAGGACTACCCGGGAGGTGAAGCTGCAGACAAATAAGGGTTTTTGGTGGTTCAGACCAGACTCCCATCACCTCCTCACTGGTGAAAACACTTGTCTTCATCTCAAGGGTTTTCTAAAGTAAGGAGAGGCAGAGTCCACCCCAAAATCCTCAAAGTATGAAGTGCTATTTCTTTAAAGCCAAGGCCCATCATTGACAGTTCAGATATCTACAAATCGCTGAAGTAAAAAGCTGCCTTTCAGAGGCTTCTCTTGCAGTCACAATAAGCTAAGACTCCTAAGTCCTGCTGAGGAAGGACTGTGTTTTAATATGATGTATGAAATGGCTAAGAGGATGCTGGGAGCAAGAGCAGCAGTATCTTCTGCCCCAAGCTTGGTGCATTGGGCATGCAGCTGCAGCAACAACCACATTCTGGAACGGATCTCAAAGGAAATGAGGAGTGAATATAGTATTTAGGGATGGAAAGGTCCATTGACTTTCTCTGCTAGCCCACCAGTGACAGATCACTCCCCCAACGCTTTGTCTCCTGTTTAATGACCCAAGCAACTGGGGCTTCTATTTATTCTCTCCAGGAATGGCTCTAAGGCCTCAGGAATCTCCATGGGAGGAAACCTTACAGAGGCACAGCCTGTGTTTGCCCCAGCTAACTAAATGGGGTGGAAAGCAGGGATGAGGGTAAATATTGCTTTTAGCCTGTGCTATGCCTCCAGAGAGCTCGGAACAAGGTTATGTCAGACCTCCCACCAGCAACACCCTGCCCACCAGTGCGAGCCCAGCCAAGGGCTCAGTGCTGGGGTGATGGGGAGAGTCCTCCTCCCCACTGACCCAGGAGAACAGAGTCCCTCTGTGCCAGCCCCGACAGGGACAAAACAGCCAAGAGTCACCCTTGCTGCTGCCCTCAGCATTTCTGCTGCACCTTTTACCAGTCATTTCTCTGCAGGGCTGGTGTCGCTTTCCAAGAGAAAAAGGGAGCAGTGACCCTTCAAGTATTAGAAGCCTCTAAGCCTCCCTCTGGGGAATGGAGAGACAGGACCGCTGTGACCTCAGTAAGTTGCACGTTGTTTCACTATCTGAGATTCTCATTATCTCCAATGGAAGCTGCAATTTGTTTCTCAGTTCTCATTTCTCTTTCTACACAGTTGTGTCTCCTTTTAAGGGAAGCTTTTTCTAGGATCTCTGGCCTCAAAAGGTTTCTTTTTCTTCATGCATGAATTACAGATGTCAAACACCTCCAACACGGTGCAGGATTCCTCATTCAAATGCAGAGAAGCTAAGAGGGGGGGGATAAAACCATAGATTTATAGCATCCCCTGGGGATATCAGCATAGGACATACATGAACATGCCAGTGTTAAGTCAGACTAGACACTGGATGTCACCAGAACTCCACTGGAACCACAGAGGAAGGAGCAGGTATCTGGCAGAAAAAACCTCCACTCTTAAAGCAAGCAGTGTGGTTGGCTACAAGTATTGGTGTTGGCAGAGCATGAATTAATGGGTATCATCTAACATGTCCTGGAGCTGGAATAAATCCAGCAAAGATGACTCAGGTGAAGAGGTGAAGGAAAGGCTGAAAGGAGGTTGCTATCCTATCTCAGACAGAAAACTGACACCAGAAATTTCCCAGATAGCCAACAGTCCACAAATCTCAACAAGCAAAAAAAAAAGCTATTGTGGAGAGGAGTAAAAACAGAATTCAGTGATGGCAGAAACTTGATTTGACAGTTTGAATACCAAGTACCAACAAGACATAAATGTTCTCAGGACGTGGCACTGCTTGCAAATATTTCCCATTTGGAAGGGCAATGAATCTGATGTCTCCTGACAAAGGCAGCCTACTGGTCTATACTAACATCCCAATTCCCATGCTTAAGGAAGTCTTTCACTTCCCTCCCTTATACCTAAACACTCTTCCATTCTGAGACACAAGGTTAGTGTAAGAAAATTATAAATGCAATAATCTTGACATGGCCCATCATGGAGGAAGAGGAAGAGAAAACTTGAGACAGTTCCAGGGTTGCTCACGATGAGATCAAGGTAGAGGGACACAGAGAAGCAAGGTACCCAGGGAGGAGGGGGGCTGCTGCAGTAAGCAGCAACTTAGTAGCCTGTATGAACCAGAGGAAACTGTTCAATCTGCAGTAGCACATTCACACTGTGTCTGACGCTTTCTGGAAGGGTCCCACCCCACAGACACGTTTCACAGTTGATCTGGCTGCTTCCTGCGGAAACGTCTGGGATTATAGTGCATGCAACAGCTCAGCTAGGCATGATCCACCCTGAGCTGCCAGACATCTGGATCTCCTGGACAGATAAAGTATGGATCTCCTCAAAGCCCTGCTGGGTTTCAGGCAAAGTTTTCTCTGCTCAGAGATGCTGGAGTACTAAAACATACCAAAAAGCTTCACAGGGAGGAGTGAATGGAGGTGATCTCCCCTACATTTACAACACACCTTCAGCTGCATGGAAAGAAACAGCTCTGCCAACACCCAGAATACAGTCCCTCACAAGTAGGCTGTGTTTTGACAGCAAAAGGCAAGATTTTTATATACACCTTCCTTTATTTCTGCAGTAAGGATTTGGGTGGGGACTGAATTACACCATGATGCTTAGGACAGCCATGGCTTCATTCCAGTTCAGGAGGTAAAAGTTCCACCACACTGTTCCTAACACAAACAGCCTCCTACCTAGCTACATAATTATGTTTCTGTGTCCAGCTGCTTTGTTTGGTTGCTTGTTTTAACTAGAGGAGAGCTTAATACCTGGCTCTGCTGGAGTGCTGAGGAAGACAGGCACTTGAACTGACTGCCACCCTGCTTTCCCTCTCTGCAAACGAAAGCATGGGAGTGCTTTGCTGACCTTATAAATACAGAGGCTTCAAATTAAATTATAACATTGCTGATAATCAGCAGACCAGGGATTAAACTGATTGGGGCCCTGCCAAACCAGATTTAGCTTTCATTACGTTCTGCCCACAAATCAGGCCTGCCCATACCCTTACTCTCAAAGTTATAGTGTAAACACACACACACACACACAGAGGGAGAGCAAAGACCAAAGCACTTCACCATTTAAAATTCTAATCCTTTCAAGCTCTGGAAATACCTGGGGTCTAGCTACCACATTGACTATCCAACATCTGCTGCTACAAGTAAAAAGCTGAAAACAAGTCATTTACATGAGGGTTTAAGAGGGATGCAGAGAAACTACAAGAGCAGGGATGTAATCAGTAGCACAGAGAAAGTCTGAAAGGAGCTTGTTGATCCCTATGAAATACAGCAAGAGGCTTATTTAATTTTTTTTCCTGTGTGTGTAAATTTCTTAAACAGCTGACCTAAATGAGTTCTTACCACAATCAGATAGCCTAGGACAACAGAGTAATCCTTCTAATAGGATTATAGGCTGTGCTAAAGGAGACTTCAGGCTTTTATGCTCTGCACTGCAGTAGTCACACACATACACACAGCTTGCCTGGTACCTGCAAAACCAACTGTTACCCCCTATTTGATCCCCTCATTCCCCAGCCCCTCTCCATCCATCTCCTTCCTTCTCCACAATTGCTATAGAGTAGCCACCAAGTTTGGTTTGGGAAAGCAGGAGGGGGTATAGCAAAGTGCTGAAATCAAAACTGGACAAATGGCAATGTGAGAAGTTAGAATTAAAAAGTTTGGATTTAGTAGAGTTGGAGGGTGTTTGGTATTACCCTAATGCCAAGCAGCTTCTCCGGTGGTGTTCAGGAAGGCAGTATAAAATCCCTGCTGCCACAAGGTGAAGTGGCATGTGGACTGGTAGGGCAGCAGCGAGGCCAGGGAGCTCTGCAAATCACCCAGCACTCTGGGTCTGTGCAAACTAAATGCACCTGGGCAAACAGATGTGTGCAAAGAGCAGAGAGGGCACAACCATGGCAGGAAGGCTGCAGCAAGGTGCCAGGGAGTCTCTATGCAGCAATTAAGAAAAAATAAAAAAAGAACCTCCAAGAAAAGTTACTTCCCAATAAAGTAGTAACTGAGCTCAGAGAATGCTGTGGCCAGCAGTATCTAATACAGTCTTTAGCTGTGTGATCTAGAAGAGTTTGCAACTTCAGACCTCACTAGTGAGACCAATACTAGTATCCTGATAACCATTTTCACAAATACATTTTTCAAAGGATGCTAAAAGCTCTGGAATATGGTGCTGGAAAGAATTACAAAAAACACCAGATGCAGGAGGGAAATGCCTTGCTGTGAGGGACTCTAGGAAGAGCTCAATATTCCCTTTATCAGAAAGATAGCTGTGGGGGAGAGCAACTTAACACCTTGCAGCAGCAAAGATCTCAAACATTAGAGAGTGTTCTTTAGCAGTATCACACAAAGAGACACAGCAAGGGCCAACAGCAGCTGGAAGATAAAGCCAGGCAAACTCAAATGGGAAATCAAGCACACATTTTCAATAATGAGGAAAGGGAACAGAGGGCAGGTATTCTTGTCTTAACATGCCTTCAAATTAAAGCTTGGAAGATACTTGGAAGCATCCCTAGAAGGCATCCTTCAGCCACACAGACTCCTGAGCTTAATGAAGGGGAAAGCAAGTGAAATGCACTGCCCTGTAGTATTTGCAAGTGCAACCATTATGAACCCAAGACCTGCAAAGAGGTACCTGCAACAGGACGCCTCTGTCTGCCTCTGCCTTTTCCTGGGGATGTAGGGAGCAGCTGTTTGGCCAGCGAGCCACTAAAACAGGTGTCTCCTCTTGCTTTCATGCATGGAGACACACAGAGGAGCCCAGCTATCAGCCCTGACCACCCCGGCAAGGGCAGGGGTATCTGGGGCCCAGCAGCGGTCATGGCTAGACTCAACACAACCTCAATAACATTTCTTTGCTGATCAAGCAGGTAACCAGGAGTCTGCATGACTCACTCAGGTGGTCAATGCTAAGTCATCCAAAACACAGATTTGTCCATCCCTCCTCCTCATTCCTCACCTTCCTCCAGCCCCAGCTAAGCATCATTTCCAACAAACAGCACTTGTGCAATGGAGATCCAGGACAAAGCTGGTCCCTTTCCAGACCACCAGCCCCAGGACTGTTTCTGGCAGCTCCCATCAGCTGCAGCTCTCTTGCAGAAAGGATTATTATTAAAGCATCACTGCCCTGTTGTCCAGGGCTCCACCACAGCTCTGAGCCACACAAGAGCTGCTGGCTGCGAGTGACAGTGCTAGGTGACAAAGCCTCCCTGCACCACTGCCCCACAGGTCACAGGGCCAGCGGGCCCAGCACTTCAACAGCAACACAGAGAATTTTAAAGGCATTTGTTTATCACGGCCATATGCCACCATTTGATGGCAAAGCCCAGGAGGACAGCTAAGCACACAGTCTTGCAGAGAACAACAGTCAAGGCGGGCATCATTTGGTATTAAACACACCTCCAAATACAGATGGGGAAGAATAGAAAAAGAGCATTAAAATTGCAGTTACATCCCTTCTCCTGCTCCAGGGAGCTGTTTCAAGTTCCCAGCTTGTCCTTAGGGGCTGCCACAGGGGAGAGTGTCACTGAGGAGCAGCCTGAACAGGGCCAGAGAGCAGCCACCAACCTTCCATACGCGAGGAAAGGCTGAAGAAAGAGTAGGTACAGCCACAGACACTGCATCAGGCATCCTCCTGTTCCCCCCGCAAGGGCAATGACAAAACATGGGGAGGGTTGTTTGCTCAGTGCAAGAGGAAGGATAGAACCGCAGGGAAAGTTTGCTCTGAGATGTCTTGCACAATTCCACAAGTACAAAACACTCCCAGTTGCTCGTGCTGGGAAAGGCATCACTGTGGTCTCACCTTGCACAGTCTTCCTTCCAACTGCAGCTATTAGAGCTGGGAAGAGGTTTTCAAATCCCATCCTGCCTCTCAAAACTGCCCCCTCTCCCCTGCACAAACTTGTGGCATTTTTTTTTTACACACAGGAAATCAAAGACAAAAGTGATTTTGTGCTGAGCAAGTTTGCTTTCCTTCCCTCCTCCTTTACTGCTTGGATAGAGGCAAACCCTAGAAACTTCCAGATCTTCAAAATAAAAACCACGTTCTTACTATGAATCCTCTGAGCTTGTTTTAAACAAAGAAAAATCCTTCCTGTTCAAAAACAGTGGACTGTCAAAACTCCTCATGGAAGCGTTTTTGACAAGCTCAAACTACAAAACCAGTAAGGTTTGCTGCCCATTAATATTCTCAGATGGTTCCTGCCTCTATTTGATTGTCACCAAATGCAAACATCAGTTCTTCCAGATAGTCTCATGTCTTGTAATGAACAAAAAAGTGTAAGGAAGAAAAATAATCAGAATATTCAGGATCTTGCAAATGAGCACTCAGTCTACCTACAACTAGATTGCTTGAAATCATCACCCTCCTTGACAAGTCTGCACAGGTAAACAAAATGCATGTTAACTCTATTTTGCACACCTAATTTTGCATGCCATGAAATACAGTTTATTAGGGCATCTCCCCTGCCAGCTTTCAGAAACCACATCCACTTGCTGCATTATCAACCTCAGCTTTTCCAGCCAGAACGGACAGGGAAGTAATATCTGTGCAGCACAGTCACAGGGATATCCAGTGGGTACCTTTACACCAAGGCTGGCTGGGTAAGGCAAAAATTAGCCCAAATACAGCAGCCCTAACTGCTAATCCTGTGCACACTTCTGGAAGGAGGCCACTGACCAAGGAGATCCATCTTATCACATAGAAATATTTTAGGGGGCACACCAGCGATTTTTCCCCATGCTGCAAGGCTCTGAATTTCTATGCTTTGCATTAATAAGTATTTTTACTCAGGCTGACTTGCTACAAGACAACCAGAACACCACACGCCCCTCCTTACTCAGGCTGTACTTCACCATGAGATTTGGTTGATGCTGTTAGACCACAGCATAGATCAGCTACAGCTTCTGAAAGCTACATCAATAAACACACAGCCAAGACAAGGGAGTGCAGAGACATAAATATATATGATTAGATTGCCACTGGCTTGAAAGTTTCTCTACACAGACTGCCTCTGGGCTGTACCTTTCCTGCTAAGTTAAAGCAACAAATACACAACTCTGTTGGGGCTTTCATATATTAAAAAAGGGAGTTGTCTGAGTGCACTCCATAATCTTCTACAAATGGCTCACTTTTAGCCAGGCTCTCTCTCCCCTCTCTCCTCTCCCAAACATAGAGCGTGGCTGACTGCTGCTGCCACTGCGGCTCCAAACCCACTGTGCAAACATCAAGTCTTATGCTAGCTCGGGAGGGCCACAGAATCACAGAATGGTGGAGGTTGGAAGGGATCTCTAGAGGACACCAAAAAAGTTTCTATTCCCAGCCATGCTTTGTATTGCCATATTCAACTAGCAGCAATGACGAATTTAGTTCATCTCTGCATAACACCTGAAAATACTTGCAATCGCACAGCTCACATGCATGTGCCCAAACCACTGTTACACTGTGCCATAATCCTACTGGAACCACCCGCCCAACCATTACAACCACCCAAGATCCTCTAAATGCCTCTTCCAGGTAGGCAAATTCCAAGCATATCATGGCCTTGCCACTATTTGCTATCTGCTGTTTTCTCATCTCATCTGCTACCACCACTCAGTAATACATTGCAATGAGGTTTATTCAGAAACCTAGCAAACTCCCTGTTCCTATATCATGCTGACAACTCATCTGTTTTTATCCCACTTTGCAGTAGATCCCTGTTTATCGTAAATTGTTCCGAGGCACCACAGCATATAGCAGACAGTACAACGCAGCCTGGAAAGCTACAACTGCTACAGCTTTTAGTTGTCAGCTGGGACTCTGAAAGCAAATAGTAAAAATGAATTTCAGAGAATGAGTAGATATATTTATAAATAGCAAAAGCCAAGATGGGGCACTGGCTGTTATAGAAAGAAAGAAGCTGCCAGACTGGCCCCGAAACTGTTTGTTCCCCTCTTACCCAGAAATTCATTGAATCATACAGTTATTAGACCTTTTCACACTTGGACAAGCAACCAGCACTCAGGCAATGAGTATCTACAAGACTTTCCTTCTGCATTCTGATTAGAAAGAGTTTTATCTTCAATATGTTGTCCTCTGCTTAGAGCAGGGAGGAAGGGGGGAGGAATCAAACAAGACTATTATTCATCTCATCCCATAGCAAAGAGCCATTGCTCCCCAGGACTGGGTAAAGGCTGTCCTGGGAGTCTGACAGGTACCCTGACATACTCAGATGAAGCTCCAGTGGAGTTGGGGACAGTCAGCAGCTTGTATCAGCATGATGGACACACGCCTGGGAGAAGAGGTGCCACACCTAACAGAAGATGTTGGTCACCTCGAAGTATTTAATCAGTATCATTCTACACTGTGAGGTTCCCTTGAGGCTCCTTTGTGGAGCACTGTGGAAAATGTACCAGGGGACCATCCCTTGCTTAGAGAGACATAATACAGATAAAGATAGTGCTGGGGAAAACAAGCCTGTTCATTGGCAGTTTAACCACACTTTTCACAAAGGTTTGGGATAAAATATCATCTTGTCTGAAGTCAACAGCAGCAGTGCTGTTAAGGATGATCCGTCATGCCACAAAGCTTTATCACAGTAATTACATCAGAAACAAGTTTACCGTTTGAAAAAGAAGAAAGATTACAAGAAGCAATCCACCAAAACAGCAGCAGAGACACAGCTGAGAAATACAAAGAGAAATTTGCTACATGAAATTTGAGAATGGATTCAAGACAGTAAGCTTTCTTCGTGCTTAGAACATTTGTGTCCATGCCATTTACACAAGGACACACTTACACATGGTTGATGGTTCAGCAAGCAGAAGACTTCCCTTTGCATCCACACACATACATTTGTGAATTATGAAAATGCATTTCCAGAGGGCCTTCAGGACAAAGAAGCACCCAGAGAATTATTCAGCTCCCCAGGAACCACGTAAATCCTCATACATACATACCCTTTAGCCTAATCAAAATCCCGACAGCTACAGGGACTGAGTCATGCGTCAAGGCACACTTGTGCTTGCATGCCCCTTGGTATCTCAGATTAGCACCACAACCATCACACTGAACGCTTGACCTGCCCCAGCAGCGCAAGGAAGGGGATTTGTGGGCTTAATGCTTTGCACAGGCACACAGGGGATGCCGAGCTGGGATCTTCTGTTGAGCCCATTCTCCCGCATGGCGGGAGCTGACGCCACTGAGACAGCATGTTTTCTTGCCTGCACAGAAAGGGTCAAGCGTCACTAAAGCAAGAGTCTCTTTTCCCCTCAGACTCAGCAAATTCTTTAGCAGGAACATCACACAGCTTGGAGATAACACGAAGGTCATTACAACAACATCAGCTGAGGCCATCTCTTTTGCCCTGGTGTGATTCCAGGGTCTTGCTCATCACAACAGCCTCCCCTGCTTGTGTGACCTGCCAGGCACGCATAGAAAGAGGCATATGTGGGAGAAACATTTGAAGAGAACTGGCTGGGAAAACCACACGGATTGTGATGATCCAGAGAAGAGCTGGAGCAGAAAAAGCAGAAGGCAGGCACGTTTGATGGGGTAGACAACACAGCTTGCTACAGGCCCGTGCAGGCCATAGCCTGAAAGACTGCAAGCTCCTTGACAAAAGCTGAGCATCTCCTCTCCATGCTCACTGAAACCTAGTTCTAGGGTGTCTTAAGACATCAGCAATCACAAGAGCAGCGCCAGGTAACACAAAGCATATTCTGCAAACGCACTACGCCATCCACACAAGTCATGAACTTCTGACAGGCATTCCCAGAGCATGGTCTGCAGTTGTGCCCTTGCCTTCCTTGTACCAGAAAGCACAGAATGAAGGTCTGAATGGAAAAAGTCTGTGGGTTTTCTGAGGCCTAGAGAAAACTATACATACATCCAGACATCCTAGAATAAGTCATTTGGCCAGTAATGAAGAATTCCCCTTTCTTCCTCATCAGTAAGAGTCTGATCTTACTCTTCTAAGAAAATCCAAGCAGTATAAATGAGTCAACAGTTTCCAGCCTCACCTGCCAGCTATTGTGATCCTGAGTACTTTCTAGACCAACTCTATATCATACCACAGCACAAGAAAAAATACCTGCTGCTTGGGAAAATGTCCTGTTATGATGGGTGAGTTCTCATACCCCTTTGGCTTGATCTTTTCATGGTATCTCTGAACACTGGTGAACCAGAGATCCCAACCTGCCAGCTTCCAAGGCTCAGGAAAGCTCCCTGCGGAAGTTCACATCCTGATCAGAGCTACATAGGCTGCACCAGTTCAGGGCATGAACACACAAGTAGTTACTTCCACAAGTTTGCAGATAAAGGCACAAAAACAGTTCATACGCATGCAGACGTGTCATTTAACTGAAAGCAGAGCCACAGCCGAGTTTCCCAAGAAAAGTACACAACCACCAATTCATCTCCTCACTAGGAAGTTTTAATTTACTTGCTGTTCCAGGTAGTAATGTAAAGATCAGAAAGCTCTTCAAATATGCTGTAATTTGCCACAGTAGCTTTTAAGCACCTAAAAAGTCTAGCAGAAAAAACAAGCAGGTTAGTAATGGAGTCAGGACAGGTTGGGGGCATTTTAGGAACAAGCTAGAAAGGACAAATGATTCAGTTTTGTTGTTGTCCAGTCTTCTGTTTTAAGTCATCCACAGAGCAAGAAAAAAAGCAGAGCGCAAATGTGCTTGCGGACAGAGGAAGCCAGCTCTCTAGGATAGCTGCGTATTTGTTTTACAACACACATGGCAGAGCAAGGTAGGATATGTGACAGAAGATATCAAATAAGTCAAGAGTGTAAACAACTGGCCAGTTTTCAAAGTCATTAAAAACCCTACACAACAACATGCAGATTAGACCAATTCTTTAGCAAGCAAGCTTCACTTTTAGTTATGTTGCAATAGGGGCTCAGGTCATTCCTCCCCACCTTCATCAACAGGCCATCACAGTTACTTAAATGATCCCTATGCTCTCTAACACAGCACAGACCAGATAGCAGCACAAGTTAGAGCTAGCTCTAGGACAGCAGGTCAGAGGATGCTTGGTCTGTCTGTATGTAGCTACAAAGGGCAGATTCAAAAGTCAGTGAAGCCTTTCGATGTCTTTAGTGCTCTACACCTCAAGTGCTAAGTTTCTGTAGTAAAGCATGTCAAAGTAGCATATGCCCCAAAATAACATCACTTGCACTAACCAATACCACCTCAACAGCCTCAGGTCAGAGCACAGAGAGGCTGACAATATGCTCCCTATGCACATCCTCTGAAGAGGGAGAGGGAAGAAAAAAGGCTTTTAGTATCCAGGGCTTTCAAAGCTTTTTTTTTTTTTTTTTTTAAAAAAAAAAACTAAGGCTTTAATCTCCAAAATCAATTAAAAACAAAGCAAATAAACTCAAGAGATCCTCTCCCTTGGGCTTCTTTCAGCCTTACAGGCAGGAAAAAAAATTATCCTTCATAATATCATATTGAAAACATGTACTGCAGATGGCTGTCACTCAGTCATTAAGTGCAGGTTTGCAATTCCACCTATCGCTCTATGAAGCTGGATGATTTGTGCGTATTTGGTGCCTGAGAAACATACTGGAGCATTCTGCATCTGCTATGAAAAGCCATTATAGATAAAACAGACAGATCCCAGATAAGACTCAAAAGGAGTGGGAGTGTATTGCCTTCAAAAACATTGCCAGTCCTTTTTTAAGATAAGTCCTACCCGAACTTGACTCATACCCAAGCTCAGCCATGCTTGCTTTCACTCTCCAGAGCTCTTCTCCTTGTTGCTGTGACTGAACATACCATCTTCTCCACAAAACAAAGGTGTAGAAACAGGAAAGACAGAAAAGCCAACTTTTACAGCAAAATATCTCCTTACTCATGAGTCAAGCAGCCTTTGTGATCCCCAGATGCAAGACAAGTTGCCAGACTCAGCAGAGCTTTATACAACACCTTAAGCTGAGTCGTAATGGAAATTTTAACTCAAATCTTCACCTTTTGGTACTAGCAGGTGTCACCTCCTGGGTAGTTTGGATGCAATGTTGCAAGACAGCAACATTGAGTCATCCCTTTGTATGTCACGCTGTGACCAGGCCTGCTCAAACTACTCTGTGGACATATGTCCAATTAGCTTGTGAGTCACCATTCACAGATATTTACTAGCCTCAACCACTTAGTGAATATTGGTCCACCTATCCCCTGAAGACTTAGGGCCTGTTTCTTGCTGTAAGTGGCCAATAAAGCCCATTTAGTATTATCACCAGTCCTTGACCAAAAAAAGGAATATAAACCATGAAGGCTGATTTGTACTTCTTTGGCAGGTTTTAAAACAAGGTCCTCTCAATAATGTTTGCAATATTGGCTGATTTTGTCAAAGGAGCTACTAGGATTCCAGCAATACTACTACAGTAACAGAACACCCATACTTCGCAATACATTTACATAAGACATTTTTGAGCACTCCCTCCAAACAGAGCTGCAAGACACCAGCTTAATTATACCAAGATAAAGGGAAAATTTGGCAGTTAAACTTCCATTTTTTGCATATGTCCCTGGTAGGCATTTGATAACGCTGTCTACTGCCTCAAGGCAACATCCCCCGCCACAAGGTTTCCTGGAGACCAGCCACTATGACTAAGCCTTCCATCACTGCCATGCAATCACGGGCTCACATCAGGAGGTAAAGCTGCTCAGATTGTCGTGGCTGTTGTAACTCAAACTTTCTGCATAGAGCATCTTAGGATGAGTTTCTCTAGCTGCTGAAAGCTCAGCAAAGCAGCTTTTAATGACTCAGCCAGCAGGAGCTGGTGGAGTTTCCTCCCTTGCATATGAGGGAGATGAATCTCAAGAACCTACACTTGTATCTTGGCTCTGGTAGTTACTAAGGTTTGATCACTAGAAAAGAAGATGAGATGAAAAAGTGCTGGTAATTTCAGGCTGCCCACATGCCCACCAAGCCTCTGAGCATGCTCACGCATACAGATCAGCATATAGCACACAGCCCTTGTACCAATTCCACTTCTTGCCAGTCTGTCCCCATTCAAGCAATGCCATGGGCCCTCAGGGCAACTCAAGTACAGTGTTTAAGTACTGCTGTACTTTTGCCAGCAAAGATCAGCCAAGTACAGAAGACAATATGGCAGCAAACAGAGCAAAAGACAACACAGGGAGTATTTTGCTACCACTTTTCCTCTTTTGGTTCAACAGTCACTGCAGCACAGAGGGTTTCATTCTGAAGATAACCCTCATGTAGCAGCTGGTATGTACTACTGGTGGTGACAAGACATAGCAAAAAAATAAACAAAAAACAACATGCATTTCTAATCCCTAGCACACAGCCCCCAGGCATCACCAGCAGGACCAGAGTAAAGGAAAGTAAATCCTCAATTGAGTCAACAGGACATAAGTGAAATCTGAGCCATGGAAAATGTTAAACCTCTCCATACCTCAATGACACTAAAGACCTGCTGATTCTGTGTAATTCTACACAAAGGCTGATAGTAACAGCATCAGCAGTACAGCTTGTTTCACTAAACTAGCAGAGCTAAAAGAGCTGTCTCGGTTTGTTACCTCCATCCAAGTGGCAGCCCTTGCCGAGAGCTCAGAGACAAATGAAAGGTCCCTTCATGACTGCTACAGAGTATTCACTGACACTGACCTGACACACCAGGACAGACACGGCTTCAAGGGTGGGAAACAAGGCAGGTTCCTCTTCGGTACCAGTAAATGACACAGAAGACAGATCAAGGGAAAGTGTTGTGTTCAGGGGAAACGTGATCTTTTATTGCATTTCTCAGAGCAGTACTCAGCCTAAAGATGCTAGGGAGGCATGCCTACACATAAACAGCATCAGGGTAAGAGATAGTATTTAGCTAGCTTTGTCCCCACACTCAGCTGAATTCAAGGGTTTTCTCCCTTCCTCCTACCCTCTAACTCCTCCCTCAAGAAAAAAAAATGCATTCTCAGAGCTCACCTAACAAAATTCTGAAGTCTAAAGCTTCTCTGCTCCTATCAAGTCTGACCTTCCCATCAAGTCCAACCTCAGAGACAAGTGATTAGACAGGGCTGAGGAAAATGAAGTGAAAACACACTTAATTAAATGATCTTAGAAATATCAGCCACCCTGATCAGGAGATAGATTTATTATCTTCTAAAGATCGGGAGAAAGCGGATGAAAGAGGTGAAAGAAAAGATAAAAGCCCTTGGTATTACAAAAAGTAACCATTAGTAGGCCTAGCTAAATTTCCATTTTATCCTGTTGTACTTTATAAAAGGAGAGGGTGATTTGCCACCTCAGAATAATGAGGAAAGAAAACAACTGTCCATCAATATGCTGGACTTTGTGGCTTTGCAGTGCTCAACATTTAAGTGTCACTCTAAGAAAAAAAGTAAAAACATGAAAGAGGAGGAAAGGTAAACCCTGTTTACTAAATACAGGACATCTTGAAAGGAAAAAAACAAGCTGTGAAACAAAGATAGTTGTATTCATTCAATCTTGCATAAGCATTTGCTCTATCTAGGAAAACTAATTATGAATGGGAAAATAATAGTTTTTACTATTGAATTTGCTATTAATGGCTTTATTTTTATGAGCAGCGTTTGTTATAGTGAAGTTCAACTGTGTTATAAAGATACACCTAATCTTTAACTTTCATTAGTGCTTCATGCAGTGCCATTTCCACTATGGTTCAGATATCTCTGTATTCACTACAACACAGCAGCATTTGAAAGCCTCCTGTAGAGGCCTGGGGTCTGCTGTACAAAGCACTGCACAAATACTCACCAAAAAATACTCCTTGTTCCATGAGCAGCCAGCTAAACGGGCAAGAAGACAAAGGCAGGGGAAAAAAGTATCACATACCCTATTTTTTTAATAAGAGCTGAGCCAGAGCATACCACATTTGTGCTTAAGGCTAATCTGTGGTGCTAGTGATATAATCAATGTGCCTCTTCTTGTTTATCTAGGCCTGCTAGGAGACCCTGATGCCTTTGTGTTTTCTAGTATTAACTGCACAGGATTCCCATCTTGTATATGACAAGGATCAATGCCCGATGCCCTTCCCACAGTCCAAGCACACCACACTGCTGATCACTGTTGCAAAGTCACCTAACCACAAAGGAAACAAATCAGTGATACTTAAATATTCCAGCCTTTGAGACCAGGCAGCACTGAATCCTTATCACTCTCTGGTCCTATCCCATTGTAAAGCTCTCCAAGAGTGATATCTTGCATCCCACCTTGAGAGACAATAAAAATCGAGCAGTTCTAGGATGTGCTGAGCAGAAATCTCCCAGGAATACCATCTCAGTACCATCTCCCAGCTTCAAGCAATCCCAGCTGGAACATCACTCAGGTAGTACCAGGCTCAGGGGCAGGTGCCTTTAGCAAGAGGACTCAAGCCACTTGCTGCAGCACAGGTCAAGCACAACATGCCCGAGCTCGTAAATGCGTGAGATCTGCATCTTGTCTTTGAAGTAGGATGCTGCCTGCTGAGACATATCTTGATGCAAAGCAGTTGAAGGGCAGCTTCAAGTTTAGTTGATGAGAACAGCCCTTGAGAGCATCTCAGTCATCTCCCATCTCAGCCTCAGCTTGGAACACAGGGTGAAATTCAACACTTGTAGGATGCAATTCTACAGATCAAGTTCTGACTTAAAACATGGTTCAAACAAGTTATTTGGCCATGACCTGGGATGCAGCCAAAGTCATTGGACTCAAAGGAGATGAAAAACACCCTCTGTTGGTGGAGTAGGTGCAGTTCCTGCTATATTGCCCCATTACTCTCTCTTTACTATATTCACATGCAGCAGCTTTCTCTTAACCCTGACATGGTAGGAAAAAAGGGCTAAGCTGCAGTATCTGTGTTCAAAAACAAACTAGTCCCTAGAGTCCCCTTGACATGTGTCTCCCACTAACTTCTCCCTTCTCCCCCTTCTCATATGCACTGCCCAAGGAAATGTAAAACCAACTCAGAGACATTTTGCCCTAGGGAAATAAAGGGAATTTCTCAATACAGGTCAACCCGAGACATAAGAACGACAGCTCCTTTTCCACCTTCATAGTCTTTAATGACATCAATAGCTTGAGGTAACTAACAATACCTAGAAGGGCTCATGCTAATACCCAGAAGTCTAATATTAATCAGCCTCACCTTCTTACAATTACTGGAGGAACCAGAGGCTCTTAGCAAACCCAGCTCTACCCATTACCTCCTCATTCCTACCTTCTTGTCAACATCCTCTCTGTAGGTGTTTTGCTGTCAGCTTTGCAGTCAGATACTTCACAAATCTAATAAGAACAAACAACTAATGTCTATGTCTGAGTGATTAACTGATAATCACAGACATGGTCTCTGCCAAGTTTTTTGAATGCTGGAACCCAGTTTAGCTTTCCTTCACCCCTGCAATCCACTGCCAAGGCCGACAAATTGTGTTAGTGTAAGGAGTAGGTGAAACTGAAAATCCAGCTCATTGCCTGCCATCAAATGGATGCTAAATAATGCAAAGAAATGAAAACAATTTGGTTTGGATGATTGATTATAGGGAAATTGCTCATACCTCCAAAGCATGGCACTTCCAATCACATCTTTGTTTCATTTGTCAGCAAAGAAATTAAGCTCCTCTCTTGGCACAGGGCCTGTACTGTCCTAATAGCTGCATTTGGCACATCATATTGCATTGCAGCTATTTCTTGCCCCACTTTGACACCTCACCTTTCCCCACGGAAGCAGCCAAATAGTGGCAGCCTGGGACTAGAAGCATGAGGTCCAGCTTTGCACTTTGCAGTGGCTCAGCCCGTCCCCATGGCAGCTCTTCCAGCCGCATGTATTAAACCCCAAACTGCACTCGTTCCAATGAGCAAAGTGTCTTCAGCCTTGGAAAAGTAAAAAGGACACTGACCACCCTAAGGATTTGCAGTCCCCTTCAGGATGCCCTTCCCAAGCTTGGATTTTCCTCCCTCACCCCAGTGTAATTACACTATTTCAAACAAACTGCAACCTTCAGATTGTAAAGGAATATCAGTAACTGCCTCACACATGAAAAAGCACAAAGATAAAAGAGGCACACTTATGGCAATAAACAGCAGAAAATAGTCCCACTGGCACAAAAACACTTATGTACCCCTCAGCTCCTAAAATACAGGAACAAAAGGGATATCCTAGTCCTAGACTCTGCTATGACAGGCACTTGCTCTGTATAATGCTTTGAATTAATTTAGTGAGCTTCATTTTAAAAACAAGTTCTGATTTTCGCCCCCAGCATTCCCATTATGAAAGGCTGTTTCAGAACATCGCTGTTCTGACAGTTAGAAACTTTCTTTCAATTTCCTGCCTAATTTATGCCTGGCCAGTTTTATACTCATGTTGTTACATCAATGTCATTCTTTAGTTTAAAGAGTTCCCTTCCCTCCTGATGTTCGCTTCACAATGATGCATAAACTGAGCTGTCACATAAGACACGTTTAACCTAGTTTCACCATTATAAGATAAAGAGTTTATCTAATTATAGATGGATTGTAACTCCTCAAGGAAGTAGCTGTACTTTTGTATTTTGCTTAATTATACAAATATACAAAGAAAGACATTGCATGGGATCAGAAGCAGAATCAAATATACTTAAATAACCATTTGTCCTAATAGTTGTTTGCCTAACCCATTCCTAAAATCCACTGAGAAGGGGGATGCCACAGCCTCCCTAAGCAGCCTGTGCTTTACCCCCTCTGGCAATTAGCTTTCCTAATAACCAACTTAAATCATCAGTACTAAAAATTCAAACAATTTCCTTTTCTTCCATGAGTGGCCATGAAAAACAGCTGTAAGCAGCCTTTTTATAAGCACTATTTATGTTTTGGAAGATTTTCTATATCTCATTTCCATCCTCTCTCCCCTAAAATAAACAAATTCAGCATCTTCAACCCTCACATACAGGCCTTGTTTGCTTAACCTTTTATCACTCACTATTTTCTTTCCTTTCTTCCCGGGATACTCCATGCAATTTTTATAAATGTAGACAAAGTTTCACATCCGTTCCGGACACCCACACTTGGCTGAAGCTCTGCCAGCCCTAAGCAGATTGTAATAATTGCTTCTTATATCTGGCATACAGCACTCTTGTTAATACAGTGCCGGATACAATGAGCTGTTTTGCAGCAGCATCGCGGGGTTGATTCATATTCTGCTTGTGAACCACTGCAACCTCCAGGTCCCCTCCTGCCGTACTGCTGCCTCATCAGACTCCCTGTTTTGTGTTTGTGTGCTCAGTTCCGCCTGCCTAAGAGGAGAGCTTCATGCTTGTCTTAATTTCATCTTTTTTCCTGCTTTCAAGCCAGATGGTTTGTAAAAATCCTTGTAAATGCTGAGCCTGTCTAGCAGGGTCCCATATTTACCCACCACAATGATAGGCGGCGTTTAAGACCCGCACTGACAGCGCAGATATGATGCACCCACCCCAGCATCATGCCACCCTCCCATACAGTTCGGCCAGTTCATGACAGATGCAGCGGCCAACTCCACTACCTTGCTCTTCTTACAAATATGCAGGTAAAGTTCTCCTAGTCCTGACTTTTTAAAGAGACAGCCGCTCCCAAAAGGGCACTTTGAACCTCACCCTGAGGAAACCTCTACTAAAATGTGACCCTTCTACAAGACCTGCCTTTCACCCCATCTCCAGCAACACATTTCTTCACCCACCGCCTGACATTTCTTCCCTGCTCACCACTACCAACACCATAAATCAATCACACCAGCCACAACTTTGTGTTGGGACTTGCACTTTTCTTGAAGAACCACATCATGCTATCTGAAGCTAGAGTACACCAACATAAACCTCAATCCTGCCTTCTTTTAAAAACAGATTAAATAAGGAGAACAAACTTATCTTCTGGCCATCAAATCCATTCAGTACAAGGTCCTCTACTGCTCTGCTGCCCAGCAACTTCCAGCTTCATCCTGGGTTAAAAAAAAAATACAAAAAACCCACAAACACAACCAACAACAACCCTAAGTGAACATGCTCCTTGTCATCTCCAGAGGCTCAGCAGGGCACTCCAGCTGAACTCTCAGCAGTTTCCCCGCCTGCACTCTCATGTATCCCAGACCTTTCCAGGCTGAGCATGCCCAAGGACCAGCTTGCTTTCATCCACACCTCCACCAAACACATCTCTGTAGTAGAGGGCAAAAGTCAGGACAAAGCCCTGTGCTCCAGCCACTGCCTTTAGCAGGGTAAATGCCCTGCATGACCCCAGTGGTCAGAGAACAAATTAAATTATTTCACCATCCCCTTTGTTTTCCATAATTTCAGTTCCCCCTCCACATTTCAATTCCATTAGGAAGGGCAGAGATCCTTAAAGTTGGCAAGCTGTGAGGACCAAAGCCTTCTAAATAACCCTGTACTACTATTCCCTTTGGGGTGGATGAAGCCAGGAAGAACCCACTGAGTGCACAGCTTATGAAGGACACTAAATTCAGAACCATAACGAGCTCAACAGATTCAAAATGAAACATAAGGTAGGCTAAGGCTTGGACTGGTCTAAAGTGGCCTTGGCTTGTCAGTCCTCCTGGAAAGGACTATGTTGGCTCAGGTAGCGATGGAGTTAGAGGCTGGCTGGGTAATTGCATCCACTGACCAGGGAGAATTATTCCCTTGCCCACTTCCTACCTCATCGAGGCCTTCGCTGCCCAGCAGGCAGCCTTGGGCCTTCCCGAGGGGCTCTAGGCTGGTAACAACCCAACGATAAAAAGTAAACCTGAGGGCAGCCGGGTACTGGGGTTCCCCAGACTCACATCTCCATCAGCAGAAGTGCTGGGCTAAATGGAGCAAAATGAAATCGGGAGCACTGCTGCTCCTGGTAAGAGCACGATCCTTGAGGATTTGGCTGGAAAGCTGCTCCCAAGCACGACTGTGGGCAAAATGCTAATTCCAAGTGCAGGGCTCTGGCCCATCAGGCTTTCCAAACAGCATTTCCCATGCTTGCTCAAGCAGGGAGCGAGCCGAGCCGACCCCCTTCTCCCGCCCGCTCTCGTTCGCACGTCTGCTCCCCATTCACGCAAACGTGGGGCAGAATCTCTCCTGCTTACTGGAGGTGTGAAGCCAATGTAAATTACTTTCCCTTTTGCATTGAGGGAAAGTCTTATTATCAACCTGTCAGATCTAGACAGCTGCCAAGACACTATAAGAAGAATTAAATCAGGCTCAATCTCTACAGATTCTCCTCCCTCCTGAGGGGCCCCCATGCAGGGCTCTGGTCTTTGCCAGCAGCAGCAGATCAGCTTCTCTTTTACCCCACCATCTCAGCTGAGCCACGTGGGTTACAGCTAAGCAAGCAGAGGAGACTGCAGCAGCATATAACTTAGTCCACTATCATCAAACACTGGGTCATAAGAAAATTGTTTCCCAGGCTTTCAGCCAGAGACATCTCACAATGAAATCACAGAGGAATTATTTGGTTTCATCCTTGAAATGCAGCAACCTTCAATATTGGAAGCTGGCGGTCAGTAGAGTCCAGCAAGGGCCCCAAAGCAATTTGGGAGCCAGCAAAGGAGAAGGCAGTACCCTTTACAGATCAAAGAAGGGAGGAAAAAAGGCATTTTACAAGATAGAACAAGATTATCTTAGTTGCAATCCAGCCAAAAGTCTGAAAGAAAACCCTTCTTTCCAGCTTGCTTGGTTTTCTCTATTTGTAATGGACCCAACATCAAAGTGGAAGTGGTAGCTCTGACACCAGCATGGCAATATTCAGATTAGTTATGATTAAGACACGAGTTTGTGTGATGCCAATTTTCTGTTCTCCCCAGCATTGAGTAGCCCCACGCCTGCTCCTGGTGAGGCCTGATGAGCTCACATGCCATAGATACAATGCTGGTATTTGAATACATGTGAAATTCAGCAACCTCAAGTTCCAACATCTATTTTGCCTTTTTTTTTTTTTTAAAAAAAAAAAACACTTAAAAACCTAATGAGGAAGAAAGACCTAACACATACAAACAAGTAGCTCCTCAGACTCCCCCCCTCACTTCCTCATCCTCCAAGGCCTCTCTCTAGCCTGTCTGCTACCAAAAACAAGCTGTGCTGTGGATTTGATTTAATGCACTGACAGAGCAGTTTTCTCCCTGAGCCTGGAGCCCCCCGGGTATTCTCTGCTCCGCAAGGTTTCACCTACTTTGTGTTAGCCTTGGCCTAATTCTCAGTGAGGTCACTTTGGTGCATGAGCCAAGCAAGAGAAACTCTACTGCTCTTTCCATTTAAAGGCTAGAACTAAGGCTTGAGAAAGGGACATGAAGAGCAGTCATGCCAAGCATTTCAAAAGAGGCTGGCCTGAGGATCAGCAGTGTTGAGCTCACAACCCACAGTGAGAGACCCTGCATGATCCTACCCACTCAGCAGACAGCAGCACAGAAGAGTGAGGAATTCATGTCTAGATTTTTAACAAATTGCCACATCAAGTCTAAGTAAGAAGGTTTCTTAAATGGGATACATGAACTCTCTGAAACACCAGGCCAGGTTCTAAATCCAGAAGGGCAGCAAATGTATTCTGTGTCAGCTCCCAACAAGCCAAAATAAAGGGAAGGAGCAAAAACTAGAAGGATTGTGGGGACTCTTTGTAAGCAATTTTGTGAAAGACACAGGCAAAAGACAAAGGAGACTAAAAAGTAAAGCTTCAGTTTTGAATGCAAGCTACATTTTTGTGCTATAGATCCTGGAAAAACCCCAAAGTGTCAGCAAATCCTCCTCTTCATCTCCTTGTAGATAGGCAATTTATCTATTCTTGGCGGGGAAGACCAAAGGCAGGAGAAGCTTCCCCTGCTATCCTACATTACTGCTGCTCTGCAGAAGACAGACATGGCCAGATGAGGTGCTTGCAATGATATCTCTGGATACCATGGGTGCACAAGTGGCCAGAGAAAGCATGATTTTGGCA
The DNA here is from genome assembly GCA_013398735.1 of Nothocercus julius. Classification (NCBI taxonomy): domain Eukaryota; kingdom Metazoa; phylum Chordata; class Aves; order Tinamiformes; family Tinamidae; genus Nothocercus; species Nothocercus julius. The sequence goes on along the minus strand of VZSV01000026.1, from coordinate 2,589,818 downwards.
CACATCACTGCAGCAAATCCACTTCACACGCCAGTCCTCCTTCCCCTGATTCTGCAGCCATCTGAGGTCACCTCTGCACCTCCTCTTCCCCCAAAGGAACCACCTCATCCTTCCTCAGCTCATGAAAACCTCAGACACAAGAGAAGTGGCAGAAACAGAAGTAACGTGGACATAACAAGCAATGTTTGGGGAAGATGATTTGTCCTCTCAAAACAGTCAAATGGTAATTTACCACCCACAGCTCATCCGACAGGAAGGGAAAGCTGTTGTCTGCACACCCCTGAGCCCCAGGGGTGTTCCTCACTGCCTTTATGGCAGAAATGCTGACTGCAGCTCCGTGGAGGAAGGTTTTACGCAAGTCAGAAGCGGTGAAGGCAGTGGAAATACGGAGCTAGAGTTCCTCCTTCCCCCCTCCTTTCCATCCTACTCCCATAGCCAACAAACTGGCAGGCAGCTATGCAGGGTCACAACTGCATTAGCTAGCACTTGCACGAATCACACAGACATGCACACTCTCACCCCCATGGAAACACGCTCCTGGCCCACGCCGATGATTTGTCTCAGGCAGAACTGACACATTTTAAGACCTAATTATTATTGCAAAGCCCTAAACATCACGGAGCAGGCTCTCAGCCTTTGCTCATCAGTGCCCAACTGCTCCCACTGATCTCTTCTCTCAAAGCAGCAGTTCATTAGCTGTAAGAACAATCTGTCATTTTGAGACGGGAAACTAACAGACCAGAGGAGCTTCAGCCCAGGATTTGAAATCATCCTGCCAGAGGCTCAAATCTGATGCCCAAATTTGACTCTGTGACATTCTAGGTATTTGGGTCACAGTCTCACACGAGCCACAAGAAACCACAGTTCTTGCCGGTCAGTTCATGGCCTAGGTTACCATTCCCACTGAGAATTAAAGGAACTTGAAATAGGATCTTGCAGCTGAGGTCCTATGTAGATTCTTTTTTAAGAAAAATCCTGCCTGTATTTCTTATGTTCTGTACAGATATAGCCTATCCTGAAAGTCCTGCTGCCAGGATGCCCAGGCCTGCCTGCTTCACCGCCATGCCCTGGGACAGAAGCTTAGAGGAGGGAAGCCACAACGTCTTGGATTTCCCCACAGTTGCTGTTCCCATCTAGCTGGCTGGATTAGGACAGTCTGCAAAGAGAAACAGCTACAGTCTTTACAGCCCAAGTCTAATAGGAAGTCTTCTGTGCCAATGTGCACTTGGGAGACCGCAAGACATCAGTCCCCATGCGTGCTGGCCTGATGCTTCTCCAAAATCAACCTACACACCTTGGCAGCACAGCCTGCCACTAATCCCTAGAAAAGAGCCCTCTCTAAGAGCTAAATATATATATATTTCTTAGATGCATTATCCCTAAATTTATGCATGTCTAAGCTATTAGGTCTGTACTTCATAGCTACCCTCAAACTAGCTTTTCATTTAACTGCTTCCACACACGGGTGATGGCAAAGACTAGTGTATCTGGACAACGCCTGCAAGTTAAATGGGGCACGAGCCTTTTAAACTACAGACAAAGCAGCATGAAGGTCATGAGCAGAGACTTGTGTAGTCAGTTGGCAGCTCACAGATGAGCAATCCTGTCTGGGGAAAAAGAAAAAGGCATCCAGCATAACCAACCACCAAGAAATACGTAGGTGAGCATTTAAGCTGAGCAAGTTCAGATCCCTTTTCCCTAGTAAACCGTTCCTTTTCCAATGGTCAAGGGCAGCATGGAGATCTTCACAGCAACTTTAGCTTTGCAGAAATTCTTGCCCTGGAACTCTGGGAATCGAGGACAAAATAGAAAGCTTCTATCTTAACACAAGACACTAATATTTCCTACCTACATGGCTGTTCTCTAGGAATCCTGTCCATTAAGTGCCTTTCATAGTCTTGGCAAAAGCTCTCTTATTTTTGGAAGCAAGGAAATAATCTTCTACCTCTATCACATTTCGTTTAGCTTTTCCAGCATGGAAGGGAAATGAGACCAAAAGGTCAAGAATATTTCCACAAAATCAGTGTTTGCTCCAGTGACAAAATTGCATTAGAGCAACTTATAACCAGTCTTCTAATCACCATAAAAGGATGGTAAAAGATGATAGAAAGAGCCTTTTTGTGAGCACGATCTTTGTTAGGGTCATACCAGCTTCCATTGAACTTACACACATCTCATGATTTCACCAGAAACCAGATCAACAAAAGCACCAGATCTGTAACAAAAACATCTTCCCATTCAACTGCCAAAATCCAATGCAAACCTCTGAGATCTTACAGTGTCATTGTAAAAAATGTCACTACCTGTTACACATCTTCCTTTACAATGCTTAGATCCTACCCTCAGAGATGGTGACTAGAACAACCCCATATTCTTGTGTAACATTTCTGATTTTGGCTAGAGAACAAACACTGGAGGGAAAAAAACAGGAAAGCAAATTTCAGTTTTGGTTTGACTGGGTAAAATCTCTGGTTGATTTTATTTTAACCCAACAGCATATTTCATCTTTAATCTGTTCCTCACCCTTACACCTATTACATAGACATAAAAAAAAATAGAAGGCCTTAAATTTGCAGGCCATCCCTAAACAAGCTCAAAGGATTAAGCCAAACACAGATGCTTTTTTTTTTTTTTTAATATATACATTGATAGTTGTGCCTTTCAGCAACTTTAACCAGCACCATGACACTACAATAAGGATTGTAAATTAAAAATGTTTTTGAAACCTGACCTGGTTCCCACTTGTGATAAAAGTTTAAAGATCTAAAAGGAGAAGAAACACACATTATACAGAGTTACTATCAAAAGGACAATCCCTCTAGCTCAGCAGTCTTGTTTTTTTTATCACACACACACACAGAGCTCACAAGATAGTAATCAATTAAGCATTTTGCTAAAGTACTTAGAATGGGAACATCTGGAGTTGAGATTCAATTGTCCAGAACTAGCTGCCTGCTAATTAATACTCTTCCAAATGGCTCTTCTATCAAGGTGTCCCTCCTGTCTTACCAGCCATTCGCCCTGGCTTGGATTCACTACCAAGTAGCCCTCCCTCTCCCAGGACAAGCCTCACACAGGAGCAAGGGGTACCAAAGACCTGAGGTACAGATATCTTGTTTGAACGCTGTCCCAAGCACATTCACCAAGACTCTCCATGAAAAACATCACCATGCTCCAACAAAAGCAGCACAGGAGGAAATCTTCTAGAAAATGGATATCACATCTATAGAAAAAGTACAAGGAGTACAAGAGTACATGGATTTACCTCCAGCCCTAATACCGCCATTTTATAAGTTCCTCAAAGGGCCACACTCTCCAGTGGCTTTTGATGCAACTCAGACAAACTTTGCAATCACTAGACAGGCCAATCCCTATGTCTTTATCCCACTTATGTATCCAAGATTAAGTTCTTCAAGCATAGGCTGGCATCTATGTAAATGCTCCAGGCATAGATGTTGATTGCAGCTCATTAATTCAGCCCTAAAAGCATTTGCCTATTAAATTGCAAATATTTCACCCCCACCCTGAGTGGTAGGCAGCAAGGGATTCTTGATGTCTTGATTCAAAGAAATCTTGCTTTCTAGTTGTGTGGAAAGGCAATAGCTAGACTGGAGTGAATACATAAACTCCCTACCACGTCAGGATGTATCCTTAAATATCGGTAGCCTATATGCTAAGTACTAATACTGAAAAGTTCAATGTCTTCACCAAAGAAATGCTAGACACTTCTCAGTTTTGTACAATATTTTCCTATCCCTGTTCTGCCCCAAGCTACCTCCCACAACAAGTCTGTTCATTAGCTCAGAACCCAAGACCAGTTTCACTAGTCATTCCGAGGTTTTCCTATGCATTCCTATGGCTGTGGAGGCACGATATTGACTTCTCAGGAAATACAACCCAGTTTCTGAGGGTCTCTGCATTGCTTCCTTATCTGAATCCTGCCAAATTACATTCAAGTCACACTTAAACATGAGAGAAAACAGAATGTGAACCTGTCATACTCAGCTTTCTTATTTGCTCCAATGTACTTATTCAGAGGAATTTCAGTTGTTAGAACTGCTTCTTTTCCTTCTTTCAAATTGAGGTCAAATCCTACCACTAAGCTCTGCCAAATTTATTGCAGTATTAGCATCGTTGTCTCAAGCCTGGTGGGATGCAACAGGCAAGCTCTGCTGAGCTGTGCACCAAATTCAAGCTGAAAACATCAAGACAGTTGTGGCCAACAGTCCTGGCATTCTGGCCCAGGCGGCCTAAGGAAGTCAGAAGCTGAAAGGGCACAAGGGAGACCAAGGGAGGGCTGGCCCAGCCCTTACAAACTCCATGTTCCCAGACACTGACAGAGACTCTCCTGGGTGCCCTGCTTAGTCTATCAGGAGACATGCTGGAACCATTTATCATTAAATTAAAATAGAGGTAGAATCTGAAAGAAACAGGATGAGTGTAATATTAAATGGACAGGAAAAGTAAAATCACAAGGAAATAAAGCAAAATAGCAGGCTTGGTCTATTCTGATGCTGGACAAGTGAGAACATGCCAACAGCTACTTTGACATGCAATTAAGGCTTGTTGTAGGTTAGCAGAGGCTGCACTTCTCCAAAAACAAGGCTCCCCTCCTCATTTCTGTCTGGCTGGAGGAATTGGCAGTTCAGAGAAGAAAGTGGCCAGTAGGCTTTACCTACATGGGCTAAGGGCTTGCAGCTTTGGACTAAGGGCAAAATAGTTCCCACATTACACATGAGACATTTGTGAGGAGACATTGTGTTCAGCAGGCACTTCCATCCTTACTTAATTCAGAGCAACTCCAGTTTTAAATAAGCATCTTCAGCATAGAAAAGTTTCACGTTTACGGCTCTAAAGGGACACATTAGGCAGCAAGTGGGAGGAAACAGCTCTCTGCAATAAGGACATAGGGTTCTCCCTTTCCCTCACCTTCCTTTTCACCTCATGTCATTCCCACCCTTTCCTAGTTGTGCATCTCCAAACTCCAGAAGAGGAAATGAGCTAGGCAGCCTCCTATTGCTGCTGCTCAGGGGCTCCCCAAGAGGTTCAGCCCTCTTGTTCCCTATTATGCTCATTAAGCCTCCTTATCCCAATGTCTCAGAGCCTGTGTGTCACCTTGAGGATAGGCCCCATATGGAAAGTTATAAAATGACTCAGTCAATATAAGGAAGACATACACCTTGGAACATATGGCACATGTGCTAGTGAGCACTGTAGATAATGTCAATAATGCTTTATGGCACATACAGGCTGGGCTGCTGAGGCTTCAAACAGAGGAGTTCAGTGCAAGCCTGGCTGCTGTGCCATCTATTTTACTGCATGACATAAAATAGGGAAGGCATAATGGGATTTTATTTTCAAATGGGCTTCCAGCTGTGCCCACCTGGAAGCCAAGGAGAGGTTGGAGAACAAAGAAAAAACCCTAAACCATTATAAAACAGAGAAGGACAGCCAGTATTTGAGGAGTCCCAATATTCATTCTTCAAGGACACCAGTGCTCAGGGCACTCCACAAGCTATGAAAGTGTTCAGGGTTTGTTTCCTGGAAGTTGCTATATCCAGAAAAATGTCATACACTTGGAGAGGACTCAAAAAATTGGCTCTTGACAGAGCACAAGTGCTGTAAACAAAAAATTGCCCTCAGCCCTGGGGACTGTATCAGTTCTAGAGCTGAGACTTTGCTTCACTTCCCTGGGGTTTTGTGGTCTGTATTTGGGAGAGGCTTGTGGAAAATCCTTGGCAAAGCAAGTAGTATAGAACAGCCACAAAGTCTTCTCCTTTTCACAGCCTTTAATGAGTCCCTTGCTCCTCATCAGAGCAAGGAAACACATCTCAACAGTCCCTCCACACACAACCGGCTCCTCTGAGGCCCAGGGATGAATCCATAAGCAACAAGTTACAAACATGGTGCTTTACCGAACTCATTTGTCTGCCGACACAATTCAGGCCTTATTCCAACCTGCAAATGGGATGTGCTTCACTAATTTTAAATCACTCAGCAGGTGATAAGTGGTTAACGCCTGGAGCCCTGAGGTGCCTTCAAAACATAATTGCTTATTAAAATAAAACAATAATTAAGTGGAGGACATAGAACCTTGTGATTTCTACAGATTGGATCATTTTTTATAGCGATTCCCTGAGGTTAGGAGCAGACAAGGCGTAGCCACAAAGCAAGGGAGGAGGGCTGACCAAGACCTGCAGGCTCACATTGCTCCAGCGTCTAAGGAAAAGGAGTGACAGGACTTGAAGGTATCCACAAAAAGGCTGCTCCAGGAAAACACCACAAAAAAAAAAAAAAAAGCATCCTGCATCTGTCAAGTTGGGAACAATTCAGGGGCACCCAGGGGAAAAAAGGACCAAAGCTTCAGACTGAAAAGGTTCTGGGGAAAAATTGTCAATGGCAGCACTGCTTCATAGCACTAGGAAGACAGTGTTGACTTTGTGACACAGTTCCTGCCTTCGTGTGTGGCCATTGCCTTGGTGATATGGAGAGCCACAGCTTCTCAGCTCCTTTCAGACTCTAAATAGGAGGTCTTAGTACCTGGCACCTGGCTCAAACCCTTCTGGATCCAGGGTAAATCAACTCCCTCCGCTTCTTATCATCTTCCTTGAAGGACTGATCTTGTCCATGTGGACATATGCATGCCAAGTAGACTCACAAAGAGCTTTTGAGGGTTGCGTGCCAGAAGATGCTTTATATACATGTCCTCCCTTCTCTCCTCTACAATCACAGAAACCAGAAATCTCCCTCTCTTTTCCAGGCAAGATCTGCCAAACCCCATTCACACCAAGACTGGTCAGGAGAAAAAAAAAAAAACTGTTAACAGCTAAGTAAGTAAATAACCACTTGCTTTTATCCTCTGCACAACATAAGCTCCATGGCCTCAACCATGCTTTTGGGCTTAACACCAATGATATGTTCTTGCAGTTTGCAATGAAATAATTACTAGCCACTCTAGGCTATTATTTAGTCCTTTGGGTCAGCAGGGAATGAGGCAATCCTCATGTGTTACCAGCTATCTGTGCCTGTGCTGCTCATGCAGTGACCAACTCCTCCCACAACTGAGCTGAGAATTAATGAGAAATATCAGCATCAGTCAGCTGGAGAAGGAAAGGCCATAACCTTGCAACCCTCCCTGGCCTCACTCCTTGCAAATCTAATCCCACCAACAGAACCAGGGATGGACAAGCAACAATATTGTCACATACCCTCTAAAGGTGTTTTTTCTTACAAGTTCAGTCTAGAGAGCAACAGGGACCTGGCATCACATGCAAGGGACTGCTGTGTGCCTAGGGCAGAGCATGAAGCTCAAGCCCTCTCCATGGCAGCTCTAAGATATCCTGTCTGAATGCAGTCTCCAGTGGGAGAGACAGACACATCACATAACCAACCACATGGTGTTAATTGGTCCCTTGCTAACAAGCCTCAGCAGAGGGTCAAGGCTTGAACAAGTAATGGAGAAATCATCACCTCTGCATCACTCTGAAGATACATTCCCTTCCAGACCAGGGTGAGGAGAAGCCCAGGCTCTACTGACTGCCCCACAGTCATCCCTGGAACTCCCAGGGCTAGAGACACCAGGCAAAGCTGGCTCCCAAACATTCCCACAACTGCCAGCACTTCAACAGATCTCTGGTCTCAGCGAGAAGGAAGGAGGCAGCAACAGCTAAACACAATGGCTATTTTTAACCTGAGTTCATTTCTTAGAGAAGAAATTATTCATAACCTGTATGCATGCAGCACATCAGATACAAGACAAGCTTGTCTTGTAAGTGCTCATTAATGGAGTTGCCACCTCCTCCCTTTCTGTGTTGGGAAGCAAAGCCTCTTTGCTCCATCTTACACAGCACTGGGGAAACTCTCGACTGTTGAAATCACCTGTTTCATGCCTACCTGATAGGCAATGAGCATGGCAGAAGAGGAAGCAGGACCTTAGAGACACACTGCAATTCCAGTGTGAGCTGCCAATGCCCCATCGCATCCCTGTGCACACTCCAAGCCAGCCTCGTGGCTTTCTTGGAATCTTGTGCTTCTCCTGTTCCCCAGAGGCACCTTCCTGCCCATCACCTTGTGGACATGCTGGGTCAAACACCAATCTGGGAGACCTCACTTCTAGCACTTGTAGCTTCTAACTTTTGTCCCTGCAAGGGCATAGATCTCTAATCTGCAGTCTCAGTAATTGGGTTTGAAAGGCAATATTTAGCTTTCAGACCTTTTTCATCCTTTTGAGTCCACTTTTACAGAGTACACGCTCAAGGTTTTCAACTCCGAAAGCAAGATGACTATCAGGATTATCTTATCTGACCCCATGCTTACCTGTTGAAGTAAAAATTCATCCACTGGGCCTTCACTGATCTCAGGAGCTTCTTGTGGAGCTGGAACTCTTCTTTCAGAAAAGCAACCTCAACTTGATTTATTGGATTTAAGTAACAGAGATCCAACCATATCCCTTAGGCAACTGCTCCAGGGGTTCATCAGCCCAGTGTTAACAAAAACCCACCTTTCTTCACAATTGGAAATCAATGTTAGACAAACACTGCCACTGGATCTTCTCACATGCCTTTCTCCGCTTCCCTGAAGCGTATTTGAAGGGCAGGTATGGCATATTTTCCACTGAGCTATGAGCAAGCTACACCTACCCCCTATGGGCCAAGCCAGCCATAGAACAGGGTGTACACAACAGATACACAAACTGCCTCAGCCTCAACAGTTATTTTCCACTCTTTCTGCTGGAAAAGTCCCACTGCCTGTCCCTTAAATCAGGCAGCTGCTCTCTGCCAACACAGAGCTATTACTTGCACTGACCTCATGCTAACAGCTCTTCTGCATGTTAAACATAAAGACTAGGACAACAAGAGCTCTTGGCATGCAGCAGCCTGGTGCTCCCATTGCTTTACAAGCTCCAACGTGCCTGAAACACCATTTAAAAAAAATAATAATCCAGTTCACTTAAACAGCTAAGGTTTAGACTGGGAGTCTCCCAATTCCTTGAGACAGGTATAGCCATTTGGGAGGAAGGAGGGAAAGAGAAGGAGCCAAAGGTCAGAAATCATACAAAATGTTTACTCTTTGTGCTTAGCTCATAAGTGATCACTGACCATGTTTTTAGACTGCTGCTTAAGGGCTTCCAAGGATCCCCACACCACCTCTGAGAGCTTGGAAGAAGAAATGAAGACAGCAAATAAGAGTCATGAGCTCTTGAAAAAAAGAACCCCCATACTCCTAGGGAACCCACAAGGCTCCCAGCCACGATGGCAGTGACAGCAGTGGCCCCAGGACAAGGGGGGCAAAAGAGGCCCTTTCCCACCAAAAAAGAAGGAAAAAAAAAAAAAAAAAAAAAAAGGTATTTGCCCCTTAGCCAAAACCACACATAGAATCATAGAATGCTTAAGATCATCAACAAAGAAAACAGGAACAACCTACAAAAAGCAATTGAAAAAAAAAAAAAAAAGTACCTGCTCAAGACATAACTTTTGCTAGTTGCTCACACAGAACCACACATGCAGCCTCCTTCCAAATGAAAAGCTAATGCTAAAGAGACAGAAAACATTTCAGGTAACACAGGAAACAGCTGCTTCAAGCAGACCAGAGCCAGCTACACAGCTTGCAAATGAAGTCAAGCAGAGCTTACAAAAGAACAAGTAAAAATCCCTCAGAGAAGCAAAAAGATCCCTTCTTCTTTTCTTACCAGTTCTAAGAGAATCTTTACTTCACCCCCTGTCCCTTAAGTATGCTGGGGAAATTGAGGTCCAAGATTAGCTGATGCCCTGCAGCTGAGCCACTTGGCTCGCGTGGGAGTCCCTGCACTGAGGCCAGCAGCTGTGTGTCCCCCTGCCAGCCCGTGGGGAGGACTCGGGTTCACCCCTACTCACTGCATGTGATTCCTGAGCTCTGTCATTCCCAGTTACACTAGTATTGAGCCTGCTGCTGTGCGGAGCAGGACAGTATGGGTGGCATGGATTAATCAGAATATAAACAAAAAGACAAAGGTGAAGCAAATTATAATTAAAATCCACCTGTATCAGGATGTCTGAGAAATCTCTTCCCTCTCCCCTTCTTTGGGTACTGTGCATACGCACCTCCATCCTTCCCATGGTTCTCAGTCGCACATTGCTAGCCTGAAACTTACTTTCCTAAAAAGAAATATGAGGCAAATCTTTAAAAAAATAAATAAATAAAAATGGACAGAGCAATCTCCATATGAATCCATAAAACATGATTTTTATTACTCCCCCATCTGCTTTCCCACCGGATGGCACATATTTGCAAAACAGCCCTTGGAGGCAAGGGAAAAGAGGGAAAGAAAGTTGCCGTGAAGAAATCCAAAGTGATGGGAAGATCTTAGGGTAGCTGTTGTAATTTATAATCAGCCCATTAAATACGGAACACTAATGCACAGCTGCTGAGAAAACTTGTCCAATATGTTTCTGCAACAGTAAAAAAGGCCTCTGAGGTCATCTTGGCGCCTATGTTATGCTGCAAAGAAACTGTCTAATTGCAGAACCTTGTGTAGTCTTCAGTATTAGCCTCTCTCCCTCCCAGCAGCCAAGCAACACAGCTCTCCTGCCTACAAGGCCTGGAGCAAATGAAGATGGATGAAGAAATGTAACATGGATAGTTTTTGCTATTGATCCTAGATTTGTATTGAAAACCATCTTTTTCCCCCCACCCCTGAGTAGGGGCACACAGTAGGACTCACCTTAAGACTAATGCCTTCCAAACTCCCTTCTCCCATGCAAGTTATCAGTCTCTGCTGTAAAAACTCTGGTTCATTACGTACATCTTGAACTTGAAATTGCTCTGGCCCACGTGTTCCCATGGTTTCAAGGTGACTTGTGATTCAGAGTCAGACAGACCTTGGTTCTGCAGATAAAAACTTAGCAGCTTCAAGGAGGGCCCAGCATACAGTCAAGGAGAGAGGACACAGCCCAGAAAAGCATTTCAGTGTTTGGGATGAGCAAATGCAGGAAAATCCTGTCTCTAGTTTGCCATTTAATTCCTGCTCAGAAAGGACTATATGCTGGTTCAGGCATCTCATGGGCTGGTTGCCAACCAACACCATTTCTAAGGCAGTTCAGTATCACCAGAGAAGCCATAAAGCTTGGAAAGAATCTTGGAGAGAAGACAAAGGAGACCTGGGAGCAGGAGTTTCTCAGGCAACCTTGTGGTTTCTAAAGCACCATCATCACAAGCTAAAATGGATGGTCTTCTCTCTCAGAAGTCCAGGATGCATCTCCAGGCCTGAGGAGATGCGCAAATGGCTCCGAACTGACAACCAGATCCCAGGAATGGAAAAGAGCAAGAGAGAGATGTGGGTTTCCATTCTCAGTGGTCTATATATGAAATTTCCCCAGCTTTCATTTTACTAAGCCTGGACCCCTGAAATCTGGGTCTGAAATAGGTCTCATCACTTGCTTGTAACTTCCACAACCTGCCTAGCTCCGACCTAACCCTAGGAACCGTGCTGCCTTTCTTGAAATTTGGCACAGATAAGACAACCTGAGCTTCAGGCTAAGAAAACATTTTGCAAAGTGCTCAGCAAGGCTGGCCTGAGTTCCAGTTTGCAGATGATTTGTTTTCTATGGGAAGAGACTAGCCAAACTAACCTACACAGCCTGAAGGCTGGTTGCTCAGCTAGAGGGAAGTTAATGCTGAAACAGCCTCTCTGTGCTTGAGGTCATGAGAAGTTTGGGGTTGCTCAAACAAATCTGTATCTAGCTGTTGACAGTCCTGATAGGCAATGAATTGTAGGTAGAAGGTGAAGCTTCTAATTTTTCTTGCAAGCATATTAAATAAATTTAATGAATTACAGAATCTTTTTGCGCATTAGATACTATTATAACATAGCCCTCTGTCATCTTAAGTTCCTTAGTCACCTCCCAGAAGCCTCTGCACGAAAACAAAAACACCAATGACCTTTGAACCCCTGTTAATGAAGATTGTGCTGAGGTTGTTAATCAGAGGAAGAAAATAATTTATGGCTCAGCAGGCACCAGTCTGTCCAAGAAACCTTCTCCAATTAAAAGCAAAATGGACATGTCAAAGATAAGGCAAAGAGTTCCCAAGGCATTAAATCTTGTCTAATTAGCAACTGCCAAGAGCCACTGAGAAGTTGGATTTGGAAGAGTTTGGAAAAGTGTATGCTAGCAACAAAGTATTAGGAAAATATAGTCCTTCCAAGAGATCATATAGTGGGAAGACTTAACTAGACCAGCAGTCCAGTTTGGAAGATGCTAGCTCTTCCCCAGCTGAGTTAAGCAACAGCTCATGAAACGCATTCAGTTACACTGGGGTAGTTTTTGTGTGATGCTGATATTAAGGAGAGTTTAAATGATAAATCTACGAGACCATCTCTGAAATACATTTATGGTCTCTCATTTGTATTAAGGTTTCCAGAATAGTTTTGAATTTTATTTTGCATAATTTTCTTTGTGAGCTTCAAATTGCAGTGTGGGGCCACTCTCCCTGTTTTTCCTGCACATCTGATTTTTTCCTCATGCTAGACATTCTAGCAGTGAGTTTACTTCAGACACCAATAACCTATGGAATGACTCAGTCTATCAGCTTTCCTTTTGAAATGCAGCTACAGAGGCCATACATGAAGTGCACTATGTCTGAGGCATTTTCTCTTGTTTCTGGAAGCAGCTATCAATTTTGTCCTGATAGATATTTGGCTCCATCGTACAATGAAAAGTAATCAAAAACTTCAAGAGAAAAGCATCTTTAATTCTTCACTCTGTGAATCAAAATGTCCTCATTTGTATGTCACAGCAAAAATCTCAACAACAAAGTAGCTGGAAAGACAAGGGTCATTTTAAAGAGATTGGAAGGTGAAAGAGGATTTTGTGTGACCACTTTAGAGTGGATCTGAAATATCCATAGGGAATTTATTAAAGCCAGCAGTGTAGCGATTCTATAGCTTTTTGCGGAATACAGAGGATCAGGTTTTCAGCCTCTCTCAAGCCTTCACACTTGAAATTGTACTTGTTATTCACAAAGCTGGCTGCAGTTACTGTGTGGAGACATGCTGAGTTGTGACCAACTATTTCATTCCACACACAACCTCAGGAAATCTAGATGCAAATACAGAATTTTCCCTTTTCTGTGTGAAAAAATGGATTTTTCTGTAGAAAATGTGACCCTCCCTACCTCTTAGAATAAGTGTAACAGGTTGGAGTGTGAAGTTTGAGTCAAAGAGCAAATGTTCTATGCTGGTTTCTACCAGGCATGAGTACCCAGCTACTCTGTCTGATTAAAATGCTGGTTCAAACCCGTATTGCTTCCCATTTTCCAGTTTCTACAGAAATGGCTATTAAAATCCTCTTCCCAGCCATATGTGCTGTGACAGCCTTTGCTTTGAAAGGTTCTTGCACCAAGCATCTGTAGGGGGAAGGGGTGACTTTAGACAACCCATTCTGTGGATTGCCAAGCAAGCTCCAGATCCAGTGCCACACTGATATTTTCTCCTTCTTCCTCCTCCTTTTTGTCCATATTCTTCCAGGTGTGACACTGGAGGTAAACAGGCCCCTCCGTCCCTTTTGATTTCTCATGCTAGTATTTATCCTCAGCTTTTTGATTTGAATTTGTGGTAATCAGTTTTTCAAATGCTTCTTTGTGATAGCAGTGGTCTGTCTTTATCTTCCTTGATCAGGTATGTTCAGCTTAGCACAGCGAAGTCATGATAAAACCTATTCCCCGCTAAAGTGCTGATTCATATTTATTAGCAGGAAAAGTCTGGCGTGTCCCGGCAGCTGAGACGTGGAGCAGGACCCTGCTGAGCTGAGCTCTGTGCACACAGGGACCCCACTGCTCTCCAGACCCCATTCAGACACCTGCACAGTTCCGAAGTTTTAGAGGTCTGATTCAATACAAGAGCTCACCTCAGTTTATATGTGCACTCAGAGAGTTAAAGGCAGCAGTTTATTTGCGCTTCTCAATTTCTGTATTATTCACACCTCAACAAATCTTATTTCATTACATTTTTGGGAACTGCAATGGTAATTTTGGTGATTAACTTTAAATTGGGGATAATACACAAGGAGACATTAACATAATGTCAAAACAATTTTGTACAATTGTTACTTAACCTTGGTCAAATCATTTCCACCCCCAGCGTCCTCCCAAATGGACCTTTATTAATATGACACAGACAAACACAAGAGAACCCTGGGCTCTATGCAGGGAAATGATTAAACAAGAACACTTATCAAAAATGATCACGCAGGGTAACAAGGCAGCAGGGCAAATCTCTGAATTCTCATATTCTCAAGGCTGCATGTGGCCGGTAGAGGAACTACATGAATGAGCCCTCGACAGGACGCTTGGAAAAGGTGTTAAAAAGTGTCTTGCCTGGGTGACAATTAGTGGAGGCTCAGCAGCAGGACACTTACCTTCTTGCATTTATTGTACACAGATGGCTTGAAACTGGACGGACAGGTATTAATTACTGTGGAGACCGAAGATCTTTATTTCTGTCCTAACACCATAGCTAGATCCATCTTTTAGGGCTGGATGTGAAATCAGCCTCTGTGGCCTCTTCAGTCAATGAACTTTCTCTGGGAGTGACCAGAAAAAAAAAGAGGCAAAAGAAGGACTAGCAGTGATGTGTCAGGGACACCTGGGGTAGCCCTGGGATAGTTTTACTCCCATGACGTCCGCTGGGCAGACTAACTTGCCCTTCGCTGCCAGACGCTGCTCACGCGAGCTCTGTTCATGGCTGAGCAGCAGCCACATTCGCATTCATGTGTTGTAATGGTTAGAGAATCCTCCTGGGCTTTAATCTCATTAACTGCCAGGGCAGAGCTAAAGCCTTCAGCCAGATGTCCAGCATTCTGTCACCCTCGATACGCCAGGAGCGGAGCCTTTTTGCAGGCAGCAGCAGGTCTCCCCTTGGCACCGAGGGCAACCCCTGTGTCCCAGGGTCTGGGCTGTGAGGGCGCTGGGCTTGACAGGGCTGTGCAGGTACCTCGCACTTGTGTCTGCTGCGAGAACCACTTCAAAAGCACAGTAGCAAAAACTGGAAATTGCCTGGAAATTTGTGGCTCTGATCTCCAACTGGGACTATTAAGAGAAAATACAGGGTAAATGGAAAAAGCCTAATTTTTCAACAGACTGGGTTTTATTGTAAGTGCAGCCACAGGGATTAATGTGGTGGCAGAGGGAAGCACTCCCCTTTACCACTTGGCTGAGATGCAGCCCTTTGGTGTAGGAGTCACTGTGGAGGGAGAAATAGGGACAGATAACTTTGCAGGAGGTGGAAGGTATCCTGGAGCTATCAGTAATGTTGGAATTTGGAAACGAGAACAGTCAGCCTGGAAATAAAGAAGTTGGTACAGGTAGGTTTTTGCTTCTGTAAGGCCAAAGTTTTCTTAGATATGAAAAAGCATTTTTTTACTGCTGCTTCAGACTATCAACAGTTTATCTTCCGGCTGCTGGCAGCAAGGGGTATGTGGAGGGTGCGAATTCAAGGCATTTTATCACAATCAATAAGTTTGTTTTGCAGGGTTTGAACATATGTCCTTTTATAAGAGATAAGTCCTTTTATAGCCCTAAAACGATGGAGACCACTATTTGCAAGGCACAAGATTTTGATACTTCAGTATTTCTCTCTGCAGTAAGTTCTTCTGACCAGAGAGGATGGACATTAGTTTGCACAGTACTCTGAGGATGGAAATCCTCCCCAAAACCTCTGCTTGGTGCAATGCTCTGGCAGTGCGGCTAGTCCGGGCAGGTTGGGGCTAAGGAGAGGTTCCCACCACCATCACACTCTCATTTCCAGTGTGTCCCATTAGGCTTCCAAGTTCAAAAATGCTTTGCCCCATAATGTACGTCCAGTCCTATGTGCCCAGCCAGAGATACCTGGCTTCCTAAGACTGACTGAATGAAATAATGTCTTTGGAATTGCTGCGAATGGATCCACTGATCACCCCCTGGAACTGAATTCACTTGCAAAAGCCCCTTCATTTAGATAGCCCAAGACTGAAGTGATTGTGATACCACTGATTGCTTTTGACACTGTTGACTTAAATTCTTCCTGACATTTGTTTCTGAAGTGTAAGGGAAAGAATGAAAGGCAAAAAGGATGAATAACCTTGGTTCATATTTTCTTTAGAAAGCTCTTTTTTTTGGTCTTAGTTCATATATTTGTTAGAGGCTTGTTTTTTTTGCTTTCACATAATCTGTCTGAATAGAACATAATAAATCTGAGAAGGTAATAAACAGCTCATAAAAAATCACTTTTCAAACTGTTGCTAAAACAACCTCACAACAGTTGGTGCTCTAATGGCTCGCTGGAGGAATCAGGCAAGGCTTAGGTGAGCAGTGAGCTCCAGGGTAACAAAAAGCAGTTGTTCGCACAGTGCCCCTGGCTTTACATTAGGAAAAGCCAGTACTAGTGCACGTAAAAAACATGAGGTAACTGTTAGGAACTGATTGCTTCCTTCTTTCTTTCATCTCTACTGTTTTTTGCTCTGTAATACACAAGTTTTGATTGTTTTGTTTTTTCTGTACAGGGTCTTAAGTTTATTATGAGATCTTGAAAGGAGTCATTTTGTGGCTTGTAGCAGGTAGGAGATATGGCACAGATGTTCTGGGGAATTGTCTGAGCTGAACATCTGCTAAGTGGTTGGCAGGGATGTGAGGGACGGGATCTGATGAACTGGATGGCTTCTTTGAGGTCTGTGCTCCTGTGTTTTGTTAATCGCTCCTTTTCCATTCGGAGACCTTTTCTGTTTCAGGCCAGCATGACCAATGCATGCATATTCTTCACATCTGTATTTTACCAAAACCATATTTCTTAGGCTAAAAAAAGAAGACACCTATCTTTCCTGACAGCAGGAAAGTTCTTGGCTCAGAAGGAACCACCGTGGCTTCCAATCCTCACTGAAACAACGAGCCTCAAACAGAGACTTTGCATTAAACATGAAACCACAGCGTTGTCTCTGCGTGCACCCTTTCAAGGAAGGAGGAACAAAGCATGAGTCACCGTGACGTACACAAGCAAAATTATACACGATAAGCTAAAAATAAAATGCTTTCAAGTATAGTTGTGTTCTTCTTTCTGACTCAGGAGCACATGGCTCCAAGGGAGGCAGTACCTTCTGAACACGAGCAGGGGAAGGTTACAGCCACGTGCAACACTCTGGAGCCAACAGCGCCCTAACCCTCTGGCAGCTGCAGGAACCTGAGATCTCTAGATGAAGCCAGCCACACTCTCCCCTAGGATGGGACGACTCTCCCCTAGGATGAGCACAGTCATTCTTCAGCCCCTTGTAGGCCAGACTTTTCCCATTCAGAAGAGAATCATGTCAAGTCCCCATTACAAAGAGACGTGGCATCTTGTGAGACTCTTCTGCACTGAATGGAGTGAAAAGTTCAGCATTAAATACCACTAGCGATAAAGTCTTTTTCACTTATAGGTGCTCTGAGTAGCTAATAAGAATACATGAGCAAGCCATCAATTTGGTGAAACTCCAAACTAAGCTTTTTAGTACATTGATATTTTGCAATATAAATTGCTTCATCCTGAGAGATGGCCCTGGTATGTAACAATATGAGCGCATAAATCCTAAGGTCCTTGCTCAGTTTTTATTGTTTTTGCATAATGTTTATCCACCTGGCTGAGACAGAGCAAGTTAAAGGCTAAACAGTGACCTCAGCGCCAGTCCTTTGCAACTTGAAAGAACCTTTTGATAATGCTTCCTAGTATGCAGCTTCCTCTGAACGTTACCCAAAAAGGAAAAAGGACAATAAGAAAAGTGGGTTTATTTTACAGTGCTTCTCTGAAAGCCTCAATGTCTTTCTGTTTCTTCTTTTTTTTTTTTTTTTTTTTTTTCATACAAAAACTACAATTCTAGCATTCTGTATGTATGCAAAATATTTCAATCGCAGACTAGACTCCCATCTCCAAGACTCTGGCAAATGACTGGAATTCTATCTGACTGATATCCAAAAACACGCGACTACAAGCGGGCAGAAGATGGACACAACCTTGTGGCCAGCTACATAGCCCACTCCTGGAAAAGCGATCCCCTCTTCTTCCTCTATTCAGTGGTTGTGTTTCGGTTTGAGCTTTATAATAAAGAAAAAAACAAACAAAAAAACCCCGACAACTCCAACAGATCTAAACAGGAATGCTGAACAAACTTCTCAGCTGGAGAAGAGGAAGGATGTCCTAGTACTGAGGGAAGCATGAGGAGGGAAACTAGCAATCTATAGTTTCTGCAGTTTGAATTAGATTACAATCTAAATCTCATCCCAGTTCTTGAAAATACTTCCTCTTCAAGGTCAAGGAATCTTTGCATGTCTCTGAAAATGCAACACAAACTATAGGTAAATAGTTTGTGTTATTAGTTATTGCCATGGCTGAACACATCTGCAGTAAAAATAGGAAGAGGAGAAGGAACCTCCATGCTCTGTTACAGACTGGGATAAAAGGTATGATGGGCAGTGCAATGGGGAGGAAGGTTCCAGGCGCCCCATCATCCCCTGTATTAGCTCTTGCTTTTGAAATGCCTAACTTTTGGCTTTTCCAGTAAACGTAAGGAAACGCACAGGTGCTTTGAACATGCTTGACAGTACACTAGGCTGACCCATGTTCAAAGCTCGACAGACATTGCTCTGAACAACTGATGATTCTTGTGGGAAGCAAAAGCTGGCCTGCATTTTGCACCCTTGATCAGCTCAAGAAACTATGAAATTTCTGTTATGATTCCTGCTGAAATTACTTTGCCCAGAGTAAGGCGCAAGACTGTGAGTGTGTGGATATATACTACTATAAAATCATTTTCCAGCACAAATGATGCATCTTCAGTTGGCAATGGCTAAGAGTCAAGATGGTAAAGAAAAGCTCCTTGGTGTCTACTGGGCTCTGAAGAAAAAAAAGAACAATCAAAAGTTTTGTCTTCCAGAATGACCTCTGGCTGTCATGCTGACCATGGCAGATCAATGTCAGAGAAGGCAAGATGACAACTGCAAAAGCTTTTTTTATTATTATTATTTTTTATTTTTCTCTAGTACTTTCCTAGCTGTCCATATCAACCAGGAAAAAGAATGTTAATTGTACTGATCCATCAACAGTTGCCTATTCCACTGAATTACAGCAAGTAGACTCTTACAGTACAGCTTCCTTTGAAAAAGAAAGGGAGTGGAAACATTCACCTTAATGGCTGCACAACCATTTGTCTTGTCCTTGGAGAGGATCAAGACCCAACAGCACTACACATTTTCTGGAAGGCAAAGCAATAAAATTAAATGGTTGGAAAATTAGCAGACTCCCAGAACAGGTGGCAACACCAGGCAGATCTGCATCCATATCAAAGTATGAGAGGCAAGAATATCAGCAGTAGGGTTGCCCATATGTAGAGCTCCCTCCTCTCACTGTTGCCCAGGTATATGAGCAGCACCTAGAAGGTCATAAATGAGCACTGAACACAATATGAATTAGTGATTCACCAACCTCTGCAGATATTTTCACAAGGCACAGGAATCCAGGACACCTCTAACGCTGTGAGACAGTCCTCAGCAAAGAAGACAGCTTTGCCTTGATTCTGAAGACTAAGCACTGCTGATCTCCACAGGTTGGGAAAGGGATGGCTCTCAGATCTTTACAAGGAATGAGGAAACAACAGCGGTGTCTGACTTGTATTTTTTGCTAATGAGCTATGAGAAGTTGTTTTTTTTGCCATACTCTTTGCCCTCATTATAACTGTGTTCTCATAAGCTCAGCTTTCTGCCCGTTGTAATGAGAAGAAATCTGGACTGATGCACAGTTTTAATGAGATACAATGCAGATGTAAAGCAAGAAGACTCACATCTGAAACAAGACCTCAAAGTGGAGCAAAAGAAAGAGGTAGTCGATGCACCTCAACAGAGAGAACCAAGTACGGAAGATACCATTTTCGAGTCAGAAGCAGAACAAATAAAACTTGCCCCCCCAAATTAAATGGATATTCAAGAAGGTAAATCTAGAAGGACGTAATTCACAAAGGGGAAAGAAGGGAAGTCAAAAGAGACCAGCCAACTAATGGCATCTAAGGCTTGACTGGTGAGAGGGAACAGTTGTTGTCGATTATACCGATGAGGAATGAAACACCGAACAGAACATTCCTTTTGTTCTTGTCTCATATCTTTTTATGAAAATTAAAAGGGCAGTTTTCACAGCTGGTGAAGGACTTTTTTTTTTTTTTTTCCTCCCTTCACTCTGCCATCTGATGCAGCCTCCACTTTGAAAACAGCAAATTTATGCCTGAAGCTGAACGGGTAAAAATTGGACTCTGTTGCCTGCGGGTATTTTGCCATGAAGAGCAGCAGGATCTGATGAGAGATTTCATCCAGATCAAATCAGAGAATATTCAACAATGTCTTCATTTTTGCAGGAGAACTCTTTGAACAGCAACAGGGGGCCAGGAAGAAGAGCTCAGCTGGGTGCATTCCAGGATCCTCAAGGCGGTCTGGGCTAAGAGGGGGAGAAGAAGGGGTAAAACTGTCATGTTTTTTGTCAGTGTTCTCTGAATCTAGTGTGACAAAATGAGAAAAAAAGAGATATCTCCAGTCTGAACCCATAGGGGAAGATTTCTTCACCAGGCAAATACAGTATGTCTCATGATGCTAAGAAGCAGGATGAAAACCTGTGTGCGTCCCCCCCTTCTCGATAAATCTGTCTTATGGTGCTTTGCCTGTGCATAAAACTGTCTCCTTTTCTTCCTTAGCACTGTGTTTCTGATAGGAAGATCAGTTCTGAAACATTGATCAGGAGTTACCCTGGAATACATTCTGTCAAGCACCAGGGCAGGTCCTGGATCTGTCACTTTCAAATAGGGAAAAATACCCATTTCTTTTCAAAACTGGGCATTGTTTCTGATCCTGGATTTATATCAGAGGAGCTCTATTGCTTTCTCCTTGTGCTTTGTACCTGCTCAGACTCATGCCCTCTGCTTTAAGGCATGCATGAGCATGTTCACATGGGAAGCACCACAGTGGCCATGTTCCATGTTCAGAAGATAATTCTTGCAGCCACAAAGGCTAGAGATTTACTGATATTATCTGCAATGAAATTTTAAACACTGCAAATCCTGATATGGCTGGCTCAGCAGCCCAGTGCTGACTGGCTCATTCAGACTGTGGTTGTGACTCTAAAGGGTTTAGTCCCCCCGTGTGTCCCTGCGGACATTTCCATACTAGGATGACCATGGGCTTCTAAACAACCCTGGGGGCAGGGGTGGGGAGATACTCCCAGACCCCCAACAGCTCTGCCATATCCCTGACTCTGCTAAATTGTGGCCAGATTTCTGTAGCTTCTCATTAGGTTTGAGGAAGCATGAGCATTAGAAGCAGGTTGCTTTGCGCAGTACTTGGCCAGCTGCAGCTATCAGTCCTGAAGTCTGTCATGGTGCATTTTGTAGCCTCTGCCTTTTCCAGGACTCAGCCCTCACTAGGAATTGCTCTGCTGTTACAGTGTCATTCATTCTGCAGTAGGACAGCCAACATGATGTTTTCACATTAGGAAGAGGAGTCCACTGCCCTTGCGTACGGCATTTGGGAAATCTAGGATCGCTCTGGTTTATTTTTGATCATTTATGCCAAAGTTTCAAAACTGAACTGTTCTAAAGGGTTTTGTGTTTGCAAACGGTGGCTCAGGATGTAAAACCATGCTCCGCTTTCCTGTATTCCACCTGGAATGACTTAGAAGAAGCTTAGGCTGTGAAAAGGCTGCTTTTGATTGAATTTCTCTCTATTAGCAGTGGGCAGGGCTGCCTCTGGCAAAAAGGAAAATGAGCTCGTACCCTGGGGTGACACATACATGCCACAGAGTGTGTGTGAACAGCGGGTGAGTGCTTGCATTTGTAAACTGCATAAAGTATGGGTCAGGCACCTGAGCCACACGATCCAGGAACATCATGTGTGTATATGATTTCTGCGTATCTGTAGGCATGTGAGTGCCTGAAGGGACTGTACATTTTTGTGTGCAACTTATACTTGTCTGTGGGTGTGCATAGGTCTGTGTACCTAAATAAAATGATAGGGAGGGATTAGGAAAGGTCTTTTGGGATCCATCCTTCATGTCTAAGAAAGGATCACTTTTGCTCCCTATAGAGTAGCTACCTATGTTCAGAGGGTAGTGTGTGCCTGAAGGCCAAGGCTCTGTTTGCATACAGCTGAAGAACACAAGTGCTAGAAGGCCTTTAATGCCTGCATGTGGCACAGAAGCGGGAAGGAAGGCATAGACAAAATCCCTATTAAATGCAACATCAACTGTGTCACATAAACCTGGAATATGTGGTGCCCTTTTAGCAGTGTCCTGATCCTCTTTCAGCCCTGCTGGGACGGCATTTGTCAGCTCTTGCAGCACAGTCTGGATGCTGGTGCCCATTCGGTTCTGGAGTGCTTCCACTCTTGGCAAGAAGCTGTTAAAAATAAAGGGGTGGTGGGGAGGGGGAATGTATCGCCTAATTGATTAGCTCCGTGAATCACAGAGATGCCAGCCTGTCAAAGAGTAAATCACTGAAGCTGTCTTTGATGTCTCCTTCGGTCAAGGACACACCAGCCTGCTGCAAATGTTTTTCCTTTAATGCGCTTTCTCTCTTCTCTCTTTTAGGCTTTTGTACGCGCACA
Organism: Nothocercus julius; assembly: GCA_013398735.1. Lineage (NCBI taxonomy): Eukaryota > Metazoa > Chordata > Aves > Tinamiformes > Tinamidae > Nothocercus > Nothocercus julius. The sequence goes on along the minus strand of VZSV01000026.1, from coordinate 2,567,207 downwards.
TGGGGATTTTTTTTCCGAGGGATGCCTGCAGCTGCCATACCTTGTATTTAGATTCATTCTGCAGTTACCAGCTAAGAAGGATTAAGAAGGACAGACCCGCAGAGAGACATTGCTAAGGAGTGGAAAGAGCAAGCAGAAGTGTGAGAGACCCCTCGAGAGGACTCTTTCCTTCCCACTATGGTACTGTCACCCAGTCTGACAAACACCTCCCATTGCAAATCCTGCTCCTGAAACTAGGGGGACATCCAGCTGATCCCCAGATTTGTGCTAACACCAACATGTTGCTGTGAAGGGCGGGAAATGCAGATGGAGCGGGATAGAAAGATCTGTTCTTTTCCATCACCCAAAAGGCTGGTGAATACTTCTTCCCATTTCTAGCATGGTGGGAGATGCACAAGGAGTCATATGGTGCTGAAAGACTATAATAAAAAGCTAAGTGATGATGCAGCTCTGGGATGGCATTTCAGCATTCCTACCACTCTTAATTCAGATGCTCTTAAGTCAGAAACTATATGCAGAAAAAAGTGCTATTCAGATAAAATAGAACTAGTTAAACAATTTCCTCTGACTTTCAAGTCTGAGCTAGCTCCGAGGCTTGGGGAACTGTTTTGAGGCACATCTGATCTTGCTGACAGTGCACACCACTTCTATCTGAAGATCTAAGACCCCTCTCCAGGAATGAATTGCTTTTCCTTGGTTTCTTGCCAGTGCCACCTGTCCGGCTGTGGCTAGGTAATGCAACACAGTGACAGCGAGCATTTGCTCAGATAGCGAGTCGGATCGGGGCCAGCCTGGGAGACGGCCTGTTAGTAGCTGTCGCTCGCTTGGCGGGGCTGGCCGTGCGGTGCCGGGAAAGGGTTCAGCATCAGAAGGCTCCTGCCAAGTTTTTCTGCATGACAACCTCCTCCTTCGAGCAGTCTGTGGCCTGTCTGAGCTTCTTCCCGCACTTCAGAGAGCAGCCCTGTAAAGGAAAGGAGTTGTGACATTTCCAGGCTGCCCTGTTCGGAGGCCCCTGCAAACACAAGCTGCTCCCTGTCCAAGTGCATTGAGGCTATGTGTTAATAGCAGACAGGTACTGCCACCCAGGCAGGGAGCGGGGCTCTGGGGCCAGCTGCCTTCCTTAGATGGGGTCTGTCCTTAAAAACGCTCACAGGAGTCTCACAAGCAGTGGATTGTGCTCCCAGAATGTGCCTTGTAGTGATTTCCTTTCAGTCCATCTCTCTGAAAACCAACTCATGGAATGCTATCACTCAGCAGGCTTAAAAAGGGCACAAAAATGCCATAAATAAATGAGAGAAACAGCTCAAGGGTTGAAACATCAACAGAGGTGATAATGAAGAACACTGGCACAAGCAGTAATGCTGGAGGGATGTTTAAGCATAATGCTCCAAACTAGTCCTATGTGTTTTGGGGGAGGTCACTGCTTTCCAGGAGAGCTAGAAGTACCAGTCCTTAGAAGCCTCACTCAGAAACACGTGGTCTCAAGGACTCCCCATTTCACTCCCCATCTCCATTTGGCACTCCGCCAGGTTTAGATCCACTGCACCCAAGCATTCATCCCACATTGTTCTAAATTCCTCCTCAAAATGACAGTCAGGATCTAATGAAATGCTTCATATGGCAATCCTGTTATCACTACCAACGAAACGTGCAATTTTCTCCTCCTCTCCTCTCCCAAAAAGTATAGGATCGTAGTTTATTAGATTTTATTTCTATAAAATATGCCATAGTATGAGGTACTATAGAAATACAAAGAAAGCTAATGAGGCATCTTATTGTCACCCCTGAATTCCCATCGGCTTTCCAGATATGCAGGATATTAGGCCATCATTAAGAATAGGTATGCTTAATCCCTCTTAAAATCAGCTGCAGAATTTTTTAAAGCATAATACTGTTGAACTTAACTGATTTTTAACTTCTTTTGATTTCCTTGTGTACCTTTAGTTAAACACTTCTGAAAGGATGCTAATGGCTAGACTCATCTACTGGATAAGAACTGATTATTAGAAATGCAGAGATGATGGTTTAACATTACAGTGCATGTGCAAGTTCTTTATCTTGGGCTTGAGATCTTAAAGATCCTCTCAAAGGTAATCAATGGCACTTTAGTACCCTTTGAAGCCTTTATTCGCAACGCTTGCCTGGTACTTTGTGCCACATTGACTTTACTATTTTCCTGCAATTTTAGATAGAATGACTCCAGATCTGCATTTAAGATGTTGTAAAAGTGGTGATTCCATGCACTGAGTGAGGGGATGCTCCTTTCCTGCCATAAAGTCTGCAGTCATCAATACATTTTCATATGCTCTAGGATGGCAACTGTCTGATGGTTTAACTCTGTATTTGCCATTCTTTTAATTGATTCATTAAAGGAATGCAACAAGATTAGTGCTGCCCTCCCAGAGAGTTACAGTGCCTGAAAGTAAAACTGATGCAGCAGAAATATAACCTGGGCAATACTGCATATGCTAAGTGAGTAAGGGCTTGATGTTCAAACCTCTTTTAAAATGCAAGAGCAATTTCTATTTTTAAGTCTGCACATATATTTAGGTGTTGATTTGGGATCTTAAACAGATTTTTTTTTTTCTACTACAGCTTAAATCTCTAACAGCCAGATGAGCTAATCGGTGTCAGAAATAGCTACTTTGGTCCAGTCTGCAATATCCTTCATGAGAAAGAAGACCCATCACAAACTACTTGTAACAGATGTTAGTCACATTCCTTGATGTAATTCTGGAAGAACCCAGCTCTAATGCTGGTAAAAGCAGTGTGAGAGCCGTTTAGAACAGAACCAAATAGCTGCATGCAAGAGCTTCAAGCATGAGAATCAATATGCAACCTGAAATACAGACATTGTTTTAGCTTCTCTAAGAGTTAAAGTCTCATTTCATTTGCTCTACTATCATTGCTATGATGGCTGTAAGAACATTATAAAACCTGGCAGAAGGAGCTGAGAAGGCTTCTTACACTACATATTTAAAGCCTGACATTTCATAATTCCTAAAATTCATAGTCCCCCAAGAAATCCTACCACCCTTCGAGCTCCATCCCAGAATCCACCATTCATTTTTTTTTATTCATATTGTCCCTCCCATTCTGCAATGCTCAAAAGTTTCTTCCTTGTCTGTTGATTTCTCTCATATCGAAAAAGTCAGGAGTATTTACATTTCATGGATACGAACTGGAAAACTGCAACTATAAAAATATATCAAAAAGTATAATTTATAGGTCTGCCTAGGAGACATCATGAATCTCTTCATTCTTCGGTATTTTTTATTCAGCCAGGCTCTTTATAGCAGCTAGTTACTGTGCAAGAAGTTTTCTTTGCAGTACAAAAGGCTGGATTCAACATTACTTCAAAGGAAAGCTTCTTCCAAAGAGCAGTGCTGTGACCGACCTCTAAGGGAGACAGCCACAGTTCAGGGATCAGCGCCCTGAAGTCACGTGTGGCCCATGCTGGACTTTAAGCTACCCTTTTCCCTCTGCCTGAGAGCACTAAACATTCAGCAGCAGGCGTGAAATATTTAACTAGGCTGTCACTATGTAAAAATGATAGTGTGCCTGAGAAGAACATCTGTCAGCAAGGTGGCAGCTGGCAGAGCCCGGGAAGGATTTCCTGGACAGAAATGGGGCATAACTTACTCACAGCGAGTTGTAATGCCGGGCTGCGTGGGAGGGCAAGGGAGCATTCGCCTGCTGAAGAGCCAGAAGACCTGGTGCCCCAAGGAACCTCACGCGGGAGGGCCGACCTGAGAGGTCCTGAGTGGGTACGACGAGGCAGGCTGTTCCTCATGGGCCAAGCAATGGTTTCTGACTGCTCAGAGGGTCTTGCTACCCTGGTCATGTTGTGAAGGATGGGTCCCATATTCCTTTCTTTGTTGGTTTTTGTAGGGGAACAGCAGAACGGCTATGGAGGAAGCCCAAGCTTTACTCCTTTTAAGAGGGGGACACCTGGAGCAAGCACATTGTTTCCCCACAACTTAAACTCTTGTCTTTGTGGTCTCATTAGAGAGCCCTTGGAGTTTCCCTCTGTTGCAGAAGGAGGTGAGACATGAGCAAGGATGTTGGAAAGAGGCAGCCAGAGAGGCTGAAACGCACCATGAGAGGGAGTGGGGTTGTGGGTGCTGAGGAGGGATGTTTGGAGAGCTGGTTTCAGGAACAAGATGAACTCTTGAAGGGGAAACTGATTGCAAAAACCCTTTGTGAATACGAAAGGATTTCATGTTGCCATCTCAGTGTTTTGGCTCTGTGCCTGGGTAACCTCCCAGGCTCACGTGTGCACTCTTTCACCGAGTAATGCAACGGTTGAGAAAAGCAGCAACAATCTTCCCCCTCATCATTACCACCCTTCAAATACTTCTCCCAGCTGTTGAATTTAGCCTCATGTTTGCACTGAAGTAGAAATTGCCAAGGACTGCCGGTTTTATCCATGAGGCAGGGCATTAGAAAGGGTTAATTAGCCAGGGGTGCATATTGCTTAGGAGCATGAGCGTGGGGTGAGACAATGTTAGATTCAACTTCTTTGCATTCTCCCTCATGATCCTTTTGGAGGGTGTTTCAGGGACAGGCTGTGAGGAATGCACACTATCTAATCTGCATGTATAATGTAAATATGCACATTTTTATTTGCTCTCTCCATCTGCAGGGAACTTGCTGGCATCGGAATGGCCATGTGGTCTTGCAGCAAAGTTTCCTTATAAAAAAAGAAGTGTGGGGGGAATTAACTAGGCTGCTTGCTCTTTATCACATGCATGCTATGCGAATGAGCACACGGTCCTGCCTGGTCACACCTTGATGCATTTGCTCTTAGCCCCCAAGATCTTGCAGGGAAAGCCTGAACTGAACCCCTTATGTAGAGCTGGTTCATTGGCTGAGCTGGAAAAATCAAGAGCACGTGTGGAGGGGTGAAGAGAAGAAATCGCCCTGGCTGGCCTGAAATGAGCATTTATACTCTTTTCTCTAGTAAAGCACAAAGTTAAAAGAGAATTAGTATTTAGTACTGAACAATCAGTTTTGGTCTCTTGGAATGCCGAAAATTAAATGGAGGCAAACTCAAGAATGCCAAGTTGTTCCAGCATAAGAAAATCAAAATGTTTCTTTTGAGATTGTCAAAATAAAACATCTAGACTGTATGTTTTGCAGCTTTTTCTTCCATTTGCAGTTGCAAGTTGAGTAATTTACAGATCAACTAAAACAGCCTGATTCTGCATTTTTTTCTGAAAAAATAATTTATGTCAAGAGCCTTTACCCCACTCTATTGCTGCCTTCTAAACAATGTTTCTTTTGCTTCTCATGGGGGTGGCAGCAGCAGCTGGAGTCATTTGCCTTATTACCAATAGCCAGAAGTGCTCAGAGTCTTGGAGGGCCAAAAGTCAAAGGACTTGTGTGGTCGGTATTTCGATCTGTAACAAATTTAGCCGTCCATAAGAGACAAATAGAAGACCAGCCAGCCAGAAATGGGGCCCGGTTTTTGGAAGAATTTTTATATTTCTGGTGTAATTATTAGCACTTACGATCTTGAAAGCAGTACTCTTTATACTGATGAAAGTACTAATACTATGAAGGATATTTGCAAAATGATGCTGGTGTTGGCCCATGAGACCCAAACTAAGTGTTCCCTTTACCTGGAGCTATAATTTTGTGTACCCCAAGACTAGCAGCTCCCTGGCACTGTGCCAAATCAAATCCAATCCAACTGGGCTTCCAATCTAAACAAATCCTTCTGTGTAGGCTATCCACACTCTCCGGCCAGGAATTTTCATGGAGAAACACAACCATTTTGTTAAAAATTAAAACATTCACATAGTCCTTTCTAATGGTCCTTTTTTTCTTATTTTCCCTATCCATTAAATACATGGGAATCTCCTTCCACCATAATGATGGAGGAGGAAGTCTGGTAGGCACGGGCGGCTGGGAGCGGAGCGCTGTGAAAGCACACATATGCACCTTTACTGCAAGGGCCAACTGCCAGCTCAGCCTTCCCCTCTGTGCACACCAAAAGTCCACCATTAAATATTCTTTTCAGTCTTTTCAGTATGGTTGGTATGGGATATAAATGAAGGAATTCAACGGCAAGTCCTTGCTTGACAGCCCCCCAGCTTGCCTACTGCTTCCAACTTTGGAGCTAGGAGGAAGCCCATCTATCCATGGCCTTGCTCTGACAACTACTCACACTTTGATGCCTTTTAAACAGTCTATTCTCTGATGCCTGAAAGGTCTGACTTTGCTCAGCAAAGTCAAAACCCTTTGGACTCAGGTCACTTCAAGTCAGGGAGAGGGCTGATGTACACAAATTAGGGTCCAAAAACATAGAGGTTTGCACGAAGTCACCATGATCTAATGAAAAGTTCTTGCACAATGTCTTTCCAGAACTTAGATTTGCCTTTCCATAGATATTTTTAAAGGCATAATCAAAGAAAAGTGCTCTTAATCTGTTTGCCGTATTGTTCCACAGCATGCATGTGTGTATGTGTTTTAAGTAGTTGTGTGTATATGGTTGTGACAGTATAAATATTAATAGCACAAGGGTGAGAATACATGTGGCCCTCAAATGAGGTTATATAAATACACAGCTGCTGTGCTATTTGTGAATTTATAAAGACACATTTCCATCAAGAGTGTGAAAGGCAAATAGGCGTGCAGAAGCAGAAAGCACATATGCTTCACAAAGTACGCAAGGAGCCTGCAGGAATTACATGGTGCTGCTTAAATGCTGGTCCCATTGAGGTTGGCTGGAGCCATGTCACTGACTTCAGTGGGATCAGGACTTGGCACAGGGAACTTTCTGGGATTTCTCTGGATTAGGTGGATCTAGCTACTGGGAAAAAAAAATAAAACACACACACACACGAAAACAAGAGATTATACTCGTATCACAGTAGGAAACGAGCAGTCCCTTTCAGCTCCCTGATAGATCTAAGTTGGGTGAGGATGATGCAGCAATGTAATATCCACAGAAAAGAGCTTCAACTGACTTTTTGCAGACTCTCTGCCTATAATGGGAAAATGGAATTTGGACGAGGAGATGAGGAGCAAATCATTGGTGCAGTTGCCACCCTGCATTCCCCCAGCTACTGAGCTGTGCTAGATGGGGCACTGGTGGTGCACGAGCCAGGCCAGCAAAGGAGCACCACCAATGTGTTTGAAAGGGTGATGCGATGGGTGTGCAGGCCAGGACTGTGGACTGACACATGGTCACAACTGCAGCTGCCTGCACTCGCAGACTGCCCAGGAGACTTTACAGCTATTGTCAAACTTCATTCTGAATGACAAGATTTGATGGGTCTAAGGTTTCATCCCATGGACAAGGCGGAACATGAGATGAGACAAGTCAGAGGCAGGGAGGTTCAGGTACGAGCAAGAATTGTTTACTCAGTGAAATGGCTTGAAAGATTTGAAAAGTTTCATTTTTCTGGGTGAAATATCAAATTCTTCTACTGAAGAAGATACTACTAAGACCCCAGTAACAAGTCTACGATCACTGTGTGGATTCACAAAATTACCCTGGCTATGATAGTGTTCTTCGACTCTGGGACATCTTCCCAAGAAGCTTTTCCAGGCTGCTGCAATAGTCCAAGTCCAGATAAAGGCCATGGCATGATGCTATCTGTTTGAATCTTCTGCACATTCCGTATCCATCAAGGGGATGGCCGAGACAGCCAAGAAGAGCTCAAGAAAAATCACACCCTAGATTTCCATAGCCTTCCTGAGACAGACACTCTCATGGGACTCTTAATAATGCTAAAATACACTGATAACAGATGTTTTGTAACTGATGCTCTTGCATAACTGGGGCAAAGTTGTTCCTGAGATGCTGCCATGTAGCCACCCAACCCTCTGAAGACATTTTTAGTGTGCACCAAAGGCCAGGATTCCTTTTTTTTTTTTTTTTTTTGTCCTGCTCTATTCATCAAAGCCTTTGATTCAGCATAAGATTGGCCAAATTCTTTGAGTAGCCACTGAACGGCAACTTGCATATCCAGACGAAAATTCAGACCTTAGGGAAGCTAAGGCAAAGGGGTTGAAGCCAAGCTTCGTTCTGTCTTTGATCAGGGAAACTTATCTTCTAACTTGTTTTGTCCTCAATGGAAGGCATCCATCTGGAGGACTTACCATGCTGGGTTGTAAAGGTATACTGGAGTGTGCAGCACACCAACCTCCCTCTGCAGGCAAGACCTTATACTTGAATAAGAGCTTTTCAAGTAATTGAATTTTCGGTTCACTAGCAGTAGCAGTTCTTTTCTTGACAGTTTTCGACCAGTTATTTTCAAGTTGAAAGCAAAAAACAAAACAAAACAAATCTTAGGTTGAGCAAAATATTTCTTTTGCCCCTTTATCAGAGTGTTAGTTGGGTTTGGAGTATGTCTTTCAAAATAAAATGGATGACGGTTTTTAACCATATTAAATTACCAATGGAAAGATCAAAATATTTTGTTTGAAAATGGCAAAATAAAGCAAATACAAATAACAAATGAAATGTCAAAATAAAGTTTCTAAAAGAAAAAGATTTCTTCTCCAGCCTCAAAGAATAATTCAGTGAAACAACACAAATCTACAAGAAGCTGCAGTGTTACAAATCTGCATTGCTCTCTGGAAGAAAAGAATCCAAAATTCTCATTCTTGCCTAAGAAATATTCCATGAACACAAAAGATTAGGTGGCTTTTTCTTGGAAATGGTGTAGAGTTTCTTTACTGAAGGTTTCAACAGGTCACCCTTAGCCTTTATGTTAACATCTCTACCCAGTGACCATGAACCTTTTGTATACTTTGTACAAAGATGCCGTTTTAGTGCCATCAAAGAGGGACGATGGTTCATCTCATCCACACCACTGTCTGGACAGGTTTGGACTTGATTTGCCATGCTTTTCTTTAAGTTGTTTGTATTTACTCCAATCTGAAGACTGGCCTTTGCTATGTTTCTTTTCAATTTGGGGAGAAGGCCTTGAGGGCTGTGCTGCAGATTTCACAGGAATGGTTTGTATTTTATCCTACAGGATTCTGCCTTCCTTAGTCAAATAGAAGTGAAAGAAGGGGGCCGGGGAGCAGTGTGTGATAGTGCAAATGGAAGGGCATCTTGGTTTTGTGCAGGAGGGCTGGGGCAGAGGTTAATCTCCCTGTCTGCAGGCTGGAGGGAGCATCACTGGCCATTGAGTCATGGGACTAGAAACACTTCTGTGGGGGTGTAATGTGCAGATATGCATGTCTGAAAAAGGTCTGAAGAGGGAGACTTAACCAACTTACATCCCTGAGGAAGGTACAGAGGAAAAAAACAATCCCCCAATCCCTCATCATCCTCTGGCTCAGGGAGTCACTTACACCTCATCTGGGGCTGGATCTGGGAGCGCATAGGAGGGAAGAAGATACTGCCCGAGCAAAACTTGCCATTCTGCAGGCTATGGAGAGATGCTGGGAGAAGCACTTTTCTCCGCTGCCTCGTCGCCCTTAACACAGTTCTCCAGACGTGTAGTTAACTCAGCTGGATGGCCCGGCCTGATGCATCCTGTTCTGTTATTATCCAGATAGGGATTGTGAAAGCTATGTGAAATGCCTGTGATTGTGCATGCGTTAGGCGGCAATTTGCCGCTGGGGCCCCACGTTGCAGTCGGCAGGACAGCGGGCGGTAAGCGGAGACGGCGGCTCACCTCGGGCGGACAAGGGGGGCACGTGTATGCACGCTCTTCCTTTGCCTTCTTTTCATTTCCTGGGTTTCTCCTTTCTGCACAGGAGAAGATGAAGCTGAGGCAAAGGAGAGTCACTAAACTCTCTTACCCCCAGCTCTCTCCAAATACATGTGGCGGAGGAAATAATCCCTCTCTTTGTGGACGAACTCAGAGCTTTAGGAATTGAGAGTTTTGCTTAGTTTCAGATGCCTAAACATCTGCAATGTTTTTTGTGCCATGAGGTCAGGGAATACCATAATGACAACTGTATGTCACCACTTCTGGATTTACACCATCTCGCTCACAGACCCTTGTTGCACTAATACATTGCACTGATTTTTTCTCCTCCATGTAGCACAGTGGTTGTCCCTATGCTGCAGGCCAGGTACTGCGATTCTCCGTAAGCTTAGCAGCTTCCACCTGCACTAGCGAGTTGAGCGGCACATTTAATAGGAAACAGGGTGATGTGCACCGCTTGGAGTTGGTGCTGGTCTGAGCTATGGTCTGACATTAGTGCCACTGCTTTAGACGAGAATCCCCTCTGATTTCTTCCAAGCATACTCTGCGCAGACTAATCTAAGGGCCTTGGCTGCTGTCCTTCTGATGCATGCACTTTTCAATTTGATTTTCCTCTGCTGTTGTACATGGAGCTGCCAAGCTTCCAGGCTCTGTGACTGCATATTCCCCATGTCCCTTCACAATGGACACTAATCTGCCCTGCTGTATTTCACTCTGATCTCCTTCAGTAAGAACTAGGCTGGAGTGCAGGGGAAGATGAAAGGAGGCATCACGAAGTCAGGCATGAGCCCTGCAAGCGGCAGGGGTTCAGCAGCAATAGGTCTGGCTACCCCTGAGGGCCGTGTACAAGAGGTGCATGTGGGTACAAATGCTCTGCCTTGTGTTGCATCAAGTGAAAGGCGCCATCCTCACAAGGGAAATGTGTAGATATTTGTGGAAAGGAAGAGTGGTAGTTATATTACAAGAAGTCACTGCTGTCTGAGAAAATCGGTGAATCTTCAAAATGAACAGAGCACTTGGGAATTTCTGTAGGAAAATGGCATAGAGAACAGAACATCTGTTAATTGTTCCATATCAGATTATTTTATTTGGCTCCAATTCTGTCCTCCCTCCAGCCAACTCTTATCCCACATCCTCACCCTAATAACAGAGAAACATAATAATAACCTGAAATAATAGACTTGAATAGCAAGCCCACCAACATTATTAAAGAAACAACAAACTATAGGATATTGCTGACTCCCACTGTTTTCTCTGCAATATTTATCTATTGCGTGACTCCAGATCTATGATGCTATTCTCTCTCCCCTTAAAATAACAAAGTTTAGCCCTATACATTAATTTTCCACCACAGATCTCAAAGAACTTCACAAAACTATCATTCTTACTATTTTTTTGGATGAGAAATCCGGACACAGGGAGGTTAAGTGCCACAGTACTGCCCTACGTATATTCTTCTACCAGCAGATCATCTATCTATGATGCAGATCAAATTTCTCTTTCATTCCTGGTTCTCTCTTTCTTCAATATTACTGTGTTCATCCACACAGAATCCAAAAGCTTATGCGCAGACTTAAATTTATGTGGAGTTATTGACACTGTGTTCTGCTCTTTGTCTCCCTGAGGTTCTTGGAAATTCTACTTTCTTTAGAAGGAGCTGAGATAACTACTTTTCCTACAATAGATTACAAAAACAGATTTGGTTCATGTATCTCCCAAATTCTGAAGAAGCCTAACTGTAGGAACACAGCTAGAACTGCTTGCAGGATAAAGGACAATTATAACATTCTTTATTTTAGATTCAGGTTTCCCTTCCAGTTCTGTGTCTAGCTTCACAGGGTAAAATGACGGTGTCTCGTTATTTAGAAATCTTGTTGGCCCATCTCTCCTCAAGAATTTTCATGTTTAAATTTAAAAATTTGGAGGAGACATAATTTAAGCAGTACCCTGTGCCTGGCCCTTTTCACCCTGCATCACTGTGGTAAGGAGAAAAAAGGAAGCTTTGCCTTTGAATGATAAACTGTTTAAAAATAGGACTTAGAATGGCAGCATTGTCAGGCTTTCATTTATAGCAGCTTCAGTATGACTAGGATAGTAAGGATAGAAAGAGGAAAAGAAAAAAATGATATTTATCTTTGAGGTTGCTCCCCCAGCAAAAGCAATTATTGATGATGTTCTTTTGAGGTGCATCAAATGACTGGCAAAGTATCAAGGAATTGGGGGGAACACACTCTTGCCACACCTGAATTTCCTTTTGGGGCTTGGTGCATAAGAGAGAAAAGGTAGAATAGTTGAAAGAAGATAATTCAATCAGTCTTAGAAGATTTGCCGATGTTTTATTTTGTGCCAGAACCTTCACCCTCCAAGACCCTCTTCTGCTGGTGCAAGATATACTTTGTAAGCAGGTTAAACTCACAAGAATATCCCAATCCAGAAGACCAGTGGAAAAGCAGTTGTGGGACAGAATAAAGGCTCCTCCAGCCAATGTCCTGTCTCTGGCAATGGCCTGGAAAAGAGCAAAAGAACAAGGATTTATGGTTCTTTCTTCACATCCAACTGTTGCACTCTCCGTGAAGAGATTCTTCGACCACACATCATGATACTGCACTGTTATCCACAGCTAAGTCTTGGCTATGAACCATGAACCCCATTTTGTTGGGTCCTTGCAAACCAAGGTCAAAGCCACTTGGATCACAAATAGAGACACTATACAAATACTGTAAAGTAAATTGTTGAGGAGAGAATAATTAAGAGACATGGAAGTAAATGTAGAATGGAATAAAATTTTAGATAGGTTTACCAAAGACAAAGAGTGCCAGACTAACTTGATATCCTTCTTTGATAAGATAATTGATTTTCTAGACAAAGGAAATGCAGTAGATCTAATCTATCTGGATTTCAGTAAAGCATTTGACGCGGTACTGCATGAGAAATTATTAGTTTTGTTGGAAAGATGGGGGTCAGCACAAGAACTGTAAGGCAAACAAAGAAACAGCTGATGGGGAAATAACAATGGCTTTAATTAACCTCAGAAGTATTAAGTGGGAAGGAGGGTAGTAACGGAAGTCATAAAGGAGCTTGAGACTAATCTTGTTTATAATTTTAATGAATGATCTGTGTACAAAAAGTGCAAATAACACTTTTCTGTGGGCCCAAACCTGGAATACATTGCAAACAGGAGGAAGATCTGGGCTGTCTTTCAGGAAGAGACCTGGAATAAGAGAAACAGGATGTCTTCTACTAGTACAGACTGCAAAGTCATGAATTTGGATAGCAGTAACAATATTTTTGGCTATGATCTGGGGATGTATCACTGTGGGAATGACACAGAAGGAGAAAAATGTGTCTTAATTGATCACAAAACAGCTATGACCCAACCAGTGTGATGTCACTGTGAAAAAAGCCAACCTAGGCTTTGAGTATAGCAGCTGATATACTTCTTGTTCTAAGCTGAGAAGCACTGATTTTATCGCACAAGGGTCTGATGAGATCTCCTTTGGCTCCTGGGTACTGATGTGGTGACCAAGGGTAAAGAAGAATGGATCAGTAGTGGAAAAGGGCAAGCAATATAATCAGGAGGAAGGAGAGCCAGTCCCACCAGCCAATCCTAGAATGTGTAAACAACAGGAGACAACAAAAATGTATCTTTTGATATGAGATATTCATATATACATTCAGATCAAATTTCAGGAGAATGTTTTATTCCACCAGAATAGCGAACATC
>VZSV01000026.1:2538977-2553736 GCA_013398735.1 Nothocercus julius | reverse complement strand
TTTAAAGATGGAAAGGGATTGGCTGTGGCAGAGCTGTTTTGGGGAGACTTGCACAACACACGCCCACAATATTCAGGCTCCAGCACTGTTTTTTTTAGTCCCTTTTTAATCAGCACAGAGAAATGAAATCATAAAACAGTATGAATAAGGAAACAAACAGCCAATCTCTTGGTTATACATTCTATCAGTCCCCTGCTGGTACCTTGGCTTAGAAATATTTGTGCTCATTCTCAATGTCTCATATCTTACCAGTTCAACTTGATTTCTAGCACATATTTTTGCATTGCAGTTAGGTATATTGAGCTCAGACAATATTCACAACTCCCTGATAGCTGTGAGATTCCTTTTAATATGGATTCATGAGGTAAATCCTACACCCAGTGACAGGGCCATATTATTCACCTTCTGAAATGACCTTGCCCTTCACATAGACCTCACTGGCTGATCTAAATCATTTTACTTCCATAAAATGCAGTTAGCTGAGGGGGTCAGATTCATTCTTTTTTTTCTTGCCCAGGCATAGCCTCCAGCTGCAGCTTGTAGTGGTTTAGTAGAAGTGATACAGCAATCCAGTGCGCTCTGCACTGCAAAACCAGACTAACACGATGGGCAAGAGCAGTTTAGCAAGCTGGAGGCAGGGAAGCCTGAGTTTACAAACAAATTTTTTAAATACAGATTGGTTCATCTCTGAGAACAGAACCGGGGTACTCCAAAGTCGCATGCTGCTGCAGCTGCTTAGACATTATCACAATAAATAAATAAAGGGAGGCAAAGAAAAAAAAATCTTTGAAGAGCAATAAATGCTTTCAAAACAGGACTGAAAACTTTAAAGGGCATATTTTCTGAGTGAAAGGGGACAGGAAGTGAGATTAGCTTCAGCAAGATAAATAGGGATGACTACATAGGATAGACAAAAGGAAAGTACCTTCTATGTCAATACATAAAACACCAATTGAACACTGCGGATTGGGAATCCAATTAGTAGATGTGAAGATGATGCTGTGAAGAGAGCAATGTAAACACAGAAATAGAATGAAATAAGTAGAGATAACTCAGGAGGGTCTGTTGCAAGCCTACGCAGCACGACGGTGACAGTGCATGATCATAGGCTGCACAGCTCTGTAAGGCTCTGTCCCTACCATATATATACAACCCCAGATGAAGACCTGCAGTTATGTCAACACAGCTGCATGTTAGAGCAATTTCAGCCTTTCATCTGGGAAGGCGTATACTTCTCTACCCACAGTCCCTGCTATTAGTGACTTAAAAGCCATTTAAGCATTAGAAAGAGATGTTTTTTATATCAAGCACTCTTTAAGCTTGGTCATTAGCAGCAGAATGGTTTTGAGTAGTGTCAGGAACCATTTCCCTTCTAAAATAAGCATGGTATTTCATCACCTCTATATAGTCACCACTGCAAAGTTACCACTCCTAGGGATGAAACAGAATGATCCTGAAGGAATTGGGCAGAAAAACATATGAAAGAATCTGCCAAGACAGACTAGGGTCCGTCTAATGCAGTTCCTCTCTCTGAAAGTGCCCACAGTGAGAAAAGTATAATGAGGTAATCATATAAATGAAGCTTCCCCTGCAGAGTGACCTTCCCACAGCTGCAGCTGTGGAATTCTTGTTTTAGAGGTGAAGCCCTTGTATTTAACAATCCTTGATGGAATTTGCTCCTCCAGTTTATCCAGTCACTCACATGACAACTTAGCATCCACAGCATTCTGTGGCAAGGCATTCAACAATGCCCAGCGCGCAGAGCCATCTCCTGCCGTGTTTTGAACTTGCCACCACCTAATTATATTTGCTGACCCCTCATTCTCATATTGAGAGACCTAGTGAATGATAATTCCCTGTTTATATTTCCAAAAGTGAAATAACAGCAGAAAGATATAACCTCCCTGTGTTTAATTTTGGCCACCATAACCCTGGCCTTGAGAATGTGTCTGGCAAAGGGTCACTAATACCTTTATGCTGCATGGTTGAAACAATGGGATGGTGGGAATTAGGATATTTCACAGATCTTGGTTTTTTTTTGCTTTTTTCCCCCTTCTCTACATTTCCCAGATCTACTTTGAGATTGTTCTCCCTCATGAAGCCAATACAATTTACAGATGATTCATAAGCATCACTGTTCCCAACCACATTGGCTGAAGCTCATGGTACATGTGGAGCAAGGCATTTGCTCAAAAAATCTATATTTTTTAGCTTAAGATGGTAACAAGAATTTAAGTTTCACTAATTTGTTGACAGTGTCATAGCTTGTCAATGAATAGTATCATAGCACAGTCATAGAAACATAAAGTCCATTGCGGTGAAACTATGTTGGTTTCAAGGGAATTTGGCCTCCTGTCCTACAATATTCACTTAATTTACTACTTTACAAAATAAGAATCAATAAAAAAAAGAAAAGCTTTTGAGTTTATTCAGCAGAGAAAGAATTATGACATGAAGGGTAATGTCTCCCTATTTTATAATACCTCTGGCAATAATACATTGAAATTGTTATGAAGCCATGATCATATCAGAGACATTCAACAAAGAAACAACCACAGCAAAACTCAATTTTACATATATTCCTTCACATAAGAGAGAAATCAATCCATTCTTATAAATAATATACAAAAGCCCTTGAACAACTCAAAATTCAATACACTTATTAGAATGTCACTAGAGCCCTGGGAGCGATATTCATAAAAACTTAGGAAAAAGAATGATCCAAGCACCATCTTTTCAAAAATTTGTAGGTAAGAAGTGGTCATTAAAGATCCCATAGGATGTTATTGGAGGGAAGGGATTTAACACAGCACTGAGACCGCATGTTTTGCTCTCACTTTGGTCAGCTGTGTTGGAAGGTTTAACTACCCTTTATTCAAGGCAGATAGATTTGGATGAGCATGTGGGCAAGACTGGGGATTATGCGTACAGTTCCTGAAGCTCTGGGTGAAAAGGATGGTAGCAACTGTTTTGGAGTCATTTAGGATATCATATTTCATTGGTTGGATAACCTTACTATCCCATGAAGGTTATACGCAAAGTTGGTTTTTCAAAAAGGTAGGTCCTCCCTTTTGCCATTCTGTCCTTCAGGCACGTTCATGTGCCCCAGTATGAGTGCTGTAGAGGTGAGTTCTCAGCATCTAATGTTAGTTCCTCTTGCAAATAAAGGCTGATAATATATCACACTTTTCACTCGTCACACCTAGAAACCTTCACAGACAGTAAGGGTTAAAAGAAGACCACCCCTGGTGCCATTCCAAGACAGATAGTCAGCCCCATGCCAAAAGCAGAGGTTTATGCAGAGGCGTCTGAGACAACCAGCAAACCAATGGAGGGATAAACTCAAATATTTTGTGACTTGTGCTGTTTTTTATTTTAATAAACACAGGGCAAACTGTATCTTATGCAAAGTGTATGACTATCATAACAGTCTGTCTCGTAACAAGATTGTTAGCCACAAGGGAGAGGAAAATTACTATTTTTATAGGTGTAACTAACTGCGCCTGGGAAGAAGGGTGCATTTGGCGTTACTCGAAACGCTGATGTGTCGCAACGAAAGCTCCCCCTCGAGGCTGTGGGAATACCCAGCTTTCTCCATGCAGATTGGGGAACTGGAACAGCCCTTTGCATGCTGTGAGAAGTTACAATATTGAGAGAATTACTTGAGTATTTTAGACATGGATAAGCTTGTCTTAGCATTGACAAGCATGACAGGAGCTCAGATTCTGCATCCTAGAAACACCAAAACAAATAAGATATTTCCTGCTAAGTCGCTACCTTGGGGAGAATTGTCTTATTATTACGATTATTATTTTAAACAGAAAGCTTTTAAATACAGATTCAAGAGGATTGAGCAGAGCTAATGCATCAGGAGCACTGCATGATAGTTCCTGGTCATAATAAAAATACTGATATGAATGAGAGCAGAGGAAATCATACCAGTGTAACTGGGCAACCTATCTTAGTGGTTCACTTCTTTATTTTGGACTAGAGTTCCTCCTATCTTCACAGCCCATTTAACCAAGTCCAAGTGCTTCCTTTTGCTGCCTGCATCTTAATCTATGTAAACTAGCTTCAG
This sequence comes from Nothocercus julius, assembly GCA_013398735.1. Lineage (NCBI taxonomy): Eukaryota > Metazoa > Chordata > Aves > Tinamiformes > Tinamidae > Nothocercus > Nothocercus julius. Next base: position 2,549,658 of record VZSV01000026.1, on the reverse strand, counting down.
TCAGGCATTTTCCATTGAATTAATGCATATTAATGGGCAGTAATACTTTTGTACCATTGCATACATTTTCTTCAAATACAATTTTCCATCTAAAGCACTTCATTCTCACTGCCACATGGTAACTGCATCCACAATAATATCTTTAGTGATTATTCATACAGGAATAATACGGTTTTGCCAAACATTGTATTTTAAGTGGCTTCATGCTCTCTTTACACAGCATATGTAATCATATTTGTAGACTAATTATATCACCGTCATTAACAGAATTTTCTCATTGGGCAGAGCAGTGGACAGGTAGAAATCAGGTATCTTTCAGGCATGGAGCCAAGCTAGATTTAAGAAGAAATATAAAACAGCAGATGTTCAGTTTGGACAAAGTTCTGCTCCATGAATTGTATCTCTACATGCATGAATTGGATGTACAGATTATAAAGCGCATGCAATGTAGAAAATAGCTATATACTATGTGCCAAATATTAGTATAAATTGGACGAAACTTAAGTTTAGGTGAAACAATTGGAAAGTTGTCAAATTGGTACACGTATGTCATCCACGTAGAGGTTCCAGATACTTACAGACATGGCAGGTATATCTTAGTTTATGTTTAAATTCAAACAGGATTGGATATGAATCAGGGACACTTGCTGTTAGCAGTCAAACAGTCAGTGTAAAGCAATGAACAAGAGTAGATGCTGGACATTCTCATCTTTCCCTTAAAGTGTGGAAACAGTGTAATGGAGACATATATAAAGTAATGGAAGGAAGGTAGGCTCCAATTCAGGATGGGCAGCAGAGAAAGCAAAAAATCCTATTTAGAGAATAAAGACTATTAAAGGATGACACTGAGTGATCTTTTCCCTGGGTTCACCTTTCTCCCTGTGCCCTGTGAGATGCCCTCTTTCCATCACACGATACTCTTGGGAACTCAAACAGACTGCTTGGAGCACTTCACTCAATTTGCCACCACAGTAAGAAAAAGCAGAGATACAAGACACCATGTGGAACAAGATTGATGGGATAATAATGTGTGTCCCTCTTTCTCACTGGAAAACTTCAGCATCAATTATTTTGTCAGCTGTAATTGTGTTGTCTGTTGAGGAGAGACAGACAATGCCATTGTTCTAACAAGTCAGGAGGGTCTGTCCTTCCCTATCATGATTCAGTATCTTTCTGGAAGGGAATAAATGCATCTCTTGAAGACTTAGCCACAACTAAACAGGCAAACTATAATTAGCTACAGCAAAATAATTAACATAAACACCTTCAGGCAATAAGCAATTCCAGTTACCCCTTTGGAGGTAATCTGACCTCGCTTAGTGTCTATTAACTGTAACTTTCCTGGAGTATTATTGATACTCCAGTGCCAAGGCTTGTGGGATCCACCGAAGTTGGTTTCTATCATTTATGAAGGAAACAGCTCTGCAGATGCTTAGGAGATTAATTAACTTGTCAAATAATTAAGCAGACAGCCTGTAATGGAGGTTTCCATTTCATAATTGATTTATCACTTAAGTGACTTCCTGGATTTAGCCCTCCTTACCTGAAGACTTCAATTCCAAGAGAAAAATATTAACATATTGCTGAGTAAAAGGGAGTTTTTCATACATTTAACATTTTTTGCCCAGGATTTCTTCTGATTTTTCACAGTTTGTCAGGGACATAGCAAATGTGCAGTAGATCCCACACATATTCCATTGGAATAAGCCATGCACAAGAGGTGCTAAGATCATACTTTGAAAAAGAGGTGCTGACTGAATGTTAAAGTGTTTTGGTCATTTGTTGGGCTAATGACTACAGATTCATTTTGGGGAACCCAGAAAGTGACCCAGCCTGTCACTTCCCTGTGCAATAGTGGTCAAGTCTTCTAGGACCATGAATGGACCAGCGTGTGAGAACCACATTCTGAAGAGCTTAGCTCTGCAGTGCCTTCCAATCATTTTTATAGCATCTAAATAGCTAGGAGGTTATGAAAAGCTAGTAGTGAGTGATAATTGCACTCTTTGGAAACCTACTGGCCTTTTATCACTTTGTACCTCATCTGTGAAATATGGATAAACAGCATTGCCTAAGGGAGGTGGGTCTTGGGGGAGATGGTGAAGTGTTCAGTGATGAGCTAAGTACTCAGTGAATCAACGCGTGTTTACATACAGTAACTCATGTTTGCTTTCCTTGAAAGTGTTTGAGGTATTTTAAGGGCTTCTTGGGAATTTGTGTCCTTAAATTCCCACATCTTCATTGGTTTATTAGTTTTATAAGATGGAAGGCAGCAGATAGAGAAGCTATGTACCATTCAACTTGCTCCTGAATGTAGAGCTGCATGAAGAAGTGTGGTACACAGGACCATGAATGCTGACTGATAAAATAAGCTTATTTTCAGTGACTGTATTATAGGAAGAAGTATTATTTATACAACTATACTGACATTTTGTTAGAGCACATGTGAAAATCCTGTCTTTGTCTGCCAAAGACCTTCCCAGGAAAACAGTTGCACTAACTGAGAGAAAGCACCCACAAGGATATTACAGTCCTAGTGAATGGGAAAATAACATAAATCACAAACCAGTTTTAAGTCTGTATGTGTTCTAAATGGACACTGGTTTGGGGCATAGATTAATCCAGCATCTAGTTAATTTGATTAATTACTTTGTTTCAGGCTAGAAACTCTCAACTATCAATAAAGTGTAGTCAGCCTCCTGTGGGGTACTTAATGATCCATAAAACTGTTTAAAGGAAGTCTGCCAACCTGATTTTGGCCCAATTTGTGTCTTTAGTTTTGATGTATCTGTATTACATACAGATGTATTTCCATTTTTGGATTGCAAATTTGAAATTTCAGAAAATGTAGGATTCATTCACCTCCCTTATGCATCTGCATTAATATATCATATTTCATTACATGATCACAACTGTAACTTTCAAACTGTCCACATCCTTGGAGCCATCTCCCAGCATGTTGGGAGACAGGAAAAATTCATTATGAAAATGACACAAAAATGGACAGATCAATGAAAGTGACTGAAAGAGAAGCCACCATCTTCAGCGCTCAACAAAAGTGTACACGTTCACTTAAAAGCAATGCTGCTGCATCGCTTGCCTGGATAGTGTGTACAGCCCTGCACCTTTTTACATCCAGACTGAGGGACAGGTGACAAAGCACAATCCACCTTTGCACACGTGATGACAAAACTCCAGTGCCTGAGCAGTGAGAATTTTTTTTTTTTTTTTTTTACACCTCAAATGTGGTAAACAGCATGACGACACAAATTAACTCAAGAGCATTCATTTGCCTTGGCTCTCGCCTCACCTAGTTTGAATGCTCTCCAGTGAGTACGTTTAGGATGGGAATTCACAATGCAGACTGCTGCCTCCCTGTTGTTTTTTCTTTCTTAGCTTTTAACTAGTGCATCTCACTTGAAGCTGTTCGCTGTCTCAGATGATCTCTTTAAGGACTTAGGAAAGAATATTTTAATTAGCCCTGATGAAGTGGCAGGAGCCAAGTGAAGCCTGGTAATTCTTGTTCTTATGTTTTCATTTCCTGCCGTGTATACTTGCTGGCAGAATTTTAAACCTGGCTAATTGCTCTTTGTAGTGTCTACACATCTCTAACAAGTGCTTCTTACCTTTCCCACTAGTGCTTATAATTTATATTGGCATGCTCTCCCCCAAACACCCTGCACAATCTCCAGGCATAGACACATCACACAGAACTACACATTGAGAAAATAATGAAGGCAGTTTTGGAAATTGCACCGTGACAAGCAGTTATGATGTCCCGGCTTCTCCAGCTGATGAGGGGTCCTTGTAAGAGGTTGCATCATTTGCAGCCTCCCTGCATTGGATTGTGATTTCTCCCAAGAAAGATAAGTATCAGATCTTTCACTGCAGAAACACTGCAGATAAATTATATTACCTCATTTCCTGCTTGCTGTAATTTTGTGGTGATACGGCAAGATTTCCAGTAATGAGGAAGCTATGCTTCATCCTCTAGAACATCGCATAATATGAAGATGCTTATCACTAATAACATGAAGACCAAATGTCTTAGACTAAATTGACATGGCAGGACACTCATCTGCTCCTCAACTTGTGCGTAGAAAGATTGAATGAGTAGTATTAGAAAACAAAATCCAGCTTCTAATTTGTCCTTCAAGAGAAGTGCAAAAAAGCCAAGTATCCAGCATATGACTTTGGTAGATACAAGTTTAACTTAGAACAGATGTTCATCTGGGAAGAAGTCGTCCCATCATTAAAAGATACTTCACGACAGTTAACATACTGCTATGGCTTATGTTAGCCTGTTGAGGCTCAACAGCTTTTTCCTCTGTATATTTTCAATGCTCATCCTTTCCTCTCTCCTTATAAACAAAGCTCTCATTCAGATTCTCCTCATCTCCTACTCCATTACCACGATGTCCCAGTTTATATTTCTGTGATACTACTCTCACCTCTGTTTAGTCTATAGGAAAGGCAACACTAATAGACTAATATCTAATAGCCAGTTCTACAGCTAGACAAAAGGAGATGGCTTATTTCCATGGGACCAAAAAGAATATGAGATCACTGCAATTAATTTCTTTGCCTGCTTTGTGCCCACTTGGGAAAATTTCGCTCATGGCAATTAGAAAGAGAATCCAACAAATTAATTTTCATTTGTGGGCTGATTATAGTCGGAAGAGAGGTTTCTGTAGGTGAAATGCTGCTTTTCTCCTATCAGAGTTGCTGCCTGAAAATTTGTCCAATGCACTAATTAGGCTTATATTAATCACCCTGAATCTCTGGCAGGATATCATGAAGTCATGATCTGCTCCAAAATGAGCAGGCCATCCCCCCAAGTCCTGCCTCTCCCTCCCCAAGATTATTCAAACCTTGCCTCTCAAGAGAGGACAACAAAGAGCCACGTCGGGGTGCTGTATTGGTCAGAGCCAAGATGTTCTCAAACATGTCCTTTACACAGTCTGCCTTGGAAAAAACTGTAGCTGCAGCTCGAGAGTGGAGGCAGTTACAACTTTTGACACTGAACTACAAATAGATACATATGTTGATATGACAGATGTGAATGATCATTATTTATATTTTGCTGAAGAGTGATCCTTGTTCTCCACCAGCTGAGATAATTGACAAAGGACAATGTGTACATGCTGGCCTGAAAATATAACATGTCAGAATGACAATGCACAGCCATGAAAATGTGTTTCTAAGCTCCAAAATCCACTAAATGAGACAGGGAGACTTCAAGCAAAGTGCACCTTGTTGATTAATTTCTAAAGCAAAGGCTTTGACAATAGACAATACTCCGCTCTTGCTACCTCCCCATCTCCCTCTTAGTAGGGCTGACATTCACTCATGAAATGCCACATAAGAAACAAATACATAAATGCTTATTTATGAATAACTCCCCATTAAACACTCCAAGTAATGACGGCTGAAGACAATGGGCCCTAGGTGACTCTTCCTCTCACAACAGTTCATGGGCTTCACTGCAATTATTTCCAAAGATAATTGTAAAGATAACACCATTTTAAATACCTAATGTTTTATTCAATATTTCGGTGAGTTTCAATTACTTCCAATTATAATTCAACAGCTTTCTATTTAAAACAATTATTGTCCTCTATATCGCGTTTCAAGTCAATTTGTTTGCCTTTATTCATCACTGGCTTCTTCTATTGGTTTTTCCTTCTGGGTCTCCCTTTAGTTCTTCAGTTCCCCATTAACCTGTGCAGCCTTCCATTAACCCCTTATGTGCCCTTCAACTCCACGACACAATCATGCTTCTGACAAAAAGCGGACAGTACAGCCCAAGACAATCAATTAAACTCATTAAAAATCAATATGATTCAATTACAGGCAATAAGACACAATTCTGGGTGATGGAATAGTGCTGGGGTACTTGTTGCTAATCAGAGGCCATTGGAGGTGAGGACTAGCTCTGTTTGTAGGAAATGAGGGTGTCACCATGAGCTTCTTACTTGAACGCAAGCCAGGGGGATATTACTACGTTCCATCTTGGATCATGAACTCTGTGGGATCAGATCATTCACTGGTCCCTTGACTAACTGTGAATAGGCAATGGATAATGCTGGAAAGGAAAGATTCTTGCCAACACACACACACAGCAATGTAAACCAATGTGTTACTTTCCTATTTCTTTGTAGCATAAAACATAATCATCTCCTGAAAATAGGATTTGGAGATCCTGCAATTTTGAGAAAGAAATGTTTGATCTTAAACCCATTCAAATCAATAAAAAAAAAAAAAACAAAAAACTCCCATTTGGTACGGGACAAGACCAAACCCTTCATTTGCAAATTGCTGTCTCTTTGCAGTTCTTTGAAGGTGAGAGTATCCAGCTCAATCTTTATATAACTGTGAGAACAAGCTAGGGAAAGAAAGCGCATTTTGTGTAGAAAGCAGAACAGACAGAGTTCGTCCTTCATTTCACTCTTTTTTTTTTTTTAAACTGAAAACTTGCCATATTTTTTAAAATATGTGTGTGTGCGTGTGAAGAGTCATTGTATTTCCCTTGAGAAAATAAATATACAATTTTTCAATTAAAACCACATAGGACTTTATCTTTTTTCCTGGTGGGATATTGCTAAAAAAAATTGAAGTATATCTTCTCTTTGCATTTTTTCCCACAATTTTTTCACTTAAGTAGGATTTATTTTCCCCCCAAAAAGGAAACACACGTTAGACAAAAATCCAAAAAGCTTAAAACTTTTTCATTTGGGATTTTCCTTAGGAAATGGAAAATTTAAAGGAAATCAAAATAGGTCATGAAGATTTCCACTTAGGCAAAACAGCGCTTTTGAATTAATTTATTCTCAATCAAAATATTTCACTGAGCTCTAACCACTGGTCTGAAATCACCCTGCAGCATTCAGGAGTTGATTTAGATGCTCCCATGGGTTCCCATGAATTGGAAAATAATCAGTCAATCATCTTTCTGCTCTCACGGTTTGCTCTTGTTGAGTAATTCTCAAGATCATACTATCCTCTTGCTGAAATGCTTTTTCTATCTGACACATTCTTACCTAGCAACAATGACTGCAGCATCTACGGCCCCAACCTAGCAAATCACTCTACCTATACTTTTAAGTATGTGAGTAGTTCCCGTAAAGTTAATGGGACATTCATGTACTTAAGAGTCAGCCTAAGCTTAAGTGATTTGTTGGACAGAATCCTAAACTCTAGGGATGCGAAGGAATGAGATGTGTATTGTGGAAGCATCCACAGCTTTTAAGGAAATGCAGCTTGGTGGCAGACAAAAGTTGTATTGATTCAAGTAAAACAGTTCAGAAATTGATGAAGATCTGCTTAAGCAACTTCCTTTAAAGGCTCCTTTTTAAGCTTCCTCAACACCAATTCAATTAGTGATGCCCTCCAAGCAGTTTAAGAGGGGGAGTTTGCTCTGACTGAGCAAGCTCAGTTCTGTGAACGACTCGCCGAGGTCTTGCTGGTCGAGGAGATGGGGGAGTGGCTGCCTGTGTCCAAAAGCAGGAGATGTGTCCCAGAACACCCAAGCGCACCCACCTTGCAGAGGGAAGGCTAATCAAAGTCAAGTTTCTGAGGCTTTGCATAAATTATACAATTTATAGCCAGTTGACATCAAAGTGATCCACTGATTCTACCAAAGCTCCATCTCAGGTGATATAACCTGGACATTACTGTGATGTTCTCTGCTCTACTATTACTTCCATTAAGAAAAAAAGACATTATGAATATTTGGAGGGCAAAAAAGGTTCTTTCCACCTCCTTCTTGCAGTTGGTAACCTTATGGCCAGCTCTGAAAAGTAGCAGACAATGTGAGTGAGGTCATAAATATGCACCAGCTATACATGATGCAGTCATATCTGTCCCCAGGCATTGGCAAAACTAAAACTATTTCAGAAACAGATTTTGCTGTCTAATAAATGCAAACTTGTTACAGGTGGTGCTATCGGGAAAAATTCTCTGCTGAAAACCATAAGCTGTTACTACCCTGTCCGAATCTGTAAAGTGGGTAACAAAGAAATCATGTAATTTGATGCAAACCCACTGTTGGGCCAAGCAAATTACAGGCCTGGGTGACACTGGTGAGGAACACCTACAACAGCCCCAGCTCTCATTTGCTCCAGCCACAGGGATTTTTTTTTTTTTTTTTTAAATAGGTGCAACAGGTTGCCATGTGCACTGAACTGATCCTAAAGTTGTACAGTAAGCCAGTCATTTGCAGATGGATCCTCCCTTCTCTTCCCACTCCCGTAACACCCAAGTGAACTTAAGGTATTCGACAGACTGACAAAAACCCATCCAGGAGTGTGTTATTCTGAGATTTCAGGCACAACAAAGTGGCACAGTACATTTCACTGCTTGCAGATTAATCTCCTTTCCATACAGAGATATGTTATAAGTATCAATATATTAAATCTCAAATTCATTGATTTAAAAAATAAAGTTTTTTATTTATCTCTGTATCTGGTCAGAGAGATAAGATGCTAAGGGAAGGAAAAAGAAAACCATAAGCACCAATGTGTAGTTAAAAATCATCTATTCAAGAAAATATATCAACATTAAACCAAGGACAGACTGAAGTCAATATGACCAAACACATTGCAGTTGTGAAGTGAATAATTTAAAGACACTTCCTAATTCAGTTCTCCTCTGCCTTTTCTATTGTCTATTGACTCTTTAATATATTTTTTTTTTTTTCTTTCAGGATGGAGTGAAAAGAAGGTGTTGAAGCACACTTGTGCCTCTTGCTGAGGGTGACAGGGATCAAGAGTGGTTAGAGCTTGTTCATAAAAGGGGTCCCTGAGTATTCCCAATTGTCTGTTTCATTCAGCAGGGAGCATCTAAGCAGACTGCCTCCCTCTGAGCTGCTGCCTTGCTGCTCTCCACCTTACTCAGACAGGTCAGATGGGCACTGCAGCACCTCCCCAGCATAGTCAGTCTGTTCCCCTTCCAGCTCTGCCGCTAAATCCCCAGACACAGCTCAGCATCCCCAGCGACAACTCAAGCAGCTCCGCCACAGATCTCCATCCCCATCTCTTCTCAGATTGGATAGCCAAGGCAGTTTGGGCTGCTGCCTATCAGAGCTGCTCACACACCACCTTTTTCTCAACTCTTTTCAGTACCTAACATTTCCTTACTGAAATCTTCCTGCCTGACAGCACTCCCAGGGAGCATCCCAACACACAGTCATTTGAGGTTTACTTTAGCAATGGGGACAGATCGTCAGGGTCTGTTCACCTGAGGCAGGGCTGCTGCTAAGGTGAAGTGATTAAAGTATTAACTGCTGGAATAGCTGTCCATCCCACTCATCTCTATCAGAAACAATTAATATGGATTATATATATTTTGTGAGAAGAATATCTCTCATTTCAAACCTTGGAATAACTCCAGGGAGGATTAGGTGGAACACTGAATGAGCTAATTTGCATAAATTAGGTAAAATCTGAATTGTAATTTGCATTCAGAGAGGCTCTCTGACTCTTTATGATATATTGATGCCATCTGGAGCACCTAGCTAGGAATCAGGCATTTGTGGATCGGTTTTCCCCAGGCTGTTCCCACAAACTTTGCTGGTGTGTTGAGAACTGTTATTCCCTATCCTCTTATTGCTTGCAGTGAGTTTAAAGACCTTTCTATCTGATTGGCCTTTTTTTATTCATTGGAGGACAATTCAAATAGCTTAAGGAGAAATAGATAGTAATTTGGAAATACTCTAATTGCCATTCTTCACCTGAGGCATCTTCTCCCACAGCGTGTTATGTTGAATGCCTGTTTTAGCAGGGCAACAAGGCACTAGAGCAAGGAAATTGTCAGGCTGGATTTTCAAATGACTCTTCCTTTCCCAGTTTACATCAGCTCTTGGGGTACCACATTTTACAAACTTCTCTTTATCTTCTTTTCAGTTAAATAGCCTTTTGTTGAGTTATACTACATTCATCTTCTCTACCAACACCACTCCTTTCTTTATCAAGTAGGAAGATGCCCGGGGTGCTGCTTGATTTCTGAAACCTATTGCTGTAACCGAGTGCTAAGGCACAGCCACCAGGAGCTTACAGCACCCTGCTCAACTCCATCATGAAAGAAAACGTGTGGCTTTCCATGCTGCACGTATGCAAGCTGCCTATACGGTCCCATGTAATGGTGCTGCCCCCACAGCTGCGGGCTCCATGATGTATATAGGTAGAAGAAAGAGCAGTTTATCACAAGCATCCTTAAATCTCCAGAGTACATAAATACTTTTGCCAAGATGGGGGCTCTTTGCTGTCCCTTACAGCTACTGGCACAGCCCGAGCCACCACGCTGCTGTCACTGGCCCTGTCTATGGATGGTTAAACGAGCAGCCTGCTGGCTGCCCTCCCGCCCTCTCCAGCACCGCTCGGGCTCACAGCACCACTTTAACACTGACAAAATCATCTGGCTGGAGCTAAACCACGAAAAGGTGACACAGCTGGGGCACTTGTGGACAAATGCCGGTTAATGGCATAAAGACACTAGGTGCACCAAGATTTTACAATGAAGAGACAAAGACAAGGGTCAAAGAAGTTCGAAATGCCAGAAATGAGCAGAAAATCTCTTCAGATGTAACCTTTTTAAAACAGCACGGCAAAAGCAGCAGGCATCAGGATTTGTATACAATTTGTAGTATTCCCATACACACAGAAATGCCATCTCCCTCCCCCTGTCC
>VZSV01000026.1:2488733-2537525 GCA_013398735.1 Nothocercus julius | reverse complement strand
AAAAAAAAAAGGCAGACAAGCAATGAAATACATATTACGCTAATTCTCCTGGAGGGCCAGATACTTCCCCCAAGTCTCTTCCATTCCTGCCTTCTCCACTTCCATAGCCCATAAAGCAACACCTACCAAACTGGCCTTTAACGGGGCTGGGCTCAAACCAGGGAGATCCGTTCCAAGCCCAAAGCGCACGTGGGTTCTTTGCTCATCCAGACAAAGACGGAAGCTCTCTTAGACTCTCCTCTCTGATCTAGGACAGGACACACATAAACAGCTTTCAAGTTTTTCAATTTGCACAAACCTCTCAAAACCTCTTGCTCCCAGTCCTACCCAGGATATAGGAGCCTAGTGGCAATAGCATTTTAATTTTGTAACACCTTTCAGCTGCAAATCCTTTAGAAATAACCCACGGACCTCCCGGGTCCTTGGGCCAGCAGCTTGATAACCACAGGTTTGCACACGAGGACAGCCCCAGAAGCTGCTGCAGGGGCAGTGCAAACACGCCGGCGCTAAGGGGACAGCCACGACTCTCCCAAACAGCAGGGGATGATACAGCGCAGAGGTATCAACAGCTTTAAAATCACCAGCTCTGGTACCAGTAGCAATCGTGCTCAGCATGACCTAATTTACTTCATTCTCGGGCAGATCCAGCAGCCTGTGCTGGACCCTGGGCGCTACTCCTGGCACGGCAGCCCGGCTAATGTTCCGCCGCTTGAAGTCTCCATGCGGCCCAACTTCCCACGCAGCGCCGCGGGCACGGGCTGGCCGGGCAGCCTGGGCAGCCCCGGCGTCAGCACCGGGACGAGTCTTCCTTGTAGCCCTGGGGGCCTCTTCCATGCGCTTTAGCACAGGAGGCATCAGAACTCCCTAGCATGAAAAATCATTGTGTTCTTAGAAATAAGACTGCAAAGTTCGAGCTTTTGATTAAGGTTGGCTTGTTCGATTGCTCTCTCTCTAGTTACACGTGGATACAGGATTCACTCACATTCTCTACGCTTTCCCCCGCCCCCCAGAGAAAACATTTCAGCAGTGCTGAGAGGAGCCTAAGCAGGTATTAAAAACAAAGCATGAATTGCGCCAGCTGTAGAATCACAGGTAAATTACTAGCACAATGATAGAGCCCCTCTCTCGTTTTAATCCATTTTAATCTCATTGTTGAGTTAATAAAAACTATTGGTTTACTAAATCAATGTAGGGTGTGATTCATTATGATGCGTGCTGGTACACAGATCCTAATACAAACTCTCTCTGCTATGGACTGGAGCATTACTGATCCAATGGAAGTTGGCTCTAGGGAAAAATTACCTCTTACCACTTGTCATAGAAAGATACTTGCTCTGGTAAATTTTTGCCTGTGTGAGATAGAGGTTTTATTTGACTGTTTGATGCTGACTGCACTAGAAATATTTTTACAAATGATTTAATCTGCAAACAGAAAAGAAACCTCTCCTTGTCTGACTTCATATTGGATTCATTTGTGACCATTAAGCAAAACAGTTATGTCCTATAATGAAGAGGGATTAGTTTGTAGGAGAGCAAATATATTTGTTAGTTTTATCCCTCCACCTGCCTTTATTAAAGCAAGCCTGCGTTTCCAGTTTGCATTTTGTTTGCTTTATAGCAGGCTGTTAGTGGAGTTAAGACATAAGTTAAAATGATAAATTTAGGCAAACCTTGAAGTTTTGCTGTTTTTCTGTCTCAGATCATATCATTCTCGCTGATTGTCTGCATTTAAAAGGGTCAATCTACACTTTACTACACAAACAGACCACAATTTTTTCATGCTGTTTTTTCAAATAGCTCTCTGAAGACTAAGAGATTCTATGAACTTAAAAAGTATCTCTATTTATAGCTTTGCAGATATCAGATATTTGGCAACCTCTTTCTTCTTTAAAAAAAGAAAACCTCTATTTTTATTTTTTTTTTTCAAAATTCTTGTGAAAGGACTTGGAAGGGCTTCAGTCAGAAAGTGCTAGTCTCTAAGGAGCTGTACACTGGTTTTCCGGATCAATAAAAAGCATCCAATCTGTCACACCCCATGCAAAGCTGTGCTATAAGCAACCACAAGTCCTTGTAAATAAGAATAGATTCCAGGGAGAGAAAATCAGGACTTTCAAGGACTTTGTGACAGCTGTGAAGGACTCCAGGCTCTAACACATGATCAAGTGAGAATAACCTAAGTTACCAAACATCAGAATTGCTGAGGCAGCAGTCTGGGCACACAGTCATGGCTTGTGACAAAGATATAATAATGCAATTTAACTTAGCTGACAGTGAAACAAGGTGAAACTACATCATATTATTTTGCATTAGCTCTAGGCAAAGAGCACATGTATGGACAGGTACCTTTGCTCAGCTGAACTGCAATAACATATTAGTTCTCCATGACCTGATGTTTTATTACATTCAACTTGCTTTAAATATCTCAAGCTCTTACCACATCAGTCAAAGGAGATTCTTCAGCCAAGGCTGATCAGCAAAGGACAACAGCAGCAATACTCCCACCTAAGCAGATTAATATAATGCTAAGAAATTGTACTGAACTAATACCAGGTGTGCAATCTCAATAACCCTGAGACAAGGAGAAACCATGCCATAGGATAGGCTCAAACCTCCGAGCTGAGGTCACCTGCCTAAGCCTCAATTCAGATGGAGATCAGCTGAAATCAGTCCCATTACAGCGAGAGACTACAGCTGCAAAATTCAAATGCCTGTGCCAGCCCCCTCACAAATGCTGAGGGATTTTCTCAGACTTAAATGCCCTATTCCTTGCACTTGTTTGGGATGCCTTCGCCAGCAAATAGCACTCTGGAGTATTTCAAAGAACAACAAGGGAAATGCAAAGAACTTATTTTGAATGTAGGGTTTTTGATTTGGGAATAAAAAAATAAATAAATAAAAAAGAGAAAATGAGAGTTTGCAAAGGAAAAATAATCATTAATTCATTGAAGCAGTGACAGTCTCCTCAGAGAGGGCTGAGCACCATTTATATCTTGCTATGATTTACTGCACTCTGGATGTTGTCTCTCTAATTTCCCTTGGAAAGATGAATTTGTTCTCAGAGGCTGGAGTCTGCCTCCCGGAACGGGGGAGGCAGGAGGGATCAGAACTTGCTGCGGGGAGCAAGGTTACGAGGGAAGGGAGCCCGAGCACTGGCTGAGCAGAGGGGCACCACGGAAGGTTTATTTGGTGCTAATCTAAAAGCCACCAATCTTGCTGCCCCACTTAGGGTTACCTTCTGCTTTTGTCATGATGCCAGCAGCATCCAGCAGATGCCAGGGAAGGAATTAATAATGGGAACATCCAACCCAGCCAATTCTCTGCCTGCTAGAATTTGTAGCCAGGCCCTTTTTTCCCAGGACCCTTTCAAAGCTTCCCTTCCCTTTGCCTGCGGGATTTGGGGCAGGAATGAGTAAAGCTGTCCAACTTCAGCCCAAGGTCTGGAAATGATGTAGGATGAGTGAAATGGCCACCTGAACTGCCACCTGGCTGTGGGAAGGCAATAGAAGTGGGAGGACAAGGGATGATAGTTTCTCTCTCTAGTAAACGAAAGAAAAATGCAGGCACAGCATGAGAACATCATCTGGCTGGGACTAAGGTTGGCTCGTTTTTCTTGATTTCTTTCTTTGGCCTGCTCCTTTGTCTGAACTGGGGTTATTTCTGCATGATAAATTGTCTTTCTTCTAAAGTTGCCTGGCAGGTGGCATAAGAAGGTGTTGATCTCCGCAGCACCCCATAGCAGCACCCTAAAATAAGCAATGAGCTGGGGACAGCCACGTGCAATGCAACTTGCCTGCCTCAGCAAGCAAGCCCACAGGGTAAACGAAGGAGGCAAAGAGCACAAGGACAGGGCTCCCACCTGGAAGAAGGTTGGCAACTTCTCTCCTCTACTTGCTGCACTCGCAGATCCTGGGAAAGGAAGGTCCTTGTGATGGATTAAATAAAGTAGAACTCCTCTAACATTCGGTGTTCAGTTGAGCAACCGATGTGGAATGCAACCGTGCTTTTAGGATGCGGAGCTTCTTCCTCCCAAGATACCACTTCACGCTAGGGCAGACTCAAGAGGTGTTTTCAAGCATCTGTTTCTCTTTCTACCTCTCCTTTTGCACTTTCCTTCTTGGATCACTGGGTTCAAATCACCAGTCCACCCTGACTTTTTAGAGCAATGGATCTGGCAAGAATTACATAGGAAGACAGACCTCTGATGGAAATTTCAGCTGTAAATCACTATGAGACTCCACAGAGTCTAGTACAGAACCAGAGCACACATGTATGTAGGCTCACAAAAAGAAACTATTAATCCAGTCTCTTGAGTATTTTCACTTCTTGATCCAGCGTTATATCTGCGTGCAGAGAGAGGAAGAGCAAGGGAGGGGGGAGCAAGAGGCAGCGAGAAAAAAAAATGGGACACTAGTAACCATGCTCAGTGCTACAGATATAAATTTGAATTCAGTTATTCCACTGAGAGTAGAAGAGATAAGGAGGATCTATGGAAGTGTGACAGTGGGGGGCCTGCCGAGGTTCCACTCATTTTACCTACTCAAAAATGAAATAATAATTTAAAAAAGCCTCCTTGGAAAGCTCCAACTGTTCCAGAATGTCTCTGCTACTCCCGGGGTGATGCCCTTTCCATGTGCACATGTGTATGGATGTGTGTGCCCAGGTACTCTTGAGATTAGATTTATCTTAAAATAAATCCTCCGGTGACCCCTGCAACACAAGGTCAGTTGGCAGCTGCCATTCTCAATAGGCCCTGCCTGAAGACTGTGTGGCTTCTCCTTTCTTATTCCTAACACAGGGCAGATCCAGCAGGGAAGAGACACAAACTCTATTTTGTGTCAGGGCCAGAAAAACCTTAATGTGCAGAGCTTGTAGACAGACAACACAAGTTGCTGGCATAGAATTAAACTCTGGAGTCCTTGTTACACCTGGAGGATTGTTCTTCTTAACCTACTTGCATTTTATTTTGCTTGTCTCCTATTTCCACCTCTGCCACTCGAACTGATAAGTTACAATTCTGTGTGGTAGAAGAATCTCTGCTCCGTCAAATGGCCTCTCTGGGTTTTAGAACTCCATTAATTAGCATCTTTTAAATGGTTGGGTAATATTCGTTTCTCCTTTTCGAAACCATTTCCCCAAGCCCTAATTTTAATAAAGCTGGTGCTCATGAACATTTGAATATGAAAGCCCTTGGTTACGGAAAGACGAAAGATGCATTTTAAAAGCCAGCAGAGCACAGATTACTTAAATAGCTGACATAACTTGGTGGGTATGTATGTGTGCAAATGTGCAATGTCTTTGAGAAAAAATATTGTCTTGAAGGCATTTCTGTGTCAGTGTGCATAAGGTCAGAAGAAGTGCAAATTGGGAGGCGGTTGTGTCTATCAGGATAGAGACAACATCAGGGGGCTACCAAAAACGTGGCATGGTGCAGTGTGTTTAAGTGTGGGTGTCAGTTCAATTCAAAGCACGCCAACAAGATCGCTATTTGCCTCGTATAGTTGCATGTACCGTTTCAGGTTTTAAAGGTGAGCTGAAAAGGTGCCATATGCTTAGAAGTCTTACTCTGGGAAGGGTATTTTATATTCTTTATTGAAATTATAAAATTGGGATTTCTTCACTGGAAGAAGAAAAGCCCACCAGCTGGGGCTGATAACACTAGAAGCAGAAGCAGCGTGCCTGATTTTCCTCAAAGCATTTAGCTGAGAATGATGACACTGTTAAAATCATAAGGGTAGGGAGTCCAGGGCATCGAAGACCTCTGGTCCGGAAGGGTATCATCAGCATGGCCTTCCTCACGCTGCCAGCGAGATTTGGCTCTGCGCTGGAGGAATCAAGAGGGCAGCCTGGACTGCGTGACCCTTCCTGTTTTCTCCCGAGACTATCGAAAGAGGTGTCACATGGAGGACGTTTTTTGTTATGTTGATACAACTTGTCAAGCAGGGACAGGTCACAGACTCACTGACTCGTATCTCACAGGCGAGGTATCAGGTGGCAATGCTTTCTGTCTTATCACAAATCCAAAGCTTGGTGATCAGGGAGGAATGAGCATTTCTCCAGGTACTTCAGTCAGCCCGAGAGGAATCTGCAGTGATATCTTTGCCGAAAGGCTTTATACACTGTCAAAGTCAGCAATCTGCCTATCAATGCACCATGTTTTCTCAGAAAGCAGCTGTGTTTTCCCACTAGATTTAGCAGTACAGCCGTGAGTTGTAGCTGTTATAAAATGCTGATAATCTGTTGTTCACGACCCACCAAAGGTATGCAGTCATGGGGCTTTGCTAAGCTGTCGCAAATATCCAAGCTAATACATTAAAAACATAGTGGGAAATCCATTTCTCTCTCAATTCATCTCCAAGCCCTGATCTCACTGTCCTCTCTGCTCCGGCCATTGCAAATCCTGAAAGCAGCCTGAGGAATCCTTGGAAGCTGATCCCAGTCACAGGCTGTTTCATGCACTGGTGATGTTCCTCACCTCCTGGAAGAGTTCGGCTTCACACTGAAATATTCAGGGGAATGCAGTAACTCCTTTTCAATAGCCTACTTGTCTACATTTGAGTCAGTGACAGATTCAGGTAATAATTCCAGTTCTTAAATCATTTTCTTTTTAGTGAAAAGGCTTTTCAGGAACACTGAAGCACTCTCTGTGTCTCTTGTGTCGGAGCAATTCTTTGTGTGACAAGAATGCATATGCTGTATTAAATCCTTGTCCCTCTTGCCAAATCATAAGCCTCTATCCACTTAACCTAAAGGAGCTGTTCCTTAGATAACCCCGCTCAAAGAACAGTTGCAAGAAGTCAACATTGTGCACTGCCTTGCACACAGAAAGCATGTAGAATTTGGCCAGCATGTAGAATTTGGAGTAATCACAGCCAAAAAATAATGCAAAAGAACCCTCAGGCTTCTATGCTAAATCTAGGTCTAGGAAGATGGTCCCCTGTCCCTGTTCAATCTCCTTCTCATCCACTGAAAACCTGCTTGGGGTGTGAAATCTATCTACAGGTTTGCTCCTACAGACTGCAAAACATTGTGATTTCTGTCAATGTTCTACACAGTCACAAATCTGGAACATGTATGTGATCCCAAAATTTTCTCTCCTTTCCCTTTGCTTCTTGGAATCATCTCTGTGGTCTGGGAGAATTCCCAAAGGACACCTCTGTAATTCTACATACTGGGTGCAAATGGAAGTTGGGTGAAGCAGAAGTTAGTTCAGAGGTGCTGCAAACCACACGCATGTGGATCAGATCTAAATTTTACAACTTCTTTCTGCCAGGCAACCCGTACTCATCTGGCAGCTGCAAAGCCTGCAGAGCCACAGCCACGGTGCACCAATCCCAAAACTCCCGTGTTCTGCTGCTTATCATGGGCATGTGGGTCCTCAAGGGAATATTTTTTAATCTCTGGGAGAATCAGCAAATTTACCCTGTTAAGAGAGGATAAGCTGTCAAATGAGGTGCCTGAAGTGACGCAACAGCAAATGGATTATGACAGACAAGGTATTTTACTAAGTTTTACAGACGGTACAAGCAGTTCCACGTCTCCTGCAATGTGCAGGAAGGATGTGCCTTCCTGATTATTTGCACTGAGTGGTCTTGTGCTTCTCTTAAATGTTGCATGTGGTTAAAACTTAGGATGGTCTGTTTTAAAACTCACTCTGCAATAGAAATCTGATACTGAGAAAAAGAAATAAAAAGACAGACTAGGAATTTTAAATGCTCAAAGCGAAATATTTCTCTATCTTATTTTTCTGCATCTGATAAAATAACTGCCTAGCAGTGGAGACCCTTCTAGGTGACATGGTAAAGAATACATTTTTGTCTGGCAGATGCATAATAGGTGAAAAAGATCATAACTGGTTTTAAGTGCTGAATAAAACCCCCGCTTCAGGCCTTCTTGGCCTAGGCTGAAAACAGCCTTTCATGATTTCTATGTGCATGGAGGAAAGTGAATCTTTTTTTTTTTTTGCTTGTAGTAATTGCATTTTTCATCACAATTGTCTGTTATCTTTGCATTTCCCACAGGTGGAGATACTGGTTTCCACTGAGGGTTTGATGTAGCTGCTCATCTCTCAGAACCTTTGTGATGTTATGAAATGCCAGGCTGCCAAGTAACCAGCATGTTTTCCAACGAATACACATGCGCAGGCAGTAATTTGTTTACTCAAGTCCTTGCGCAGGTCTGCGTTTGACTCCAGAAGGGAGCAGCAGCGTTTATAGAGACCAAAATATGAACAGGGGAACCCACGGGGTCCCTTCTCGGGCCCTGCCAGGGGGCAGATCCAAAGGCCATTTGTTCACTGTTCGTCTGTGACAACAGACTTGAATCTATTTAGCATCCCCTTGCTCAAAGAATTAGAATTAAGTTCTTATTTTTTTTCTTTATAAATAAGACTTTCTTGTATCGTTTATAAAGTCTCTTTTATCAGAATGGAAAAAAATATCAAATGACTTAAGTTTATTTTTCCCCGGTTCTCTATTTTCCTTGCCACTCTGATGAGACTGGTTTGGTCAGCTTCCCACTTGTTAATAGGCAGATTCACTCTCTGATTTTCAGTCACGCACAACACAGTAAGGAAACAACTCATGGGGGTGATCAAAACACCTCACTGAAACCACTTCTGCTTATTTTGTGTCTTGCAATTATTCTTTTTCTCTTTTTTTTTCTTCAACAGCAGGAACTGTTGAGTCCAAATTAGGTTGCCAACATCACTTAAAAATAGATGAACTATTTTAAATCCCAAGTCAGTGTTACAATCCATAGGCAGTCTTAAGAAAAACAAACATGTTTATCCTCAGATTCAGCATAATTGATACAGTTATTCTTTGTTTTACCTGACAAGCCCTGAATTTCAAATTACTTGTTTTTCCTTCTGGGGATGGTGGATATCGAAAGTGTGGAATTAAAAACTTGATACCAGACTGCTAAATTAAAAAAAAAAAAATAATAATAATTAATCCACTTTTCTCTTTTGCTCTGGCCAGAGTCTGTTGGAAGGAGAAGAGTGTGCAGGTGCAAATGGCAGGGAAACAATTTC
Organism: Nothocercus julius; assembly: GCA_013398735.1. Lineage (NCBI taxonomy): Eukaryota > Metazoa > Chordata > Aves > Tinamiformes > Tinamidae > Nothocercus > Nothocercus julius. Next base: position 2,528,494 of record VZSV01000026.1, on the reverse strand, counting down.
TGAAATCCCACTTAATGGCTACAAGAGAACTGCATGAAAACAGGTTTGAACCTCCTTGAAGTACTATTCCATCCTTGTGAGAGCCTCACTCATACACTCACAGAATCATTACGGTTAGAGCTTAAATTTGCTTTCACCTTCTCATTAGATTCTGCTACAAAATGGAAGGAAGAAAGATGGCCAGCAAGAAGGAGGTAGATTTTTTTTCTGTTTCACATCCATTCCCAGAAATTTTGTGGCGGCAAAACGGAGCTGACCCATTCCGAGGCTGAACTTCCTGGGGCCATGTGCTCTGAAGATGTAATCTGCAGCAGATTTCCACTCCGCAAGGCCAGAACCACAAATACTCAAGCACATCTTTATCCTGATCTGATCCTAAAAGCTTACAGGAAAACTTAGTAGCATGAAACCGAGAGTCTTCCTTGCTTCCATATGAGGTAGCAGACACTGGGCACACTGAACGGTCCCTGGCAATGGGAGACAAGAACATGATTACTGGGCTGCACCTCATGCCCTTCTCTGAGCAGAGGAGAGAAGGTAGCTGTGATATCAAAACCTTCATTCCCTTAGGGCACAGACCAATTGACCTGTCAAGCTTCTTAGCTTGATGTGTTTTCAATGTACTTTTACATGACAGATAGTTTGGGCCCCCTACCATATACCTGCCAAAAGTTAATGTAAGCGCTCCAGAAGTTTGCAGAGGAAATGAAAGCCCAGGATGTTTCTGAAATCTGGGAGACAATTAGTGTGATTTACTTCCCTGGCATTACAAGGAGCTTAAAATTTCTTGTGTTCCCATGAAATGTTATGGGAGAAGTGGGGGTTTGGAAAAATTATACCAGCTGAAATACATCAATCAGGATGATTGTGAATAACACCACTGCTAACGCAGATGGAAAGCTGATAACAGGCTAAGGGGTTTCGGATCACACTGCCGCACAAGGACATACTTTTACAGATGCTGGAATTGCTGAGCTAACTGCTTTTCGTTTGAAAACTACTGTTCTGAATGGGCAAGAAATGTCTTCGCTATACTTAGAAGTGGATTATGTGACGGGAAAAATAGAAGGGCTACTTCATGTGCCAGCGCACGAAGCTGCCTCTGAGTATTGCTGGGAAGGGAGAAATGCACAGCACAGCTTCTCAAAATCCAACTCTAATGAGGAGCAGGTGTGAATTTTGTGCAGGCGTAGGTTGCAGGGTGACTCCAGGGAGAAGGTGACATATTAATGGAGTAGGAAATGAGAGCATGGAGCTGCAGAGCAGCAGGAACCTCTGGATCCCAGGCCTGAAGATTTAATTTGGCAGCACATGACAAACTTTTCCGTGCTCGCTCCTAGAGATCAGTTGCTCACATCAGTGAGCCCATGGCTACACAGTTTGGATGGCTGCAGATCAAGGAGGTTGGAGAGGCCGTGAGCACAGGGAAATTGCTACCTGGCCGAGAGGGGCACCTAGATTACGGAAAAGCCTCAATGCAGGAGGCTCTCGACCAGATCAAAAACACAGGGCAGTAGTTCTCAGAAGTGGGGGCCACTGATGCTACCAGGCTAACAGGACATTTCTATCTTTCTAGAATATTCGAGGGCCTATCAACCCTAACGGCTCCTTTAATTTTTTTTTTAGAATAAAATTTAACTTCCCACACTTTCGCCCTGTATAACCCCCCTTCTTCCCCTCCCAAGGAGAGCGTTTCAGTTCGCCCCGGTGAGTCGCCATGGAGACTACAACCACATGATGGCAAGACGTGACTCAACACCGACGGAGCCTCACAACTTAATTATTTATTAACAGGCTTTTACCACGGTAGCCTCAAGAGATGCACCATCTTGTTACCAAGGCTGGGAGAGGAACACGAAACAAAGGCGCAGAAAAGTGGGGAAAAACACAAGCAATTACAAATAATTAATTAGAAGCACTATAAACATGCCAGGAAACATGTAATAGGAGCAGAAATTGAACTTAAAAACCTACAGGTCAATACCGCTTAGCTGAGGAAAGATCTGGCCAAGTAGTAAGGCAAAAGTACTCAATACATGGGAAGGATACTGTTCCTTCATTGTTGCAGTATTGTTTTTTTGGGTGTACGCTGCCAAAAATGAACCCTAACAACAGTGGGACATCATCTTGCTCTTCTTTAAAATCCTGCACTAAGAATTTCAATCACCAACACCAGGAAAAAGGACCTTGGGGGACAACAGGACTATTTAGCTTCAACGACTAGTCACAGTTTCCAAATTGCAGAGGGTCCACACCGAATGTTTGCAAAAACCTTTTGCTGCCTGAAATTTTGTTTCAGTGATGTATCTTTACACCACCTTTCCCACAGATCCCTGGAAGAACTTCAGGGCAGCCTTGTCAGACAGGCCACCGTCTTCTCTGAAGTCTCCTGCTTGGGCTCATTAGCCCAGCAATGTTCCTGGAGATCATTGGGACTGTGACAGTTGGTGACTTTACACTGCAAAGAGACCAAGCAGCACTTTTAGAGGACATGTGAGGGGACACCTATGCCCTCGAGATAAATATCGGACACGACAAGACGATGGACTGGGCAAGAAAAATGAAAATCATTTAATAAAATGCCTTCAAAGGGGAAAATAAAACCAACCCTTCAACCCCAAGCACAATCTAAAGCAAAACTACAGGAAGTACATGGCATGGAGCCAAGCAAATTTAAGGAACAAATCTAGCAAACAATGAAAAGTAACAGCTCTGACCAAAAACAACCATTAAATGTTAAATGCTGCTCTTGTAACTGACAACACCAACAACTTTAAAGGGCTGTTTTACTAGCACGCGGATGTGTGTGTGGGGAATTGTTAGCCTCTCAAAGGGATGACTATAAATTTATATTTCATTTTGTGTTTTTTGTTGCTAGTGGTGGTGGGTTTTTTTTTTCCTTTACAGCTCGGTAGTGATTGAAGGACAAACCTAGAGCCCACTTAATTGGAGTCAATGTGGCTGGAGCACTTTGCATCCGCTCTGTGTGGGCAGGAGGGACCGTAGGCACCGAGTCCGGCGAGGGGGCACCGTGGGGAGGTGAGGGACCCTTGCAGGGTTTTCCCTTGTCCCGGGCACCTCTCTTTTCTTTGCAGACCTTGCTCTAGTCTAACTTGCCCCCAGAGTTATAAGGCTGGTTCCCTGGAGGCACCTCTTTCCACTGCAAGTGAATATGGCAAAACATCTTGCAGGGAAATGCCAGATTTCCCCTTATCCCCTCATGTGTCCCTCAACAACTCCAATGTCCCTAACAGTGTGTTCCAGTTGTCCCTGTTTACCCAGGGGTGCATTACTACAGATTCAGCCTTTCCCATCCTCCAAGAGCTTTTTGGGAACAGCCCCTAGAAACTCTGATATTCTTTCATACTAGCCATGCTATTCTCTAATCATATTTAGTGCTGCACGATTAACCTGTCATTAAAATATAATTGTTCTTCAATTTTCACTTCTTCTTTAAACAGAGACTGAGCAGAGCTCCAAAGCCCTGACTGGAACTTTGCTGCAAAGCCTCTGGCAACAAAAAGCTTATTATTTGCAAAAGAGGGGATCCTAATTGGAAAATATGATGGAGAGAAAATAGTGAATCCCAGTAATCTCCTTCCAAAATGATAATGTGTATGGCATAATGAATATTAATGTATCATATTTATGAAATGGGGACACTGGAAAGTGCAAGATAAGATTTCCTGCTCTGCACATTGTACTTGGCAAATAACACTCCATGGACTCTAAGTCACTAGGCAGAGTTGCCCTGCACACATCTGCCTCAAACACATAGCGCAGCCACCACTAAACAAAAACACACCACAAATTCATGTATCTGTGCCAAACTCCAGCACTGTCTCATCTTTAACACCCTCTACCCACACAACTCTCCTTGCTATTCACCATATACCAGCATGACACACTCCTCATATACCCTTGACCATACTAGGTCATACTTGACCAATGTTGCTCTGCTGGCCACCGTAGCTAAACACAGGGATTAGTCTGAGTGATCCTGAGAAAGCAGGGGGATATTTAATCTCTTTTAGCATTAAATTTTGATATCATCCCACTGCGTTTTAGAGTCACATTTTTCAGCCCTTCCTTGTCAGCGGTCACTCAGTTCCTCTTGAAGACAATAGAGTTGCTTGTGTGAGTAAGTGCCGAACAAAAAAGTCAGGGGCTCATAATATACACTTTATTATTTCGATATTAAGTGCTATGAAGTGCTACTTCTTCCCGAAGTCCTTGGTAGAAATGTTCTTACTCAGAGATCCCATGCACTGGCTATATTCTTGTTTTCCGCACTGTAACCATAGTACATAAAGTTTTCTAGGACAATTACCTGTCCCTTAAGTATAGTCATTACCTATTCTGGCAGACTTCTTTGTAATTTAACTTTGTAGAATTTAAAAATAATTCCAAGAGAATAGAGGTTTATTGGGCAGAAATAATCTTTTATTTACTTGTTCATTCCCACACTAATATCTTCCTGCTATCTGCTTCCTCTGGAATTAAGTGGTTAACATAGTTACTGTGTAGAAATGTAGATTTCCCCTGGTACTCCTTGGAGTGAAGAAAGGATAATTTCAGACATTTTCCTCTTTAGGTAATGCATCTGCCAGAGCTATCTCAATATTTCCATAGGACAAATGAGACTGACAGCCTGGGAGAGCAGAAAAGGAAGAGCAATCCCGGTGATAAAAGACAGGAGTGAGACTCAAGGGATCTGCACTCAGCTCTGGCCACAAACTTGGTATGTGACCTTAAGGAAACCATTTCAACTCCCATGCCATAGTCCCCTACTTGTCAAGGATTTGACTTTTCTTCCACTCTTGTTTTTCTACCGTGTCGGTGTAGGTTACAAGCTCTTAGGGATAGTCACTGTCTCTTCCTGTCATGTTATTTAGCAGAAGGGAACACCATTTCTTGCAGGCACCTTTAGAAACTAAAATAGAAATAACAGTAGCAACAACAACAACAACAACGAGGGCAACTGGAAATAACACCCTCAGGACTACAAAAGGTGGTTCCTTGTCTTCTGATTTCAATCCACGACATCATCATGTTGCAACCATCATGTGGTCCCCTTAGGATTAAAGAAAGAAAATTCAAGATATTTCACCAGATAGAACTCCTGCAACAACAATCTGAAGATTTGGGGGGCTGTACCAGAGCTCTGGGGGGGCTGAAGGTGGGATATGACAGTGAGTCTTGTGCTCTGGCTCTAAACCTGCTGCTCTACTGTTTCAGATAAAAGAGGGTCTCAGCAAGCTGCAGATTAACAGCTATTACACAGAGAGGACCAGCTCTAGTTTCATTTGCGACAGAGATACAGGACATATTGGCACATGAATTACAATAGCTTTGGGATGTGCTCCCCTCACTCCACCTCCGCTGAGGGTTAGGATTTTCATCCACATATGGATGTGAATTATTCCAGGAAGCATTTAACACTGTGATATAAAACACATCTGCCAGGCTATCCAAAACTTTCAGCCACTGTCATTCAGGGTGATCGCTATATATGGAATAATTAATCAGGAGATGTGTTAGAAATAGGATATGTGCAGCTGTTGTGTGGTTCCCTGCACTTCCTGGAATGGCTGCCTGAAAAGTGGATAAAAACTGTAGGGAAGGGTTGTTGCCATAGAAACTGCATCACTGGAAGCTTCATTTCAATCTTTTCTTTTTTTTTTTTCTGATAATTTCCTCCCCATTTTCCCACTCTGGACTGATACCATTCAATCACTGTTTTCTCTTGCCCTCACCAAGCTCTCAGTGATGCCATATGTTGGGAATAAAGGATTGGAAGTGAACCTAGTGAAATGATGTGGAGATGGCCAAGGGACTGCACTGTGCGGCAGTTCTGTGGAGGTTAGGAGAGGAACTGACTTCACTTCTGGCTCCAAAGCCAAGCAGAAGACCTCAAGGTGTGGGAACGGGTGGGTCTTTGCATGCTGGCTATGACGAAGCCTGGGAGAGTAGGGCCTTTTGGCTTCCAGATATCCTTATCCAGGATGTCTGGAAACTTGAGCCGTTCCCCACGGGTTCATGGTGTCGAGGGCATATGGGGAGAACTGTGTTTTTCTATTAGCTAGTTTCTATTTTAAAATGAGAGGCATATAAGAGAGCGGTCACCTTCGGGGCAGCAGCCGTGCACAGAGTGGGCGCCACCAGCCAACGTTGTCTCTGAAAGCTTGCTTGGGCTAAGGACAAAGTGAGATTAAGTGCCTTGGCGTATCTCTGTGACAGCAAAATAAACCTGAATTAAGCCAGCTTCTGAGATGAAACCCAGCTCAATGCAATTCGAGGTCCCTGGGATTGGTGTGGGGATCATATTTTCTGCAGCTGGAAAGCGAGTGGAGAGGAGAAGTTTACCCCACACAGAAGTTAAACAAGACACGGAGGTGAGTAGCCCTGTTTCTAGGAGAAGGCAGTAGCTGGTCTCTGACAATCTCGGAATCGTACTTTGAAGTCTCAAATGAAAGAACCTTTGAATGCTGCTCTCAACCTTGCAAGGTGAGCACAGTAATCCTGTTTTAGACATGAAGAGCTGGGAAATAGTAGCACAAAAATTCTTCCCAGAGGACTTTAGAAGAGTTTGTTTTACAGCATTGCAAGTCAAAGGCAAACCTAAAACTTCACTGTTCTGCCTCCTTGTCTGGTATCTCGAGCGGATTCCTCCAGCCACTCTAGGCTGTACAAACTTGTGTTACCAGATCTGGCTGTTCTGGTTTTCACTGCTCCCACTTCAGGGCTGTGTTTCGCTGCCAGGCCAGGTAGTGGAGGTGGCTCCTGCATAGTATCTGGGATGGAAATCTTGACAGACTCTAATCAAAATGAAGAAATTAAAGGGTAAAATCCAACTCTTTTCATAACAGCTGTAACGCAGTGGGTCAGTCTCTCGCTGCTTATTTTTACAACAATCTACTATTTGTGACAGATCTGCTATTTCATTAAGTATTATGTAATTCAGCATTATCTGTACAGCCTCTGACAGGTCAGCTGCCTCTTCTGAGATTATTTTGTAGTGGGTGGGAAGCCTGAAGGTTCATTTTTGGTGTGCACAGGATCTGTAGCAACCCTTGAGCCTTAATATTCACCGGTGAGATTTCGCTGATGAATTTGCTTGCTTGAGGGGGCAAATTCCAAATGCTACAAGAAAAATCAGCTGCATTAGCTAATTTGTTTGTTTTTTTTCCTCCTTTCAGAAAGACTAGAGGTTGGGAGAAGTTCAATTTATTCTAGCTGTCCTGGAAACAGAAGTTCTCTTGCAAGTTAAGGCAGAACACAGACCTTTGCAATACGAACTTAAAAAAAGTGCTCAACATTAACAATATTTCCCACCCTAACATGGGATAAAAAACTTACAGTGATGCCATAAGAAAACGTAAACCAATTTTTACTGTGAGCATTTCCCAAGCTCCAATAACAGATCTGGCAAGTAAAAAGCAACTTAAGGAAAAAAAAAAAAAAAAAAAAAAAAAAAACAACACCTAAAAGCAACCTAAATCAAGCAAGAGAGCTCTGCAGTCACAGCAGTGCCATTTCTCAGTCAGCTCCATTTGCACTGCTCGAGAGGAGAGCCTGCTTGAGCCACCTCTGTACGAACATGTGCTCCTCTTCTGGATAAAATCACACCAGCTGCCACAGCCACCACTGCTGACAGGAGGGCTATTAGGATTTTGTCTTTACTTTGCTTTCTCTTCCTCATCAATGTCTGGCTTTTGAAGCAGAAGACCCTGAGCCCTTGCTACCTGCACCAGGATCTTGCTTCTTGCCACTGCTTCTCCTACTCTGAACTACTCATCCTCCTCAAGCACCTTTCTGCCCTGCTTCAGGGTGTGAATACAATGAGCCTTATACACAGATGTCTAGGGAATTTCTCTGGCCAGGCTTATACAGACCATCAGACCAGTAGACCCTTCCTTGACTTAAAAACCTCTGACTTGCCACACAAAGGTGTGCATATCTAGTGCTTGTAATACTACTATGCCCATAATGCGGTGTTATTAGCTCAATACATTACTGTAACCGGCAGTTTGTGCGGAGAATTATTTCCCTTAACAATGTGGGAGATTTTTATGTTTTTTTATCTACTTCTGTATTGTATCTCCTTCTCCAGGACAACACAGGCAATGGAAACTGCCCCAGGAAGTCTGGTATTATATTCAAGAATATTTGTTGAAAAATTATCATCAGTATTTTACTTGGGTATTATTGTTCTTCAATTAAGCAATACATTTGGCTTGCAAATCCTTAATAAATCTTAGCATGATTTATGAGGATCATTTGTTTCAACATTTTGCTAAATGGCAGTATATTTGGAGCTTTTTATTATAAATTGTTTTCATTTAGACTTTAACCATCCTCCAGCCTCTGGGTAAAGCACTTATTTGCTGCGTGCCATTTTTTATCATCTAGGTGCTGGACCTAACACAAAAATAGAATGGAAGCACAGTCGCAGCGGAGAGAAGCAAATGAGCGAGGCAAAGAGGTGAGGAGGAGAACGGAGAGAGGAGTAAAGGAAGAAGCCGGCTGGGTGGCTGATCCTCTAAGGAGCTAGCCAGGTAATTTGAGAGAACATGGGCTTCAAAAACACTCAAAAAAGTGCCAGTCATGGCAAGGTTTTATTCTTGGCTAATTTTGGAATGCAGGCTGGTACAACAGGGACACCAGTGACTGCTCTGGAGCGTGGGTTGCGTGGGTTCAGGTGGCCCCAGCCATTCCCCTGGTTCTGCCAGCCACGGTCCCCACGTATAGACGTGAGCTGCAAATTGCAGCTCTCTGGAACCCAGGCCAGCCACACGAGGAGAGCACCCAGCCTAGGCGGCGAGGGCACAGCCTTGGGTGCCATTTGTGCAGGGACAAGGCTCAGGACTGCTAAAAAGAATTTGAAGTCATCCTGGGAGAATCATTTTTCTTCAGTTTAACTCTGGTTTCCAGCTTGCCTTTCCCAAATACTTAGAGAGCTCCAGCACATCCAAACAATGTTCCCAAGTCCCCGGAGCTTAATGAGCCTTTGTTTGGGTTATTATTCCATTAAAAAAAGAGCAAACAAACCAACTTTCCAAGCGTTGTTTGTTATTAGCACTTTTCTATCCATTACTCTCAGTTTTGGAGAAAAGCTAAGACCACGTGCTTTGAGAAACCAATCAAACCCTATGAAAACTGAACAATTGGGACTAACGAACCTGAAAATGATCAGTCCAAATTATTCAGTAAATACAGCACTTAAAGAGTAACAAAGTCCCACAGCACTGGGACTGGATGCAGAGGTATTTGCCAGCCAGACAGCATCTAGATACGCAGTAAATGTGGGTCCTGATTCATTGCTCTGCTTTGTATCCCCACGTGACTCCAGTGGCTGTAATGCGGAGTAATGAATTGAGTTCATTACTCAGGATGCGACGTCCCTGTGCTCACACTCAGCCTGTCACTTCCTGTTTGCAGAGGTCTGGCAGAACTAAGTTGGATGTCACGCAAAATTTAACAGTTTTAGTTAGATTTCAGCAGGTGCAAAAGGCAATTGGTGAGACACAGGAGCAAGAGCAGAGCCAGAGCCCAGCGGCAACCTGTGTTTTGCCCTGACGTATGCCAGTGTTTCTGCTGTTTCCTAGCCATGCCTGTATTTTACTCCCAGTAGTTCCTGCTCTGGAGTCCTAGTTTAATTGGAAAGCAAAGCCATAGCCAGGATGATGGCTTGGCCTTGCTGGGTTGTCTCTGCCCTGGGCACTTAGAGAGCTCCCCAGAGCTGCCTGGCAGAGCAAACCCTCAGCTGAGGGTCCTTGGCTTGTAGAAGTAGCTCCCGAGCATCAGACTGATGCAATTACTAGGTTCTTTCTACCCCAATTCTAGGTTTTCACTCAGCAAATAAAAGCATCATCTAAATTTGAACTGCATGTTTCTATGCTGATTTTAGCACTGGGAACCTCAAATTCAGCATCAATTGAGATGATTATATTCTGTGAAGTCTGTTTAGCTAATCTTAATGCTGACAACAATAACTGATAATAACAACAACAATTTGCCTATCTTAGTGGCAGTGCCTGCAGTGGGAGGAAGGCTCCACAGCGGAGATAAGCAGTCCTGATTCCTGTAGCTTTGCAGTTCACGTAGGTGAAACACTACAGCCAACTCTGCTGAGGACATCAGTGGGGAAAGGATGCTTAGGGGAGAGCTTCTCCCCCAGGCAGTGCTCAGCCCCAGTGTATCCACCCTGCTCTGGATGGGGAATGATAGGAACCTCGTTCTTCATGAATCAGGAATGTCATTGCCATCTACCTGTACTTCATGTCCAGAGCCCTGGGATGTAAGAGGATTTATAAATACATAGGCTGGACTTTTATTTTCTGATAATCTAGTTCAGTGTGACAAATAGCCCCATGAACAGGAGACCCGCTGGCTATCACCATACACATCACTTGGAAAGCTTCCAGCTTTCCAGTGCCAGAGGTGCTGGCTTGCTTCCCAGCACTTCCCCATATCTGCAGCCCTCCAGCGAGTTTTCATCACTTCAGCCTCTTTTGAGGCAGCGACCCCAATGTACTTGCCACAAGGTGTTCTCAAGACAGCCCTGACCCTCGGCAACATGCTCAAGTGCCAAGCACAAATCTGGCTTTCTTTACCACCCCTCTGCTCCTTCTCCATCCTGCTCTCTCACCTCCTCTACTGCTCCACCCAGGATCTATAAAGACGCCCTAACCCATCACAGAATGCACAACACTATTAGAGCAGGGCAGAACATAATTGTTTTTCTTGAAAGGAACGGCAGCAGCAGGACGTACTGCAGAGGGCAGATGCCTACACTTGCCAACACGCAGGACTTAACATTGTGCTTAGATATTGTGGGTAAAGCCTGGTAGTCATTTGCACTTAGAGAAAAGGTGCTCTCCATTAATTCAGGTGCACGCTGTGACCTACATGTGTTGACACACACTAATCTCCCACTCCAGCCATGGGATGCTCCCTCATGTGTTGCATCCTAGAGCAACACTGTTGTGCATCTCACACCCACATGTCCATATGAGGCACCCTTTTACCCAACCACTTTCTGACTATTTCTGAAAATTCAGCTATTGCATTCTCTCAATCACTGCAGCCCAGTCCTTATACAGAAGTCATTAGCCTATGGAAATATTCTCTTTTTTTAGCAGCAAGCGAAGCCTTATGCTCATCCAGAGGCAATTACTCTTCTAACACAAGTTCTATAATAACCTTAAACAGTAGAGAATGGCATAATTGTTTGCTTTAATAAATAATCCAGTACTTCAGCTGTACTATAAAATGGCTTCACAAAACCCTGTTTCAGCATCTACATTTTGAAGTCTCTTTGCAATGACCCCCACTCTTCTGAACAATCTTCTTGAAATTTTGCTGTGACATCCAAATGGTGATGCTTTGAATCAGAGATGTGAGGAATTAAGAATTCTTTTTTCTTTCTTTCTAAGTGATTTTTCATCATGTGTTGAAGCCAAGTATCTATCAGGGTAAAATCAATAGCAGCTCCCAGAACTAAGAGAAAATGCCCCAGACTTAATACACTTCATGCACAGCAACTGCAGTTGTATATCTAAAAGGAAGCTAATAGAGTGACTCATTCCATAAGTTACCGATATTTGAAATAAGCCCATTGCTAAACTGGTTAGGAACAATGTAATTCTTAGCATTACTGTCAAAGCAGAGCTCCTGCTTCTTTGGCTTTATAGATGTAACAGAGCACCAGCTCTTTCTCTAGCCTTCCTTCTTAATATTTGAACACCTGTGAGTGCTAAAATAGACATAACCAAGCAATCTCCTTCTTCCTTTCTTCATTCCTGTGGGAATGAATGTGAAAAGTGCTCGTATATGTGTGTCGGGCAGAAGTTAAGTCAAAAAGACAGATTTTGTGTTGTTCAGAAGGCCCTGCGGGTCCCAGCCGCGCTGCTTCGTGCCTCCCCGCAGGACGCCTTGCTGGGCGCTCCTGGCCTTCGTGGGCAGGCAGCCCTGCCGCTGGGGACGAGGCAGACAACTCTCCCCATGAGCTCTTGGCCCTTGGCCCTCTTGCAGCTCTTGGGCGCTCTGCTAGGAGCTGGGAGCAGACAGGTTGCTCATTAGCCTCTTTCCATCCGTGTCCAGCTGGGACCACCCGAACAGCGGGACAGACTTTCAAAAGGGAATGCTGAGGAGGGAATTCCATTCTGCAAGCCTCTCTGACCTGTGGTCTTTCACCCTGTGTTGCACCCACAGGAGATGAACCCCAGGCGCAGCACTTTCATTGTGCCCAACAGCGGCACTTTTAATGGTCCAAGACCGCTGTCACTTTGCAGAGGGCTGGGGACGGTGCTTAGTCATGTTTGCAGCAAGGGCACTTTGCAGCAATTTGTTGGTGATCAGAAAGAGCACAAGCCCTGGCTGCATCAGACTGTGAAATGGCTTTTGTACAGGGGGACGCAGGGCAAAGCTGCCGATCCTATGGCTCGCAGCAAGCCACAACCCGCAGTTGTGCACAGCAGTACCCTCAGTGTACACGGCAAAGTGAAGGCAACCTCTGCCTCGCCATCACCCAGTGACAAACCACACCGCAAGGATGGGAGCCAAGGGGAGGCACCAGCTTAGAGCAGTGAAACTACCCCTTGTGCAGGGGAAAGAGGAAGGGACGCGATCCTCCGCCTTGCTCCTCATCAGGACAGTACGGCTTTGAAGCACAAGAAAGGAAGACGAGGCCGCGCAGGGTTTGGTGCACACCGGTAACCTGAACCTGTGCCACTGTGGCGTCCCCCTGGTCCCTGTGCGTGGTCCCTGTCCCCTGACCCAAGTCACCGCTACATGACAGATGCACAGAATGTGTGTCCCCAACATTAGCTCTGCTTGGCAAAGAGGCATGCCCTTAAATATCTCAGTTACTAGTTTCCTGGAAATAATACAGACAGGGAGGCAGACATGACATATTTAACATCAAAATCATTTTGGAAAATGGACCTATAATTAGGGTTGCCTGACGCTCTCTGTTATAGCATTCGTGTTGCAGCTGCCCCTATCTTTGTGTTGACAATTTGAGTTGATACTTTCCATGGCAGGTGTCTGCTTAGCGCTGAATTTCTGGAGTGTGTGTGAGGGGTACCTGGAAGTTGCATTTCTATGAGCAACTTGCACTACTCGAATTGAAAAAAGGACAGTAAGAAAACAAAATAATCTTCCTATGAATCTTTCCATTCAAATGTTTATAACCTCCTCATGATGAAGCAGGCCAACGACAGCACTTTGGAAAAGCTCCCAAGACAAAATAAGGATTTATCTGGGAGTGGATGATGCTAGTGAATGCCTGAACCCTGCAGTGAAGATATCTAATTGCTGCACAGTGAGTTACAAGGATGGAAAAGAAATTGTGAGTTCAGTAGGCCTTGCCCCTCATCAGGAAGGGGGTCTTGCAAAAAGCCAACACTGAGCTTTTGTGAAGAACAAATGTATGTGCATGTTCTCCGATGGGGTCAGAATTAAGATCCAAAGGTCCAAAGGTAACCTTAAACTCTGTTTCTAGCTTCCTTTTTTTCTTTTTTTTTTTTTTCACTTTGCACGTTAACATTCTTCTTACAGCAATCCTGCTATTTATTTCTATTTAAATTTCTCCTAATGTCTTTCATTCAAATATTAGAAACTGAAGAAACATTTCCCTCTGCAGGGACTTCTACATCCCATTGCCCATTCATGTGAAGCTGGAAGCAAAGGTCAGTGACCCTCTAGTCTTTGTTAATTTATTTAAATATTTCAGGTGGGCCTAAGGCTCCATTTCCCTCCCTTCTCCCCTGCGACTCGTGAAGCAGACAGTGAGTTGGGAAGGGTCTTCAGGCTGACAAGAGCTGTTATTTAAAATGAAATTATTCGTGAGCATCAAACCTCCACCGGGGACCATCTGAGTGATACCCACGACACCGAGACTCCGTGTAAATGCAGCCTCTGCTCTTTAGGGCTGTCTAGGTCAAGCACATTTGGTTCCCAATGACTTTGTTCCTAGTCCCTCTATGAAGAACAGGGCACAGCAGGTCTACTAGCTGCATATGAATCAGGGAACACGAGAGAAAACAAAGGAAAGAAGTTTCTTCTCTCCCGGGTCCTGTGATGTGATCTATGAATATATAACGCTCCCTGCGTCCAGGAAGAAATTGCAACCAAAAACTACCTGGAGACATAAATATCATGGCTGCAGCATATTTAACTAGCATGTAGATGGACAAAACAGCAACGGTATTACATATATTTCAGGAACATTAAAGAAAATATACTACTTGCAGGAAAGTCTAGTGCTGCTCTCCATCTGCCTTATCACTGGATTCCAATGGTTGGGTGCCCACAGACCTTTTGAATTAAACTTTACATTGATTTTTATGACCAGTTATTACATGTAATGTCTGAGCACTCCAACTGCTCTCTCTCCTCCCTGGTGTGGTATGAAATAAAGTTCATGGCAGCAATATAATGGATGGCTCGGACCAACTCCAAAAGTAGGGGCTTGTTGGGTAATTATTTGAGGGGGACTCAGAAAATGTGCTCTATCTTTATATAAAAACTGCATTAAGCTAGGAAGGAGCCAAAACATGTCACCTCATGCGTTCCCAGAGCTTATTACTTCAGCCCCACTCTCTCCCTCCTCCTGCTTACAGAGCATTTCTAGGTGTTTGCACTACCAGGAGACCAATTCCATGGTCCCACCACTCACAGCCCAAGGAGAAAAAGAGCAGTTGGACGCACTGATTTATCACTTTGGGGAGCCCTGGTAGAGAGTGAGCTGGATGCTGGCAGATGCCTGGCAGCAGAAAGCCCAAAGTCTGCACATCTCTCTCTATAAGCTACCATTGGGATTTTAAAAGTGGGACTGCTAATGCAGCTCTAACAGGGAGTTTGGCAGAGAGGTGCCAATGCCACCCAAATCCAGTGACCTGCCCAACACAAGGGGAGTTCTTGATGTTGGCTTCAGGGGAACTGCACCCTCGTCATGACGGCTTTGCAGACAATGCATTTGCATGAACCTGTACTTGCACATTTGCATATTTCAGCATTTTTTCCTTAAAAAGATCCTACCAATAACAAGAAACACTCAACTTCTCAAGTTTTTCCTTCCTTCCTTCCTGGTAAGAGTAATGACTAAAAATGAAACGGGAAAAAAAGCAAGCAGATTTCTACAATGGCATTTGTCTCTCTAGGGTACAACTAGGTGGCTGTTGTCTCTGTTGTCTCAGATTGGAAAGGGAGACAGTGTCATTTCACTGGGTTGGAGAAATGTCCCATTTCTATACATTTCATTTATATCTATCTAAGAAGAGCTGGGCCCATTGTCCTGAAATTGCTTTGAGGCAGGACAGGATGGAGCAGGCTGTAGATACATGAGGTATTAGAGCTATTAG
This sequence comes from Nothocercus julius, assembly GCA_013398735.1. NCBI lineage: Eukaryota > Metazoa > Chordata > Aves > Tinamiformes > Tinamidae > Nothocercus > Nothocercus julius. The sequence continues at coordinate 2,513,126 of VZSV01000026.1, read as the reverse complement.
TGATGGTGATGTTAGACAGTATCGCCTGTCCGTCTGCTTTACAGTTATAAATGTGTATCATTTAAAATACAATAAGAGGCCAGATGCTCAGCTGCTGTCTGACATTTCTCCACCAGGTTGCCACTGCTGCAGATTTAGCATAAGTCACTGTCTTTCCAGGGAAGATACAAGTCAATTTTTTTTGCCGTAGCTGGTTTTGAGATCTGAGCTCTGTCTGTGGCTTCTGGATTCACCACTGAGTTGCATCTCTTTAGGGCAGCGTTTGTTCACGTATACGTTTCCCTGAGATTACAAACCCAGGATGGAGAGTCCAGAGTCATAAAATGAAACCTTATTACTGTGTATCTTCCAGGAACACTTCCTTGATCAAAGACACAGAGTTCAGAGGGTTTTATTTTCAACATGCCAGGGAACAAGTAATCCTTTTTTTGCCAACCAGGACATCTTATTTCAGCAAATGTCAGTTTAACATGGGTTAAGACAGATGAAGAGCTCTATGAATCACAGTCCTTAGGTTCACGTCACCTATGCATCTGCATAATGCCTTTGGACCAGCTGCTGAGCATTATCTCTGGTTCCTATTCCTCCAATTTCAGAGTTCTTTTGTGCAGATTATTGCCAAAAACTTCATGTAATTAATATCAATTATTTAGATTTGCTGTTTAATCAGTGTCAGATATTTTTCAGCTCAGAAAGCAACATTATTCTTGTTGCTATTATTATTAATTGCTAGTCTCGGTCACCCAAATAGATGATAACAGCTACAAATGTAGATTCACTTAATACTAGGACTATGCATGATACAAGCTGATAAAAGCCAGGAAATTCATAGGAAATTCATTTTTATTCTCTCTAGTCTGCCTGGATCTGTCCAGTCTGATAAATCTAGTCTCTCTGTACCTTCCACGTCCCTCTGTTGCCAGGTAGCTGGTGTATTCAATTTAGTTTGCTGTTGAACCACTCCAAATGCATTCAAATACTATATTTACTCCCATAAATGACGCCATGTTCCTCTCCCTACCTCAGTTAGCTCTTAAACCTAGAGCACAACTCTCATACACTGTTGATTTAAACTATGGTCAACTGTGACTTCTTCTGGCCATGAAGTATGGCCAGGGAAGAGTCAACGTGACTGTGGCTCCCTAATGTGCACTGTCATGAGCACTGTCAATGAGCACTGGCAAATCTAGCACCATTTCTTCCAGTAGATTACAAAGGTGGGTAGATACCACCCCATGACCTCAGTGTTAAGGGAAATAGGCTACAGAAAAATATAGGATTGCCCATGGATGTGCAAGTTCATGTCACAGCTAGGTAGGGCAATAGTTGCATATGGTACTGGCTTATGACATGACTTAACAAACTATCTAGCTACTTGCTTTCCTGCCAGGTGAGTTTTACTTTTCTATTTGGATTTTTTTTTATCTATTATTTTCCACATAATCCAGCCATTTACAAATATCTGATATGACAAAAATTTCTTTGTTTGATTGACATTAAGAAATTCTAGAAATCATTTGATGGAAAAAAATTTACCATCCATATACTTTGGAGCAGGAGCAGGGATACGATAATCTGATAAGGAGAACATCCTGTAGTAGAAAAACAAGATTTTTCCTATATCTCAGCTACTCATATTTAGCCAAGTTGGAGCATTGGAGAAAACCATATGCAAGCATGTGGTGTCACAGTGCTTTTATTTCAAGAGGACTAAATTCAGACTGAACGGGAAATTTTAACTGTGGCAGACTGTAATTTGCAAGCACTTGATTTCACAGTCTTTACACCTTTGCAGCGCAAGATTCTGTCTGCAGTATTAAATGCAGGACTTCATGCATCCCTCAATGGAACAGTATCTGCGAGTGATTTAGATACTTAACTCCTGCTCAGGGCTCTTGGAAAGTCCTTGGAAAGACAATGGGAGAATAAGTCAACCGGTCACTCCTGCTGTCTCTCAGGCTCTGGGAAACCAGCCCTGGCCACCAGTGACTGCTCCTGGCCATGATCCAGGCGCACTGGCAGGAGCTGCAGAGGGACCCTGACCTGCAATCAGAGAGGCACCCACAAGGCTCCCGGGTGAGATGAATAAGGCTCAAGACCTGCCAGCCTTTTTCCTGACTCTGAGTAATATCACCAGCCTCCAACTTTTCTCTGTGGCAAATGCATGCACAAAATTTTAAGTGTTTTTATTAGAAAGAAAAGCCTAAAAGAAGAAGAGAGAGAGAGAGAAAAAAAATCATGCCGCAAGTGATAAAATGTTTATAATAAACTCATCGTTTTGGAAGGAGAGAATGTGGCATTCTGCAGTTTCTAAGAGAGCATCAGCAGAATAGGGCAGAGAGAATATTATCTCTAAAAGCTATGCATCATTCTCTTAAAATGTTAATGTCCCATTTCTGGCTGAACAAATAAACCTCTACAAGTTGGATGCAACTAGTACTAATGAATCAGAGTGCACACTGGGAAAATAAAGAACCAGCTTCTGACTGCAAAAAAAGCATCTTTCAGGACAAAAAAAAATTAAGTCATTATTTAAAAATTGTTCCATTAATGTGCTGCGAACAAAGGGCTGTTAGCTTGAAAGGACCAAACAGCTTTTATTTCCGAGTGCTTTATTTGCAGCAGGATTGTAAACAAGATCCTCAGCAAATCCTTCAAACAGAGCATGCGTGATTAAAAATGTCAGTAGCCTTTTGCCCAGGTACTGTTTCCTTGAGATGTTTTTGTTTTGTCTCCCTAATGTATTTACAATGAGCTTGCAGGCTCCACGTGGTCTAGCAACCAAATCTAAGACTTGATGAAGGCGGCAGCAACACTGTCTATGTTTTATAGCTTTCACCGAGTTCTTAGTGTCACAAAACCCATTGCAGAGATCGAGATAATGCGAGGTCTGATCTTAGATATGCTCGTGTTGAGTGCAGTGCTGAATGGAGACTCCAGGCTATTTTCCTCATCTAAACTCTGAAGTTTATTATCTCTAACTCATTCCTGTTGGCATCTCACCACAGCTCCCGGAAACTCATGAGACTGGTGGCCCATGGTAGGGGAGATGTGGACTCTGGGCACTGCTCCTGGTCATACCATCACCCCTCTGCTCCCTAAGGCAGGAACAGCCAGGAGTGTCTGGGATGGCCATGCCCGGTCCTGCCCAAGGTGTTGACAAACCTTGAACCAGGCTGGTGAAAGACATGAATCCAGATGTCCTCAGGAATCCTTGTAGCCCACGCAGGCTTTAGCTTCTTGTTTTTTTTCCCTCCCTCAGGTCTCTTGAATAGGCAAACTCATTATCAACATCACTATCTTCATTAAGCTGATGGCTTGCAGCTACAGCTCCCGGAATCTTACTTTTTCACTCTTTTCATTCCAAAGAAATTTCAGAAAAAGCTGAAGCAGAACCACGGCATTTTGAAATTCTCATGAAATAAAGTGTTTTTTTCCCCCAATGTTATTGGAAATTGCTTCACTGCAACATTTATTGGTGTGTAATGTAATTAATATGGAAGTCAACAAGATGAGGAAGAAACAAAGTGTTTCAACCTTACCCAAGCAGAATGTTACATAAAATAGTGAGATGTAATTGATACTGTCCCCTGAAACTTTCAGATTTGCAGAGTCAGCATTTTCTTACAGCACGCTGTTCCAGATCTCCTGCTGGCAGCAGGTTCAGAGACATTAGCTTTATCTGAAAAAGCTTTAAGAGCTGGGTATTATTATTATTATTATCATCAATAATATGCACAGGAAGCAGAACTGGAAAACAGAGGCATGAGGCCAAATTCTGCTCTGACTTGCTCTGTTTCCCAGTAACACTGCTCTGGATTATTGGGTCAGAAAACAGCAAAATTCAGCTCTATGAAATACTACCTACCCTTCTTTGCCTCAGTGTTTTTATTTGTGAGTACATTGGATCCACTCAGTACATTCCTCTGCTCTTTGGTGAACTCATCCACGTGCTATCGCTGCCTGGCACAAGATCAAAACTCCTTAATGCTTTGGTTATGGGTTTTTTGCCCACTGGCAAACAGTATAGAACAGAACAGAAAGGTAGCACCAATGCGCAGGAGTCCCTGCTTAAGCAGGAGTTGGACTAGATGATCTCTAGAGCTCCCTTCCAACCTCAGCCATTCTGTGATTCTGTGACTCTGTGAGCAGGAGGTGTTTGAGCTGAGATGAGCTCGACCGCTCTCCAATTAGCTGAGCGGAGAGGACTTGTACAGTGTGAAGAGGCCCTTGTCACTTGCTAGTTGCAGAGATTCATTCAAATATCAGATTGACAAGAGCAGTTTCAAAGTCCTTAGGATGGATGGTAGCACAAAGACATGGTTATGTGCCTGTTTGATGAGCAATCCCATTAAGTGGCTACGTCCAGATGGCAGATGGCAGTGGAAATGAGAGCGGGGCAGGGTTGGTTGGTCTTTCATGGCATGAGTTGCTTTTTCAGGCCTTGGTAGCAGGTGTTACATCAGGGCACCAACAAATGGCCATAACTGTGTCTCCGAGGAATCCCATCCCAGCTGCGGAACCTGCCGCTGGCCACGGGGCTGCTGTTACCTTCACGTGGTGTTAAGTCCCCAAACGGCTTCTAGAAACTTTCCCTTTAGAAGGTATTTTTGACTCACATGGCTGATAGATCTTTCCAGGCTGTGTCCTTCATGCGTGAAATGTATTGTCTTCCCCTTTAAAGAGTTTACTGCCTCACTGACCTTTACATTCTGCAAGAGGCACTTTAATCTGCCGTGCTGCTGCGCTGCTAAGCGGTTTCTCATTTGCCTGGTACTACTCAATGGTCTTTCCATGTTGACGGGCTCTATTAAGACACTGGGAGTTAGTCTGAAACTCTTCTAAGCTGTTATTTTCAGTAATAACACTTCTATTTGTTCCCCAGGTTCACCGTACCCACAGGAGGTGGGAGGAAATGTGGAAGAACAAATTCTCATTAAAAGAAAAAGCAATTTCCTTTGGTAGTGAGCTGTGTAAGGGTGACTGGAAGGGGACAGGGCACTGGTTCCAGTATGAGCCAAGCTGAGACTGGAAATCTTTAAATTAATCACTTCCATTATTCCAGGGTTTCCTGAAACATGGTACTTATCACTATTATAGTCTATCTCTACGTTTTACAACAGAACGCTGTAGTTGTTCACTCCTATCAGAGTTGCCTCTCTCATGCAGACCTTGCATGTATACAAATTGTGAGTGTTCACATTCCAAGTGTTATTTTCCATGTATGCATTGTCAGTTGTTGTGACTTATTTCCCTTGAAAGGAAAGGAAAAGAAAAAGCTGACAAAAAAAAAAAAAAAAAAAAAAAAAAGAAAAAGAAAACCAGGACGCAACTCAATAAAAGTCTCCATAGAAGAAAGAGCATGGCATTTTCCATTGGACTGGCTCCCTGTCTTCGTAACAAAAATCACAGTTTTGGCCACATCCTGCATTCTGGAAGTAGGAGGCAAAGCAGTCATGTAGCTTGCCCAGCACTGGGTGAGTAACCTGCAGGCTGAACGAGCAAATGCAAGAAGTGTTTGGCCTACCCAGGATGTCTGCTGGTGCCTACCTGAGCAATCAAAATGAGCCTTTTCTCTCACCTGCTGCTTTATCTCTGCCTTGGATCTGGACTCAGGAGCTTTGAAACACAGCAGGGACGACCCTAATGGTATTTCCAAACCTTTTGTGGAAGTAATCCTAAGGATGCCCTCTGCCTGAGGCTTCGGCCCATGCACTGTGGGGTGTTTCAGTTCTTGGGTAAGTTTAACTTCTTGCTGGTTAGAGATGACTGCGATTCCTTGATCCTTCCCTTTCTTCTGCCACTTATTCACCAGACTCATTCTGGATTTGTTTTCCCTCTATGCCCATAATATAAGGATGGGTTTTATATGGCTGTACAGCTGTAGCAGGATGAGGTATGGAGGTCTCAGATTGGTGTCCTTAGGCACTACCATCATTAGTCTAATCATCCAGTTGGGATGGGGTGGGACTGCCAATGCTCCTCGCCTGAAGACTGAGCCCACTGCACCACTCGTTAAAATAAAACAGCCAGTGCTGGTGCTGGCTGGTGTGATTGCTAGTGCTGGAGGAATAAGAAAATTTAATGGCCAGGAAGCTGCCTGCAGATGATGCATTTAGACCCCTGCCGACCGAGCAAATGTGCAAGCGAAGCCAGTTGGAGCCATGCAGCTCTCGTCCTCGAGACGAGGCACTGGCAGACAGCAGGAGGGGCTGGAGGTGCCACGCCAGGGCAGCAGGCAGATGCCGGCCAGTGACCTCAAAAAACGGGCTGAGCTCTGCCCAGGACTGCTCAAAGACCTTCTCTGCCAAAGGGGACACACAGCAAACCGAGCAGGTACCAGAGCGGCAACTGTGTTTCCTCCTAGTCCTCCCCAGACAGTTTTCTGGCGGATGGACTCTGTTTCCTAGCATATCTTCACTTTCTTCTTTCTCCAGAAGTTCATAACAGGGAGCCTGTGTCCAAAAGGGCCCGATTCCTCCCAGGGGCTGAACCATCCCAAGCTTCTTCGCAGCTGGCTCAAGCGCCAAACCTTTGCCTGAAGGCTGCACCTTCGCCTGGTGCTCGATGTGAGCTGGACCTGAGCTGTGGTTCATCCTCCCCTGGTCTCAGAGCACCAGCCCCAGCCAGGCACAGCGGCCGTGCCTGGCCCCAGGCCAGGGTTTCTGCTCCGTGGGAGGCACTGGGCACAGGGATGGCCTCAAAACACACCCCGTTAGGTGAAATTTATTCACGCTAGCCATGATGAAAGTGTATACACATATATTACAGTAATAATAACAATAGTATCAACCTGATAATGTCTGCGGAGAGGATAAAAAATGTTGGCTTTATCAAAAAAAAAAAAATCTCTTTTAACAACAAATTGTTATTAATTAGACTTTCAATAGGAAATCATATGAAAGTGCATGAAGGCTCAATTTTCCATACAGCTGACGATCTGACCTTTTAGGAGTGGGAAAGAAAATTATTTTTAATTAGCATGACTAATCATTTCCTGTCATTTTCAGATAATTAGCTTTGTTGAAAAAAACGAGCTGTTTTGAGGGGCTGCTGGGGGGTGACAGTGGCGGCTCCAACGGTATGTTTAACCTTTTAAATCCTGTCTGCAAAAAGAATTTTCAATCCTTGTTACTATGGGGAAGAAGTTTTATATGGGTATTTGGTTTCCCTGCCTTCCTTTCCATATGGCTCAGGGAAATTCATACATGGGGGAAAACACTCTGACATTATTCTAGGCGTTATTCACTTTACAACAGCCACTTATGAAAAACATAGATCAGACAGTTGAGATAATAGATTTTTCTGGTGCACCTTGTGGTCATTCCTGTCATCTTAGCTCCAGGATCTAAGATTCCGGAGTCCTTAATAACGGCTTCTGCTCAAACTAGTTGGAAATATGGCTTGATCAAGCGCAGCCAACTCTTCTTCTAAGCGAAGGGAGAGCAATTGAAGCTGGGCAGACAGTCCTGTAGTGACTGTTTCACTGCACCTGTTTGCCAGAAACGTGGAAGCCTGTAAGAGAAATTTTAAGCCAGGAGATAGAGCTTTACTCTCTTTTAAGTAGCAACAAAACCTGGTGTATAAGAGGCTTTCCCAGGCAATTGGTATAAGGTTTTAATGCACACTTCAAGCGACAGGGAGAGCAATTGCAGAGAGCGCAAAGAAAAGCAGGAAGATCAAATGTCTTCAAAACATGACCTGCAAGCAAAGATTGAACAACCTGGGATCATTCAGCTGAAAGAAGAGAAAATTCAGTGGGGAACTTAAGTTTTGAATAACATAAAAAAATACTTAGAAAGGGTATAATCTCTCCTACACTTTCACAGTCAGTAGGATAAGAAGAAACAGAAATAAATTGCAGCAGGAAAGTCTCAGAATAGATACGAGAAAAAGCTTTCAAGGGCTGAAAAGAGCAAAGGATGAGGGATGCAGTAGAGTCCCTGTCTGCAGTGCTCTTTAAATGGGACATGGAAGGCATGAGGGCAGTTTGTCCTGCACTGGGACAGGTAAATGGATCAGTTGATCTGCTGAGGTCCCTTCCAAAGGTGATGTCCATCATTCTATAGGCAAGGTGTTTCTATTTGATATCAGCTGTGCTGGATAAGACCCTAAAATGACAGGCAGCTTTTAAAGCAGAAGAGGACATGAACGCATTCAAGGTGAGTACCAAAGATCTATATACCATGTATAAATACAGGCACCAAAAGGTGCCCTAGTTCAGCAAGTGAGTCCGTATGTCCCATGCTCCATGGGGAGCCGCTGATCGTGGCGTGGTGCTTGCTTGGGGATCAGGATGCTCCTGGATCAGGATGTAGAGGCACTGCCCAGGCTCCTAGGGGGCTGGTGCCACAGCTGTGAGCTGGTTCCTTGGATAAGGTGTTTGATTCAATGGATATTGTTCATAACCCTTCAACCAGTCTGGATCATGAGACCATACACATCATCCTGGGCTCTCCTGAGATAGGACAGTGGTGCTGGTGTTCACCCACATAGCGAAGGAACAGCTCAGCCTTTCACATCCTTCAAAACTTTTCTACAGAAAAAAATCCACTTATGCTACAGCTGTCCCATTTCACTCTTACCACCAAAAATAAAACCAGACATATCTGAGTCTAAACTGAATTTTCACCCAAAGCAGAAGACCTTTTAGACCTCTTGAATTTTTCCCAAGTCACCTTTCTCCTCCTACTTTCACCTGAGAGGCATTCCAGTTTCAGGATGAGAAGGAATCAGGATAAATTCCTAAACAACTTTAGCAACTCCTGTCCCTTCCTCTTCTTTAACTGACATGTTCCATAGTCATGCAATCCCCTATTTTTTTGATATCCAAGCCATGCAGTCATTTCTATTCATGAAGGAGATCAGAACAAGTACCACTAATGACTAAGAGATGTATTCTGAAGTGCAGAATTCTGCAAATTAGCAATCAAACACAATAAAAAAATCAAAGATCCTGCATTACAAAACGCACTTCGTTCATTTATTTTAACAAGTATCACTTATTTTCAATTATTTACAGTGCTAGTTAGCATACTCATAAAAGTACTGTGGCATATTGAGTTAAAAGTAATGGATTCTTAGTGCTGTGAAATCTCAGCAGAGCACTCTGCTATTAAACACTGACAAAAAAATGGGGAGGGAATGTCACGGTGGGTTGTTTTCTGGGGTTTTTTGCTTGTTGTGGAGGACTTTTTGATGGGTGAAGATAATTGGGTTTGCAGATTAAGTGAGATAGGAATTAGCTGGGTTCTCACTGCATACAGTTTTGCAAATTCCCACATGTCATTTCAGGCATCCACCTCTCTCGCTTTAACATATCCAGCATTCATAGCCTTATCTCATGGTGTCCTTTTAAGTTTGAATCCTTTGGCTTTCTTCAGCCGCTCATCATTTAAAGACAGTTATTTTTTGGCATTTCATTTCCTCCTTTTCTTGCATCTTTTATAGATGGTGATAAATGTGAATAACAATGTGCCCAGTGTGGAAGAAAGGGTATAAAGCCCAATTCCATTTGATTTCTCTTTTATTCTAACTTTAAGCCTCAGATTTATCCATGTCTCACTCCACTGGACCTGTCACCTGAATTAAATAGAGACTCTTAAAACTGATTGCTGCAAGGAAATAGATCTCAGAAGCAAGAACGTACCAGCATTTTAAAGAAAATTTCCTAATAAACGTTGAACCTCATTTGAATTATATTTCCTACCCCTGAGATAGAGAAACAGCTCAATGCTAATCAGAAAGGGAGAAAAGTGACCTTAATTTTGGATGATCTATTTTCAAAATCCTGTTGTAGGCAGCAAAATACTCTGGTAATCTGCACATCATGTAAATGGCAGAGCAAGAGAGGGTCCATCAGGCAGCGAATACTGACATGCGCTGGTCTCCGTTTAGGCGTCCCTGCTGACACCTGCTGCGTAGCCGTCTGCAGTAATTGCTTTTCCTGAAAACAGCAGACGAACCAGCTCCCTTGGCTCAATAAAGGGAGTCCCTGCTTTTATAGCAAGAAGGTCTGAGTGTCAAGCCTGTCCATGCTGTGGTGAATGAAGCTGATCTAACAGAAGGAAGAAAACAGCCATTTGGGTTGGCGAGGGGAAGTTTCTTCCAGCTGAATACTGCTTTCTTTTCTTCCTTTTTTCATTTTTTTCCCCACTATTCAGGGCCATTGCATGTGTTTCAATGTTTGCTTGGCATCTGGGTAACCTGAGCCTTTTTATTATCTCCAGCTCTGAACTGCATAGGACCAGGCTGCCCTTGGAGCCTGGCCAAGGGAGAAGCGATCGTCGATGGGTGATGCTGCAGACAAAGCTGACAGGGGTTCAGGGCAAGGTTGGTTTGGAAATAAAAGTGGCCATACTGAGCAACAACTGCTCCTTGCTGGTCCTTGACTGAGTGTGGGTGAGCCTGGCTGGTGGCCCCTTGCCAATATGTGGGAGCAGCTCTGGCACAAAGTGCCTTTCTTTTCATTTCCTCTATAAACTGGAGTTACTTCTCACCTGCCATAAACCCTGATGCTGTAAAAGGCTGTTCGACAAAAGGAGATGCCCAGCAGTATTATTATAGTTAATTGATGTGACACAGCAGGCATTTGGGAGTCAGTTTACTTTGGCATGCTGCTGCAGTGAGGAATCTGATGGACAACTGAGATTAACTTCACAGAGCGTGGGAAAGAAAGAAAGAAAAGGAAATAGAGAATTTGCTATTTAAATAGATGGTTGATAAAAGAACAGAGACAGGTAATAGATAGATTTGCTTTATTAAAGCAAGTGTTCTTGCTATTTGCATTTTATAATTGTTCCTGCAAAGGCTGGTGTGAGCTGAATCTCAGCTCAGCTCTCTTGTGCTTTTTCTCTCCCATGTGGAGTGGCAGAATGTTAAATAGTTTTATTTCCATCACACTGAGGGTTACAGTGTGATCTCTCCTCATTCCTCCCATGAATGGCAAAGCAGAGGCCATCCTGCCTCTCCCCCCAGGAGGGTCCCAGGGGACCCACGTGCTGGGAGACCCCGGAGCCACCCCGGGGCCATCACACCCTGCCCCAACCAAAACACAACACGAGCGGCATAAGAACGGTTCCAACTATTAAACCCACTGCGGTTCTAAATGTTGTGCTATTATTGTGCACACAAAGATACTTGAAGGTTTTCTGATTTCAATTAAGATTATTATCTCCTCCGATATTTTTTTTTTCTGCTGTTGGGAAATCTCCTGAGCTGATCGGCTCTGAAGCGGCAGCAGACAGTGCTGAGCAGGCCTCTTTGTACCAAGGGGGCATTGCTGCCGGACTCCTGGGCCCGGCGGAGGTCCCCGCTCCGTCCCCCGTGTCGGAGGAGCTGGAGGCCCTCAGGATGCGCTGCGGGCAGCAAGGGTTTGATGAGCCTTTGGGTGACGTGCCCAGGATGAGCAGCCCTGCTGTGGGAAGGGCACTCCAAGATTGCTCGTGCAAGCCCGTACGTCACACGGGCACGGGGGAACCGGAGCCCGACACGCAAAGAACGGGGCCCTCTGCCTGGCGCTCACCCTGCGTGGCCAAGCGGCCCGAAGCTGCCGAGAGCCGCCTGCCACGGGGCCTCGCAAGAGCACCGGGCGCAGCGGTGATGGGGGAGCCTCCGCCGCTAACGCAGCCGTCCCCAAGCGTGAGCCGACAGAGTCAGAGTCAAAGGAGGATTTTACTTACTGACACAAGGCAACAGAAAGGATAACGCCACCGCCAAGCCTTCGGGAAACGCAATGTCCTAGCACACGGAGCTGGCAGCAAATGATCTATTTTGTACTGTTAATTCTCTTTCACAGTTAATTTACACTATCTTTTAAAAGACTGATATTGTGTAGGATTCAAGGTTTTCAGTTAGCAAGCATCACCACTAAAAATTTTGCTCGAAAGTCCACCCTAGACCTACGAAATCACCCCCCAAATATCAGTGTTTGCACACAGCGAATCCCTGAGGACGTGCCACGCGCTGGGGGCACCGCGTGCCCTGCGGACAGCCAAACGTGCTGCTGCAGAGCCTCCAGGAAGGGCACGGTGACAGGAGCAAGCGTGAATTTTGAGTCACCGAGCCGTGCTCAGGGCCACCAGTGGAACGGAGGCTCTAACTCGTGCACGTTCTTCGGGGCGCCTTGCTTAGCATGACACGCTCCAGATCAACGGCAGCTGAGTGCTGAGACCATCCGACAGCTCTCCCGCCGCCCCAAGCACGATCCAAGCGCCTCGCTCCGGCTCCCGGGCGACAGTTGTCAACACTGTAAAATGACCAGAACAACCCATCATCTCTGTGTTGGGCTCCGCAAGGAGGCCAACAACCAAACGGGCTAAGAATAGCAATTGGCCCGCGCGTTCACAGGCAGCGCAAGGGGAAGATAAATGACTAGCAGGTGTTTGCTATTCCACCCGCACTGTGGCTAAATGGTCAGTTCACAGCAATCTCTGGGATATTCCTTTTCCCTGACACTGAATATGCTGAATATTCAGTGTTTGAGATATCCACAGGCATCTATCCCAGTGAGACAAGCCTATAAAAACCAATCGCTAGCCCAAAACGTTTTACCTCTCCTCCACCTCTGCATACGAGCTCCCCTTTCCTCCCTGACCATCTCCACCCCATGGGCTCCCATCCCACATAGCATTAACATTAAAAGCATTTTCATTTCAAAATGACTTTCCCTTCTTTTCTTCAGATGCCATTTTCCTGGGGCAAAGCTTAGCCAAAGGAGGTGAAGACACTTGCTAACCCCAGGCCTGCCGCTGGCTGCCATTTCTTATGAATGTTTTCAGAGCCTACCAGATGCACATTAAGCCTGATATGGACTCTCTAAATCTCAAGAACATTTAATAAATGGGGAATTAGTCTGACTAAGTCATACCGGAGATGAATTTCTTACATCGATACAATCTCAATGAGCACTGCACTTCATTTAATAAATGTATTTATTAAATACATAAAAGATTTGTAAATGGAGCTCTTGTCTTGCTGAACCTTATTAGTTTCATCCTTATTTAACATTTATTTTCTTGAGATGAGACAATATTTGTTAAATCTCAAACACGTCATGCAAAATCTGCCCATGGTTTATTCAGTCTGACTCTAAATATTAAATTCCAACATTTGCTAGACCTGGCTCCTTGTTTAATCTACCAAGATCTCTAAAAAGCACAGGAAAAGATTTGCTAACTCAAAAATAACTGTTATTGAATCCCCAGTGACTTTGTAAAAATCTACATAATATTTAATAAATTTGCCTGAAGATCTGTTAAATCTGTTTAACTCCCATTAAAACAGGAAAAGGAATTTGTTGGGAGTCCTTGTCAGATTCGTGCAAACTTCCTAAGTATATCAGATGTTACCAAAATCCTATTAAACTGCCAGGTGAGTTTTCTATTTCCTTTCTCATAATTGTTGATTATTAATGTATTTGTGCATAACGAGCAGCTCTCTCTTCCTCGGCATCGCATCCCTCCTCCTGCCCTGCTCACTCGTGACTGTCAGAATTGAGCTACTGGGAAATTACAAGTCACCGCTAGAGCCGATCCCACTGTGCTCCTGCTAGGCTGCCTTTACGCTGCAGCCCGTAATTTTACAGCCCTTTACTGGGAATGGCTAGATTGCCTTTGTCAATTTTATACATCTCCTCTCTCTAAAGAGAGGCATTATAAGAAAAAAGTAATCATGCTGTATCAATAGCAGCAACAATGCTTTCCCACCTCTTCATATCCCAGCATCTTGCCAGACAAGACAGACGGAATAACAAACATTGCATTTAGTTTTCTACCTGCACGCAGAGCATTTTTTTGTCTCTATCTGACTCCAATACTTTTGCAGCTGTGATCCCAAACTGTCTTTGGTCTTATACCTCTGCCAGCTTGTCTTGCAGATCACCCTGCACCCTGATCATGAAGTTTCAAATGAAAAGAGAAAACTGGAACAATTACATTTTTGTCTGGTTCTGGACACCACTCCCCTTGGCCTTCTGGAGCCCTGGGATGGGCACTGCAGAGCCTCGGCCAGCAGCTCAGCGGGTTAGAATGAGCCAGGTATTTGTCAAATTTCTTTTGATCCGTCCTTCCACTCATTTCATTCCTTGACCTTCCCATATTAGTTTGAACTTCCCAGACCTGGCAGGGGATCTCTGACACTGTGCAGAAGAAACGAGGACAGAGAAAAGATGCAGAAAGCTTGAGGCATTTGTATGAACAACACATTTGGACCTACAATATGAATTCAATTAACTTTACAGTGTTGCAGGGAGTGTAAGCCCTTCTGCTTCATTCATAAGGCTGCCTGTCGGCAGTAGGTGTTGGGCAAGAAACTTTTCCTGGAGAAAGGTTATTGGAAAAGTAAGCAAGGTTTCTTGCTGAGAATTCTAGAATACCGTTTTAAAATATTCACTGTTTTACATAAACCCATGTTTTTAGAAACCTGGCAGGACTTCCTTGCCTTTAATTTTTAGGCAAGTTTTGCACTTGCTTTTTAACTTCCAAGAACACAGTATCCCTTTAATCTTTGAAAACATTAAGTTGCCTTGAAATCTCCTCTTTTCCGTGACACTTAACTCAGATCCTTTCTTTAGCAAGTCTGATCTTGGAGGAGGTAGGAAAGGGTAGCAGATGACACACCAGGCTCAACACTGGAGATGGAGGTTCAAACCTGCTCGAGGCAAGACTGGAAATGAGTTCAGCCGCATGAAATATCGCACAATTTTTGCTCATTGCCACTCTGTACACAGAAGGAGACAGCAGGAATACAGCAGCAGACAGTGCTACTAGGTGCATGCATAAGGAATGCATGTGTAAGGTGTGTGGTCACTTGAATAGCAGGTAGCACTGTGGTGTGGAGGGAAGGGGCTTTGCTGAATTCTACTCAAATCTGGGTCTGGAACCGCCACCACAAGTGCCCGTTCCTGGAAATGTGCTGGTAGAGCTAATTCCAGCACATAACGGGGAGATTCAGCTCTCCTTAGAGTGGTTTCATGGCAGAGCTATCAGGCTCTCCTTTCAGTGCTTATCAAAATCCTCTTGCAAAAACATGATGCCAGTATATTATTTAATATGAGAGCTCTGATATGACAGTGAAGATGACCAGACAGGCCAGACATGATAGATAACCGTTGGCAGTTGAGGCTGCTACTAAAAATAAAGGAATGGATTTATTAAATAGTTACAGAGAAAGGTTCTGCTTTACAGCTGGTTCCATGTACAGGGCCCACATATTAAAGATTTGATTTTGAGCCCAAATAAAATACATAAGTCTCTACAGATTTGTAGATTTGCCTGCAATAATTTGCTACTGGGTTCAAGGAATTTTCCTAGTGATTTATAGGCTTGGATGTTCTAAACATTATTTATTGCTTCAGATAGAGGAGCCAAATTTTAGGAAAAGCTGGTATAGACACCAGCTTTGTACATTTGAGAATTTTTTGAATACCATTTATAGAGAAGCAGAATTGCAGGAAATTCTCTGCGAAAGCAGAAAAGAAAACGTGTTCAAGACAACTACACACATTTAGAAGTGGTCAGTCCCCAAAAAGCTAAATGTTACCACATCTATTTTGAGAAGCTGAGCTTTAACCATCCGGTAATCTTGCCTATTCCATGTGAACTGTAGTAGGAACATAAACTGGCAATATGCGATATCCATACCTGCTTCTGGAAATTCAGTCTTGTGAAGGAATAATAACAAATAAGCAAAAGTGGTAAAAAACACAAATACCCCCAAAGAGGTCCGAAACTGCTTATATTCTAACCTAGCTATTTACAATATAAGCTCTCTTCTCCTGTGAAGAAATCATGTCCCAGACAGGAAATACCCATTAATACATATCTACATCCCTATCCTGATGATTATGGAAAGAGTAAACATAGTTTTGAGATCCTGTGTAGGGCATAAGCAATTCCTGACCCAGTTCTGACCAGTTCATAGAACTGGATTTAAGATACAGATCATTAACAGTCATTCTGCAATAACAATATAATATAATTCAATAAAGCAAGCTTGGAGGGCCAATAAATAAACAAAGAAATCCTTTGCTAAAGCAGTACTTATCATCAGAAAAGAAAGTTCACAAAAGTGAGGCAGAAAATCAAAAGAAACAGCTGAAACTGTAAAAACTTTTCCTGTAACATGAAAATTATTGTAAAAATCATATTAGATGCTTGCTAAAATTCATTGTATCAAAAAAAAAAAAAAAAAAAAAAGAGTGAAAGGTATAAATACAGGGAAAAAAAAAAGAGAGCAGCAGATTTAGGAAAGATGTAAAGCAGAAGACATCCATTAAAAAGGAGAAATCATGCCCAGAAGAAGAGAATCAGAAAAGAATAAACTTTGGTAAATTCGCTCTAAAATGCGCCTCATGGCAGGAGAAAAAAGGGTTTTGAGAAACAGCTCCCTGAAGGCAATTGAAGGAACAATTCAGCCACATCAGGAACAAGAAACTTGTCAAAGACTCAGCATTGGCATTGCATGATCAGGGCATAAGGGAGGTTAAGGAAGAAAAGCCTATAGTGGAAAACCCTAATTAACTCTTTGTATCAGAGTCTGCTGGGAGAAGATTGGTAGTTTAAGGGGGGGTGAATCTGAAGCCTTCCCGATTTGAAACGTGAGTAGAACAAATTTTAGAATTTGGGATGGGAATAGATCTCACAGACCAGCGGATATTTTGTGTTGATAAATGTAAAGTGATGCACACAAGGAAAATCAATTCCAGTTGTAAATACACAGCCATGGCTTCCAAATTAGCTGGTGTCTCTCAGGATCTTGGAGCCACTAAGAACATCTCTGAAAAAGTCAGTGCAAAGCTCAGCCGAGGTCAAAGAAGCAACAAGAGTGTGTTGGCAATAATTAGGAAAGAACAACAACAACAAAACACTGTTAAGACTACTATATAAATGGCTCATAATCCTTTAGTGCAGATTGTGCTGTTTCAGAAAATACAGAAAAATAGAGAGGGAACACAGAAGGCTAGCAAGTCTGACCAGAGGGGAGTGGAGCAGTTTCTGCATGCAGCAAAATTAAAGGGCTGGAACTCTCAGCTTGGGAAATAAATGAGCGAGGGGTGTATATATGGTTGTATCGAATCAGAAATAGCATGGATGAGGTGACTGCCAGCAGTTACTCGCTGCTTCTCATAAGACAGAAATACGAGGCACCAAGCAAAACGTCAGGCAAAACATTTGGAGGAACAAAAGAAAAGCCCTTTTTCCTCACACAAAGCACAATCAAACTGTAGAGCTCGTTGCCCAAAGTATTAATGGGTTCAGAAAGCAATTAGACAAATTCATGGAAGAAAAGTACATCAAGGGCTTATTAAACACAGTGAAGTGGATCCAAGCTCCAATCCGGGAAGCCTTAAACTGCTGATTACCAAAAACAGGGAAGAGGGGGTTGGGAGGGAATTTTCTCTCTACATTCATTTGTAAGCATCCACTACTGCCCATGGATAGAGAACATTCTGCTCCAGACAGACATTTGCTCTGACCTAGGCCTTTCTTAGACCTTTTTCTCCCTTTCTGAGAATCTTGGGTGTGTCCTGCCCCTACTTGGCAGATAAACTAGGAACCACCCAGTGCTGTACTAAATTCATGAGAAATTCATGTGAAAAATGTCAAGGCTGCCCTGGGATCATCGCATGTGTGAGAGCTGCAGTGGTGGGTGTGAGGCTGATGCTGAGGGCAGAGCCCCAGGCTGCTCTTAGGTCTCACCCAAAGCCTAGAGATGTTGCTTGGGATAAGCAGCCCATTTGCTCGGGAGCACAGGGTTGGTGGTCCCCAACACCTTACTCTATCCACTCCCAGCTGATATACGGTTGTTAATCCACTTTGCAGACCTTTTGCAACAGAGCTCCAAGGTCCGTGTAGGGGATCCAGAGAGTGACAAACAGTAGCAGTGAGGAAAGCTGGAACGTCCATACCACTCTTACCATAGTTAATCTTTGGAGCTACTTAATCATAGACGGCTTTCAGTTACTGCAGCCCTTTTTAATTCAGAGTGAGAGTGTGTGGTAATTAGCCTTAACCAGGTCATTGATCTTAGGGGAATATACTCTCAGAATCTCATCTGGAATATTTGTGGGAGGAAAGGGTTGATAATCTTGACATCTCTGCTACCATTTTATCAAGGCAGGTTAATACTAACCCTCCATTAGGGCCTTTCACATTAAGCCAGACCTGGAAATGCAAGAATATTTTTTCCCCTAAGCCTTAAGATTCTTTTGCATCTGCTGGTGCAATTGCACTGATGGGAGGGGAGGGTTTTCACCTTTGCATCACTCTAAACACATCACTCTTTTCTTTGTGCTAGCATTCATTTTGCAAATATTGCCATAATCTATGGGCAGTGTCAGTAGGAACTCTGCTTTGTCCCTGCTTCTGCATCTCCCTGGAGCAAAGTCCCAAGTCCAGGTGAAGTGTCTTGCTACGACGGAAATGTCTGCAATGTCACAAATTGCACCTTATTGCACTCCGTAAACTGCAAGGACAGCGATGCCAAGCACCCAAGATGGATGGATTCCTATCAACAGCATGATCGAGGGAGGGAGACTCTGAGTGGGCACCACTTCTCATGAGCATTTTCATAGCCAATTTCTTTAAAACGAGTGAACAGATCTATCAAAACCACTCTGTAACAGCTCGTGTTTCCTCGCCTGGGCTACTCACTGCGACTGTGCCTGTTCTCAATGCAAAGCTTATACACAAGGTCAGGCAGCAACGGATATTCCTACCACGCACCAGCTACTAAAGCCTGCTCCATTTTAATTCTACAAGGGCTCCTTGAATTTTCAAATTTCTTCTCGGAAAGGATGGCTTTTAGCTTTTTAAGATTTTCTTTTTCAAAGTTGGCTCTTTAAGAAACTCTGCATGGTTTCCTAAAGAGTTCACTTTGAAAAAAAAAAAAAAATTAAAAAAGAAAGTCCTCCCCTTACAGCCTTTTGTGAAAGACAACGGGGAAGCTGGCTGGATGTTTCCCCTACCCAGATTTCCCACATCATGTTGTTGTTGTTGCCAGTTTTTTTTTTTTTTTTTTTCCTTTCTGGGTCTCCTGCCAAACATTTGTCTGCTTTGTCATTTTTTTATTTTTATTTTTTTTTTCTGGAAAAAAAGCCTGTTTAATCTTAGCAAATGGTTTTTTCCACTTCAATAGCCTCAAAATTTTCCCTGGAGAGCTTTAAGCCCTTTAAATATATTTGGGTTGCCAGATTTCTTATGTTCTCTCTCCAGGAAGCCAATTTTGCTTCTAAGCTCTTGAGAAAGGGCCAGTCTCATCTTTTCTTGCACTTTGAAGCCATTGTACAACACCTTCCCTCCTTCCTCTCCTCTTTTTCTCAGTCCTCTTTAGGTTTAGCACTTGTCCCTGAGGCAACACGAGGGCCAGAAACCCTTCCCAGGCTTGTGCTAAGCTCCTTATGCACTCTGGGTCTTTCACCCTGTGTCTATCACCAATGCGTTCTGGTGTTTTGTGACAGTCGTCCCCACGTGTATTGCTTTACACTATGCTGAAGAGACTAAGCAGGACTAAATGCATCAATAGCTCTGTGCCCTGCTCTGATTCAGAAGCTCTTTAAGAAATGCTGCACGGTCCATTATCACAGTTTGCCCGTACTGATTTTTGTGAAAGACAAAGAAGATGTCGCTCAGCTCCTTTTTCTCATACTGAATGTCACCCCTGGAACGCTTGCTGAATATGGAAATCCCAGGACAAAAAAAAGGGCTCCTGGGATCTGGCCAGCTCCATACCACCGAACTTCTTTACCAGATATCTTAATTCATTTCAGCCTTGAGATACGGTAACTATCGAGTCTCACTGCACACAGGGATGAGCCTGTTTCGTTTACAAAGGAAAGCGACTGGAGAGTGCAAACTCGAGGCAGGACACCTTGTAGTGTTTGCTACCGAACCAGCAAATGAATTGTATAATACGGTTATAAACAATGCCTAGGAAGGAAAAAGAAAGAAAAACAACAACTAAAGGACAAACAAAACAAAATAAAAAAAAAATCAAATGTTTTGTGATGACCTGAGGAGAAGAAAGATTTACACTGATGACTGACCGGCTTCATGGTGAGACTGGAATGGAGTAAGTTATGTATCTTCTGGCACTGGGAACATCTATGGTTAGTCAATAAAAAGTGCTGTATATTTTGTAACCAGCAGTTCTAAAGCAAGAAATTCTCATGTTCTCTTATTCACAACGAAAAAAAAAAAAAAAAAAAAAAAAAAAAAAAAGTGAAATTGATGAGAATGCATTTTTACTGGCCCTTATATAATATACGTAAAAAAATATGCATAAAAAAAAATCCTAAATAGCACTTTTCTTGACAGGAATCAAAACCACATTGTAAACATTATTTCATAAATATGTCAAGGCTGTTACTAACTCAGGGTCAGCTTTCACTAAGGGACTGCCCAACTGCTGTCACTGAGGTGTAGTTTGGATTTAATAAGTATAGAGTGTATCTGATAACAGGGTGCTCATCTCTGAGACACACAGAATCTTGAAGTGCCAGGATGCTGTTCTCCTCCACCCAGCATCCTGGAAACAGGAAACTGTCCCTTAGGCTTGTCAGAAAATGGAATTTACATCTGGTGGACAAGGACAAGATTTCTCTGGTTGGTTTAATCATGGACTGGGACAGCAAGCTAAAAGATTCAATTTTTTTCTTTGAACTGCAATATACTGAAAATATTTCCTTTCAGTCTTATCAGAACACTCAACCATGATATTGTATTGCTTGCAAATCCATTCAAATAATAATTCTGTTGCACTCATGTACAGCAAAACACGAGACTTTCGCACTTGAAATCTCAAGTCACTACTTGGTTAACCTGAAGCTCAGCAGCATAACCTTGGGCCTGAACTCTAAAAATGCTGTTTAGGAGAGAAAAAAATTCCAGGTAATTACGACTGGAGACTGGTTCCTGAGAAACACAGAGCGAAGCACAAACAGGATTAGCTTCCATGAAATCTTGACGACGGCTGTGTAATTTACACAGGACTCTGGAGCTTGTCGACATCATTCCCTCTTTCTGGGCTCCACGGCTGCTGTCCCAAAGCCTGAGAAGGCCACTGTTGTTCTCCTGCCAGCCCCAATAGCCTTTAGTCAGATTTAAGAGAAAGCGACTGTGGGAAATGAAGATTAACACTCTGGGGATAGGTGAGATTATCTTGTTGAAGGTTATTATAGTTTCCATAAATCAAATATATATGTCTATGTATACACACGCTGATGTCCAACAGATCTAT
Organism: Nothocercus julius; assembly: GCA_013398735.1. Taxonomy (NCBI): domain Eukaryota; kingdom Metazoa; phylum Chordata; class Aves; order Tinamiformes; family Tinamidae; genus Nothocercus; species Nothocercus julius. Next base: position 2,491,889 of record VZSV01000026.1, on the reverse strand, counting down.
AGCACAAGGTATAAATGGAAAGCCTGGGGAATATTTAACCACAAGGACTTATCAAACATGTCTAAAAGCAAGGCACCGTGCTGTGCAAGTGGCAAAACAGAGAACAGAGCTAGGAGGAGAGGACTAGCTAGAAACTGCTACAGGAAACGCAAGGCAGCATGCGCAACAGAGCCAGGAATAAGTCCCTGTGTGCACGCGTGTGTGCATGTGCATTTAAGGTCTCTCTGATGGAAAGAATATAATAATAATGAATCAGCCAGTAACTAAAAATTCCTCACCTGTTTATAGCAAATTCTTCTTTCCTTGGATATTCACATCAGAGAACTGAGCCAGTGGAACTCCTGAGTCCAAGTGCTCCCATTATTTATGTATTTGTCACCACAGTGCAGGTCCTGTAGCCTAAACCTCTTTTTGGTTGCTGTTTGGGAAAGAATTGTTATTCTTGGTTGAGAATAGCCAAGATAACCACTTGTGCATGTAATGCACAGTGCACACATTAAGCTTTTCTCTTATGCCACCTGTCTCCAGAGGCCACAAACATCAGATCATAATAGGAATTATCATTAAAGATGGACCAGAGTGAGTATTTAGATGAGTACCTAGATCAGTATGGGACAACTCAGATGGGCTGGCTCAGCAAAGAGTGTGAGTTCAGATCCAACGAGTTCCAAAACCCTCAGTCAGGACTTCAAATAAATAAATACAAGGAATTTCACTGAAGTCATTCTGTTCCCTGATCTCTGATGACAGAGCCACAATCCTTGCCTGAATCGTGCTGTTAGTAAAGAGAGTCAATGGCAGAAGAAGGGGATATGCCAGAACAGGAAGTACCTGTCTGTTTTCTGTAATAGCAGTGAACTACATGTCTGATTTAAATGGGAAAACCAGTTTTCTGGTCAAATCTGCTGCTAGCCTTCAAAATATATAAAATGCAACATGCTGCAGGCTTAGCACAAGGCTCAGGTCTCTGGGTTCTGAAAATACTTTAAACCACTTAAGTTTTGATCTGGTGCTTACCACATCTGCAGGTGCCTGGACAGGTTTTTATAGAGCAGCTCACAGCCAAGTACTGCGTGTGCTGCATGCATTTGGTCCCATCGTTATGTAGCTGCTCCAGCCAACACCAGCTGATTGTGCTCCTCGCATTTGTTTTTTAGGGAATAGATCTGGCTGCCATTAGGTGCAGATCTGCCTGGCCATATCTCTGCCAGGACCCTGCCAGGATGGTCATCTTGGCTGGAGGTGAAAGTGAGTGAGCAGCAGGGCTGCTAAGGAGCCCAAGATGAAGCATTTGGACTTGGTGGCTATGGATCAGCAAGGCGACGAGCTCTATGCCTGGTGTAACACTGTGAGACACTGAGCATTTGTATTACAGAGAGGTGTTTTTCCTCTACACGTTACACCCAGTTCTGCCTCTACAGCTGCTCTTCATGATGTTTTTTTCATCTCCTTAGTGCAGTCATTGAGCACAGCTCGAGGACTGATTGCACTGCAGCTGGCACTGAAAGCTGAGTCCTGAAAAGGGGCCCATCCAAGCAAGGCACCTTCTTCAGGGCTCCCCCTCGCCCAGCCCGGCCTTGTTGCCCTAGCCCTGTAAGGGCTGTGCCTCATGAGCATGAGGCTGCTTCCCGAGCCCTGTGGCTCACGGGTGAAATGCGCCAACGGGCCCCAATGTCACCAAGATGGCCATAAAGCAGAGGGACAGGCATGAGTGGCTCGACAGCCTCTCGGCTGGAGCATCGCTGCTGCAGAAGTCCAAACAGCTGCCAGCAATGTCACAAGAAGCACCGCTCACTTTTTCGCAGACACTTTATATGAGCTTGTGCTTTTACTTCCGAAATAAAAGTCAAGATCAATCTGTTCTTCATCCGTGAAAAGCAGAGCATAGTCTCCCTCTGCCATGGGCGCCCAGGGAGCACAGGGCACATCCCTCCGCCCTGGGGCCTCGGCACCCTTCCGGATGGAGCCCATGCCACTGAGATCCAGGGAAGTCATGCACAGGAGCAATGATGAACCAGCCCAGGTTAGTACCGGGTTCACAGTGCACTAACTGGCCTTTCAGAGTGTGGTCAAGGCAACCCTCACTTTCCTTATACTCTCTGTTAAAAAAAAAGCCTGACATTGTATGGCAAATAATTGGGACTTGTCTATGGCAACCTCAGGAAAAGCAGCAAAACATCAGAGGCGGGAATGCGATAACAACTGTTTTGCAGATGTCTTTCATCAGGAAGACAGAATGTCCGAGGGACTCATTTCCAGAGAGGCTCCCTTCAGGAGCCAGAGGCAGGCAGAAACCCAGGTGGAAAGCTTGGAAAGACAGAGCTGAGACAGCATCCAAACTGGGCCATCTCCTGACCTTGCAAGCTCAGCCCCAGGCACTGCAAACCCCTCAAGGTGGCAAAAGTAAAGTTGTAAAAGCAATAGAGGATGGCATGGAAGAATTCCATGATGTGAATATGCAGAAACCTCACTTGAGACTGGGATTCCTTGTCCTGGGCATTATATCATGATGGACTGAAGTATATTTCCTGCTCACAGGGGAATATGATCTAAATAGGACTGAAAAAGAGTAAGAGGATGTTTTATTCTTCATTTTACAGATAGGGAGCTGAGGCAGGCAACTAACTCACACCTCTTTAGTGACTCTGCAATAGAAACTGGTCTTAAATCTGCATCTCCTGGGGCCTACTGCAGTATTTAAGCCAAAAAAATCAGCTTCTTTCCCTGTAGAGCAATTTTCTTCCTTGTACAAATGCTCAGGCAGTGTTTAGCTATTCTGCAAAATGGGCATGGCCATTGCCCAGGAGCAGCCCTTCTCAGGAGGCGCTCAGTGCTGCCCACTCAGAAACAGCTTCAGCAAGTTGCAGAGCTGGGGAAGGCCCTTGGAAAATCTGGCATTTAATGCCTCAGGTTTCATCTTCCACTTCATGCAAATACTGACTTTTCATATGAATCTCACAGGTCAACTACACTTCATCTAATGATGACTCTACTGTGAGTCACACACAAAAGCATCTCTGTGCCCGTGTTTCGCAGCCTCCATCCACTAGAGACGGCTTAGTCAGATGTGCTCAAATCCTTTCGCTCTGTGCCAAGGAGATTTTCTCTCATTCTTTCTGTCCATCTTTCCTGTCACACTTTTTTTTTTTTTTTTTT
>VZSV01000026.1:2380421-2488698 GCA_013398735.1 Nothocercus julius | reverse complement strand
CCATTCCCTTCAATGAGAAAAGCAGTGTGAGAACTGGGCATGTTTTACCTTCTGGTTAAACTGAGACCGAGGGAGGACGAAAGGAAATCCAGGTCTTCTTTATGGCCAGGTGTTTTGTACGTCTGGGACGCTTCCTGCAGTCAGGGCGAGTTAGAACAGGGTTACCCATCATTTTATTTGCTGATTTTTATTTATTTTTTTTTTTTTTAAATTGAAACTGAAGGAAAAAGGAGTCTTTGGGGCAGATTCAAACTCATACAACTGCTCTTTGCTCCTGCCTTTCCTATACTGCCTTTCCTGCCTCACTCATTTACAAACCATGTTTTGAGGACACAAAAAGTGGCTTTTAGGAAAATATTAGATTTATCCCATCTGTAAGTTTTTTTGTGCTTTCAAATCACAGCTTCATGCTAATACAGTGAAAAGGATACACAGTGAGAAACATTACCGATAGCGAGACTCAAAAAGTATGGGTAAAGATTGCGCTGTCTGGCCTGGTTTCTCTCCATCTTATCTGAGCAATCTCAAGTTTTAGCATCTGCAAAAGCGGGCTGGAAAGCTTTCAGAGATAGACTCCCTCAAGAGCAGAGCTGCCTGCATTTTTTTGGTTTGTTTGCAGTTCTGGAAGATCAGAAAAGAGATTTATTGCAGTCTAACCCAAAATACATTTTTCAAAAAAGGTTCTCAACAAACAAAAGGTACACCTGCAAATCGCTGTAGTTCAGGAGAAAGATTCTTGGTGAACTTTCAGCTTCTGATTTTTTTCCAGTAACACTGTTAATATTTCAAAGCATGTGGTCTCAAAATATTTATTTTATTCAAAATGTTCGCTTCCTTGAGCTGAAGCAGTAACTCAAATGACCAATGTTCATGATATGTTTGAACTAAGTTGAAAAAATTACATTTACTGTTTAAGAAGCAAAACAAGACAAAAATCTCCTTCATTCAACAAATTCAATCTTGTTGGCAAGATAGCAGGCTGCTCCCACAAAGTCCAAGGGAAAATATTTCAAGGATGCCATTTCAGTCTTACTGTTTTACTGAGATTGCCATTTAAATAACTAAGTTGAATGCACATTTGCCGCAGCTGGCTCTAGTTTAGCTTGGTTGTGAGTAACCTCCTCAAATTTATCTTTATTTTACCTGAACCTGCTGTCAGCTTCTACAAAATAAGCGGCATACTGTCTTCCTTATTTAACAGAATTTGAACCAGTCCCTTAAAGCAGAACAAAGCAATTAACAGGGCAACTTCAAAGACAAATGGTTAATAGGACCTGACCACTTAAAATCTCTTAATACTGTGTATAGATGCTAAATATTGGTAAATCTAATCAGGGCTGGCATTAAATAAAATGTTTGTGACATTAGCAGTTCTGCCTGAACACTCAACATGGAAAATGCAATGTTTTTTATCGTCAGTGTGGAGACACTGGTGCCTTGGGGGCATGGGAGCCTTGCATAAGCATCTAGAAATTAAGTTCTTTATTCAGATCCTTAGCTAATTTTCTCTGCTCTTTGTCTGCAAATCTGGACTGAAAAGCACAAGCTAACAAGCGCTTTGCTATTCCCAGGCCAGCATATTGACTGTAGAGGGCTAAGCTGAAAACACTATGGAAACACCTTTGCCTTGGCAATTCTGCAGTCTTCATGCCGACTGGGAGTGGGAGGAGCAGTAGAAATCGTCACATATATCTTAAATTATGTGAACGTCCCCCCACATTTTGAAAAGATTCCTGCTTCTGAAGTTAAGTTAAAGACTTGCAGAAAAATGGAGGAGATTTGCAGTTAGCCATTACATCTCAGAAGACCTGAGGCAAATAGCAGACTGCCCCAGAAGACTGGGGCAAACAGTACTTCAGGATCAGTATAGGCAAATAAAAAGCCTTTATTAGTAAAACTTTAAAAAGCCACCTGTTGAAAGCAGCGCCTCAACATCATCTCAAAAACTTGGAAGCTCTCACGCTGTATAGCTCACAGTGCTCAGGCAGGTCAATGTCACCAACAAAACTGGCCCTGCTTTGCCTATGGATTCAACTGCGATTGCAACTAGGCTCAGGAATACCCATTTTTTTAAACTCAGACACCTGACCTTGCGCTCCTCTCGCTTTCAGATTGATGTTTTCAGGCCCCACGGTTCCTGCACAGCTGGGTGGATTATCTGGTGCCCTCTTCTGCACAGTCCTCAACATCAGCCAGAGCCACAAACCCACCGCGTTTGCCTTGCCCAGCACTGGCAAAAAACACGGGGTCTGTGCGAAATGCTGCTGAACTCACCAGGGCTGCATGAGGGAGAGCCCACCCATCCAGTTCATCATTCCCCAGGCACCCAGGACACGAAAGAGTCATCTCAACAGTCAGTAATGCCAGGACCAATCTGAGAATTGTATTTGCTTTCCTGGAAGGACCTATAAAATACTGAGAAAGGATTAGGAGCTTGAAGTCAGAGATGTGGCATTTCCCTCAGAGACCAAAGGGAAGAGGCTGGCAAAGGATGGGCAGTAACGCACTCTACTCTCTACATTTTATTTAGTATTTTGCTGGGTACCTGTTAATTAGAATGAAAGTGGGAAACACTATCTAACAAGGTTCCTGCGAGCAAACTGGAAAAAGCATTAATGAATTCAGCTTTACAAGACAGTTTCTAAGCAACAGTACATTTCTGTTGAATACTAACCCTAGTCAAAGGGAGAGAAAAACAGTCTCCAGAATACCCTAAATGTCAGTGAGTAAAGATATCTCCCTGATGCACGCAACTGCTATTGGAAATCTTAAGGCAAGTATAGCTGGGCAATGGCTGAATGAACTTGTTGCTGACAGTTTCCAGTTTTTTGAAAATCATTTGCTTAAGGTAGAAAAGGGAAGAGTGTAGCAAAAATAAGGCACGATAGGAGTCTGAGGTTTTAAGAGATGAGAGAAAGGATATAAGGATCATGTAGCTATTTGGCCAGCTCAGTACAAAGACTGTGATAACATAGATGAAAGCAGCCACATTATCACAGCTGACAAGTAGCAACAGAGCAGCTGACTGAGAGGAAAAATTCATTAAACCGTGGTGACTCAATTGTTTTCAATCATGTCGCCATATTTGCAGACATAACTCACAACTCTATCCCTCCGCTCGGTGCTTAAGTGGGATTTAGCCTCCTAAAGGTATATGAAGTACTCAGCTATTTATCCTCCAAATTGTAACTCTCACTTGAGCATGCAGCAAGTTTTCTGAAGATGCATGGGTAAGTCAAATAATCTACGAAATAAAATTAATCAAAAACTCAATCCCTTCAAAGGAAAGTAGCATCTGAGGCACTGTCCTCTTTGGCCTAAACAATCTGAAAGGACTGCCAACATCAACGCTTGTGAATCGAGAACTAGCAGAACGGCTACATTTAAATAAACTAAGGTAGTCACGTGTGTCTGAGTCTGCATAACTGTACTGAAGTTACTGACTTGCTTCAAGTCCACAACTGAGGGAAATGCAGTTTCACACAAGAAGCTGCAAACAGTAGGGCAGGTTTACTGCGACGTTTTGGCAGCTCTGCTGATGCAAACTGGGTAGAAAGTCTGCGTTGTTGGTGCTCTCTGGCTGTTAGTTCAAAACAGTGGTCCACAGCCCCCAAAATTCAAGGGCTAAATCTGATGTGGCCATCACAGATGCCCAGCAAGTTCTTACAACAGCCAATGCATGTCCTAGATCCTGAGGGGATCTTCATCTATTCAGTGTAAATTTTGTAGATTTACAAAGGATGACATATAGTATGAAAGTCTCTTTTAAAATTATTTTTAAAAAATGCATACTTTAAGGCAGATTCTGTACAACTGATATCTTTGGCAACATTATCCAATAAGGGTATTTTGGGCTTTCTTTGCCATGAATGCTACTCCTGATATTTAAAGAAAAATGGAGGGGGGGAAAAAAAGAAAAAAAAAGAAAAAAAAAAAAAAAAAAAAAAAAAAAAAGCATTCCTAAACAAAAACTATGGTAGAGTGGAGTTTAAATTGCATGCCTGCATGCCTATAATATAAGGGTGAAAAGTTTTTGAGAGAGATTGCAATTAGCCTCCGAAACAAATCTTGCAAACCTTGGCAGTTCAGAATAATTGTACCGGGAAAAAAAAAAAAAAAATCATTTTACATTCAAGTAGGAAAAATATAGTCAATAAGTGATTTCAAGTGTGCCTGCTGTTCTGACACAGGATTGAAAATGCGTGAAACATAACTGAATGAGTCTTTAAAAGACGTCACTTAGTCGGAAATTGCTGATATTGAATGTCCGTAAGCGCAACCACCTTCTCATTTCATGGCATGCCACCGGCCAGGCTTCAGTGGCTCGATGTTTCTTTATGAGACATTCAAGCACTGGAGCAAAAAAGCTTCATCCACAACGGTGAGAAATAACAAACAGCTATGGGAGGATCTGAGTTCAGGTTTCTCATTTTTCTTGTATCTATTTTTTTTCCCTTGTCCTATTGAACTTGGTTGCCCCCAGATCTTTTCTTTTTGAACAGCTTAGGGGTGGGCAAGTGAGACCCATCTAAAAAGAGCCTGCTTCCTCTTGAGGAAGGAACGGGCACTAAGGAGGGGTGCACGGAACAGCACTGGGCACGTTTACCACGGGGCTTTCCAGGAGGCAAGGAGGAGAAGGTGGCTTGGGTGAAGCAGAGGCAGGGAAGCGCAGGAGGGAACAGCCAGAGCCGGCGGCTTTCACCGGGCAGCACAGCCGGCTTCCCCGGGAACAGCTAATTGTCCCCTGTGTGGAATTAACTCTCCAGTCACCCCAGCAATCACCACGGCATCTAAATCTTCCCTTTAATGGGCTCTCAGGGAGCAAGCTGTGAGGAACCTGAGCTGAGCTCGCCACGGCATCAGTCCTCCCTCATCACAGGCACGCTGCGAGGCAGGCGGAGGAACGCGCGCCGGCTGCACCCGCTCGCCTGGGCATCCCCCTGCGCCACCTCGGAAAGACGGGGCTCTTTGGCACCGTTTGCCCATGGCAAGAATATCCCCTGCAGTGGGGGAAAAACAGGGGAAGGGACAAAAAGGAAAAAGGGATCCTGGCAAATGAAAATGTCTCTGAGAGGGCAGCGGAGGAAGAAGACAGATCTAGAGATGTGAACACATGCTGCGGAGGCAGCTCTTGGTTTAAAAGGCTAATCGACTGCATTAGAGCCGTGCTTCAGCTGTAAAGCACTCCAGGAGCGCTTCTGGCTCTGTTTTCACAGTATCCAGCACATGGGGACTCTAGAAATGAGGGGTTTGGGGAGGGAGCAGTAGCGGGAGGTGGCTGGGAACAGCAGCAAGGGGACTGGCTTTACTCCCACGCATGCCAGGGCATCCCTACCCGAGAAAGATGATTAATTATTAGTGGTCAAGTGTGCCAGTCGTTCAGGGGGGGACTGGGCACACAATTCTGGGAAACCAGTAATCGCTTATAAGAAGTGGCGGGTCAAGGTGAACAATCCTCACCGTGTCACAGATGGGAACTGATGCCCCTAAAAGTGTTGGATAAGTAGTCCAGCTGGCAAATACAAACTCACAAAATACTTTTGCAAACAGGAAAAAAAAAAAAAAAAGTAGATGGGTGATGCTGTTTAAATAGAGCAAGTTCCCTATATATAAAATCTCTGCGAAGAATAAAGGTTCATAGCTGAGCAACTGATTTCAGAGAGGGGTGGGAAGTAAATTATTTCCTCACCTTCTATTAAGACCAAATTACACAATTTCCATTCCCATGCCTGACTGCAGAAGTACCTTTTCTGAAGACATTTATTTTCAAATAAAGTTAATTAATATTTCCGCTTGCCTCAACCAGTTCATAGAAATTAAAAAATAGAAAATGTGACAAACATAAAAGAAAAAATAATAAGACCCCATGTTACTTTAACACTGACAACAAAAGTCACCCTTAGATGAATTAGTGATAAACTCCTTGGGAAGACTTCGGCTCCATATGGTGATATTTAATATTAGTCACGTAGAATCGGCCAAATCAACTCCACATCCTGCCGTACCTGGGGGACCGGCGCCTGCCTGCTTAGCATTCCACCGTGGCCATCCGTGAAACACTGCAATTGTCTCTCCCGATATAAATAAATAACTCCAGAATGCCAAGTAGAAAGGGGTGGGCATGGGAATGATAAATTCTTAAGCAGAAGCGATCGCACGAGAAGGAGAGCAGCAGGGTTGTGCCTCTGATTTAGTGGTGCTAACGAGCCCCAACAGAAAGTGCCTCCAATAAGCCTCAATCACTAGCGTAGGTCCCGCCTGATGAAAACCATGTGTTCGAGGGGCTGCAATGGTTCACACGCTTGGTATCTCTGGCTACTGTTTCATTCCTGAATTATTAGGTAGAAAAGCACCTCTTCCTTCAAACGGGAGGAGAGCTCTGAGCCGCCAAGGCAGTGAGTCCAGGTCTGGCTCACTGGGGCTCATGGCTCAGCCTGTTCATGCTGGAGCTTCTGGGTTTAGGAGGCAGCTCTTGACAGGGGAGACAAGGCAAGAACGATGCTTTTCTGGACACAGCTCCATCCTGCACAGCTGTGTTTCAAAAGCCACATGTGTTTAGAAGAGACACTCACTTTCCTTGAGGAATGGGGGTCCCTCTTTAACTTTGCTGCAGTTGCTAACCCTGGTTGGACATCTCGCTGTTTAGAGCAACCAAGGGCTGGCAGCACTAGGTTCCCACCAGCAGGACAGCCCAAACCCCCCCCCTCCACCTCTGCTGAGACCACAGCAACCCCCCTCCAAATACACATTAAGCCATCCATACACTCAGAGCTGCTTTCAAGAACTGAACAGAAGCTTCTCAGATCCCTGTTCTTAATCCGTGCTTGTTTGCCATGTGGCATCGCTGCTCCCCCTTGAATGCAACGTTCACAGGAAAATAAATGAATGCCATCACCTCCCAGCACCTGATCTTCTCACTTTGCAGAGGCACACACTGCTGGTACACGCAGCTTGCTTCAGATTCACAAGGACATTGCATTCAGGGCTTTTTAATTCTTTTTGTAACCCCCTTGTCATTGCATCCCAGATCTGGACTTTCTAAAGCTCTTAACTACACAGAATTGGCCTGCTTATCCCTTACAGACAAATCATCACAGATGACTCCACTGCTCTGCGGAAGTGGGCAATTCCTGAAGTATGGCTGTTTTTGTGGGTTTTAATTGCTTATTTGCTAAAGTGATAGAAGTGATGAAGGAACAGCCTCCCCTGAAAACCAAGCCCCCAGATTTGCCAACAGAGAAAGGCTGGATTTGGGCTGAGATGGATACCTAGGGTCATGGCTTAGGTCATGTTCTACCTTATTATCCTTGGATGTGTAAATAGGTCCAAACATGCACCCCCCACAGATAAATGGCTCATGCACACTTATACAATATTTATAACCACGTTTTTTCTTCCCCTGGCCTAAGTCAACTTATTCTTCAGTCTCCTACTGCCCTGGAGTCCATCAAAGCCAGTTGCCATGGAAATGGTTGGGATGCGCTTTCGCAATGGCCTGGGCCTGAGCGTATATCAAGAGCTCTCTCTGCTGGTCTGGAATCACCATCCCTCGCCGCTCGGACAGTCACCTCCGAGCTGGCTGGTACTGCGATGCACGCAGATGCAGCCTGGGTTTCCGTGCCAGAGCATCTAGTGTGGTCAGGGTCCAAAGTCTGCCACGGTAGCTCCTATTTTTGTGCTGGTTGGAGGAGCCCTCCTGGAGAATCCGATTCCTAGCAAGCTGCCCGTCATTCACGGCAGCTCTGCAGCTCAGTGACAGGACAGCCGCGAGCAAGGAGGCACATTGCTCATGGTGAGGCTCTTAGAGAAAGCTCCAGAGCAAGAGTGTAGGAAACAGCACTGGTGGGAAAGGTATTTTTTCTATTGCAACAGTGCTATCTGTCAGAGAGCTGGGCAGTGGGCTAATCCCTTGTTCAAGCAGTAGTTTTTGGTGGAGTTGCTTGTGTAGGGTGGGAACAAAAACGCCCTTTTTCCTACTTGTCAGAGCAACCCAAAGAGGGCTGTAATTACTATGACTTCTACCTTACAGATTCTCAGTAAGTCTTCCACAGGCTGGGCATGCTTTGCTGCCTGCCAAATACTCCCAGGAGCTGCAGAGCTAAGGATTATTATTAGTATCATTTGTTATTATTATCTCCTTCTTAAACTATGGCCTTTTAGGAGAGACCAGCACAGGACTGAGTCTGCTACTGGGCCCCAGAGATTCGTACGTGTGACAGATCTGCAAGAGCCAATTCGAGGTTTTCCTTCCACAGCCTGGAGATGCAAGGCCATTAATAGACACTGTCTGTGCAGCAGAGCTCTGATTTCCCTTTCTGCTCGAGAGTGCAACTTCTCTGTGCTGGAAATCCAAAGGTTTCTTTACAATTGGCAGCTGTGGAGCAGTCTGAAACCAAGCCAACACTTCCACCTTAGGCCTCTTTCTCCTAAGGTCAGTCTCAAGGAGTTGAGCTCTTAGAAATATCCCCTTGAAAAACATTAGGATATGACTTATAATTGATGTAATTACTGCATAAAAGGAAGAAAGTAAGATTTAATTAACCAGGCACCACTTCTACCATGCTTGCTCACCACTAAGCACACAGCTGAAGAGTTCAGCACGGCACTTCTCAGAAAAGGTTTGATTTTTTCTTTTACTGTCATGGAGATGACATCTTTCTGATGGACCCAATAGCAGTGAAACAGCAAAGGCAACCACTGAGGTGTTACTAGTTGTCTGCTTTCCACTTCTTCCATTGCAAGCTAATTGCTAGCTTTCAGCAGAGCCCAGATGGGCCTTTTTTTACTTAAAAATAATAATTCACAGAGTTGCATAACACTGTCGGTTTTCTTAAGGTTATGTTTTTAAATTGTTTACTTCAGAAATGCAGGGCTGTGTATGAAAGTTGCTTCTAATCTATGCACAAACCATCCAAGGAACTTTCCAGCCCCCCAATCTGGGTAAAGCTACTTAGAGTCATAATTAATAGAGACCTTTTGTTTCCCGTAACCGCTGTACGTTTTGGTTTACTTTATGAGAAGTAGAGGGGAAAAAAAAAATCTCCAGATAACTTAGGAGGGAAACATACCAATTATATGGCACAACAGAAGGATAAGGGGCAGAATAGGTTGCTGATGTTATCATCTGAAAATTTGAGAAACATGTAGTTGACCAAGCACAGATTATTCTCCCTCCAATCCTGATCGATTATTTATACCAATTATCAACTATCAGTCAGAAACATGGCACAAATGCGTACCAAAAATAAAATAATAGGCCTAGGTAAATGATTCTCCTCCATGAACTTACTAGAGTTGATTAAAATTTTGCCTTGGTTTTTGGGGCCATTCTGGGGAGACCAGACAAGGGGTCAAGAGCATAATGGGTAACGGTATCATTAAATCTATTCCTTCTGTGAGTTAAAAAGAAATGCCAAGACATCCCACATCCCAAACTAATGAGACACTTAGTCACCGAAAAGACAGCACTGTGCCAAAAACCAACTCACATTTCCAAACCTGGAGAAGAAAAGTCGGGCTTATGTTGCTACTTTTCACTCCCTAAAATAACCCCCCAGTCTTGTTCTTTCTTTCCCGCCTTACTTCAACAGCACGGACAAAAGACCATCGAGAAGGGCTGTGCAGCAGCTAACAACAGAAGAGATGTTGCCAAGGACAGGTTGTGAGAGAAGATTATCCCAGATTTATCCCACTCATTTGACTTATTCCAGTCAACCTTGCTGATATTGACTTACTCCTCTAACCTAACCTCCTACACTGTCAGTGGACAGACTGCCAGGCAGCAACTGATTTTCCTACCCGTTTGACTTTCTGGTTGCTCCCAATGAGTTCATCCCAGGTAGGTAGGCTCCTTCATACAGAACACTACAGTGGGTTTACCTGGCCCATTCCTGGAGAGGAAGAGCTTTGGCCACTATTCATCAGTGCAGTCCCCACTTCCACATCATGCCACGGCAACAGGACAGCCCCTCCTGCCCTCTCTTGTGCGTTCAGGACTCAGTCTGTCCCAGTTAGATATTAAATGTCTAATGTTTGTGAGCTCACTCACAAATCTGAGAGATCGGCCATTTAGATTATTAAAAAGTCTCAGGCACCATAATTATTCTAATGAAATTTGTGCAAGAGAAGTTTTTAGGTGAGAAGTAATGTAGCTGCAAGAAGTCTCTTTGGCTGTCTGGCTTGTGTTGCAGTCTGTCTCACTAAAAGCAAGACACAGGCTAGAAAGCTTTAGCCAATCTCATTGTTTTCTTGAGAAGTTCTGAGCATAACGGGTGGGTAGCCAGATACCCTCCAGGGCCACTATGTCAGCGGGAATCAAAAGCACATCAAACACAAGTTTGGATGAGACCCTTTTTTCCTCTTCCTCATCCAATTCACCTGGCATAGCAAAACCCTCACTGCATGAGCAAATTGCCCATGCACGTGAAGCCTGGAAGCACCTGCCAGTCCTGCTGCACCTCAGCAAACCTCTGCCTGGGAGCCTGGGGGAGAACCAGGTTCCTTCAGCAACAACGGGCAAGACGCTGCCTCACGTAAACCTCATTTGCTTTACTGCTCTAAATCTGTTCCAACTCCGCCATCCATATGTTCATCAGGGAAGAAACGCAGAGCAAGGAGACAGTAAAGCAGCTGAGCATCTTCACTCAAATCATTGCAATGTTACTTCAACTTCTCTTCTCCTTTTTTCCAAACTCTACCTCACGTCTTCTCCTCCCCACCCCTGTTTGCTTTGTCTCAGATCTTCATTAACATTACCAACTTGTCCCTGGAAATGTTTTCCCTTTTCAAGAGAATCGGATTTGAAACAAGAGCACGGCATCTTTTAATCCACTAATATGTTTACTGTCCCTCCATTAATGATTTAGATCACTCTGGGATGACCTAAGGTAGAACCACAAGGGAAATAAATATCAACCCAGATAGGAAAGGTTTCCTGAAGGTTGAGAGATCCTGATCTCCTCCTTTTGGAAGATTAGACATGGTTTTCAATCTTTTGCTCCAGGTCACCTATTTGCGGTAGTAGGCAGGGGGACATATTGCCTGATGTCAGGTAGAGTACTTCTACAAATATTACTCAAATAGATATCCAGGGTATGACTGTCTCTGATTGCAAGGACAGGACTCAGTGACTGAAGTGGTCCCTTCTAGTTCTGTCTCAAGCAGCCAAGTTATCCCTTATAGATTTCAGAAATAAATCCTACACAAAGGGAGGTCCAGGACTCGTCCCTTTGCAGGGATATTGGTGAGATGGGTCACTCTGGTGGCACTGTGAAGCTTAAGCTGGTGGGATTCCTTCTGAGCAAACCAGGTTTCAGTAACTTCTACCCACAAAGAATTTAGTTTAGGGTTAACTGAATTAGCAAAGGCCTTCAAAGGTTTCCACAAGGGACTGGCTTCATTTTGGCCTTACAAAGCCAATCAAATCAGCAGATCAGCAAAAAGCCCAGTCAATGACTCGCATTAATCGCCTGAAAGAGCAAAAAAAAAACACCAACCAAAACAGAAAGGAAAAAAAGATACAGACTACAACTCTTAAAAGCTCAGCTCGCCACAGACATGCAATACCTGATGAAAAATTGAATCTGAATTGTTGAAGACGGGTCTGAGAGCGGAAGCCGGGAAGGGGCTACTGCTGATCCACGGCGGGGAGCGACGAGCGCGGCAGGAGCCGGGGAGCCCGCGTGAGGGAGCAGGACGCCGGCTCTGCCGCGAGCGTTTGCTGGCCCCGCGATGGCCCTGCGCACGTAAGAGCAGCACCGTGTGCGCACAGCAGGCAGGCAAGGGCCCAAGGACGGCCCTAGGGCCAACGCGCTGGCTGGCGAAGGCACCCGAGCAACGTAAGCGCATTTTTATTCATCTCAGAGTTTGCCCCAGAGCTAAAACGGGGACAGCCAGCGAGGAGCTCTGAGCGGTGCAGAGCCAGGTGCCCGGTCCCTGCGGGACAAGGGCCACGGGCAGCCCTTGCCGCACATGGCGCCGCCAGGCCGCGCCAGGGCCGTCACGGCGCTCGTGCTGCTGCGGTTGCCATGGCGAAGCCGTGCAGCCTGCGGGGGCCCCGCACGCACTCGGTGCATTAAAAACGCCCAACTTCACACCCCAGAGGGGCGCAGAACACCCGTCATGACCTGCCCAGCGAAACGCAGCCCACGCGGGGCAGACCGAGCAGGTTGTGCGGTTCATTCTCTGCCAGGCAGAGAACGTAGGTCAGACCTGAGGCCTGGCTTTGCATCTCTTCTCATTTTTCCTCTCGGAAGGAGTCCGGTATGGAAGTCACTAGGCTGAAAACCCCATGCCTCCCCCCTGAAGTTCTCACACATTCGTCACTTAGATTCAGAGTTTGTAAATATTTTTATTACAAAAGCATGACGGCCGTCTTCTAAAACAAGGGTGAGCTTCTGTAAGAAAAGAAGTTCCTCAGGGAAAGGATGGGTTTTTATTACTTTGATTTTTCCTCAAAACGTGTAGAACCGAAACATTTTTGCAAAACCATTAAACAGTTCTTGGGAAAGAAACTAATTTTCTAGTTGTATTACAAAAGTCCTGGAAGGTAAGAGATGAAAATAGAGTCCTATATTTAAGTACAATGGTGACAAAGTCAGTAGAAAGGGACAATTACTATTTTACTTTACTGTTAGAAAATTGTTATGCTAATTTTGGCAGAACAAATGGGCACAAAGGATCAAATGTAATAACATGCCCAAAACGATAAACATTTAAAAATAAAGTTCAGAGGGTTTTTTTGTTTTTCTTTTTTTGATACAGAGATTTAGTAAGCAAGGAGAAGCTTCAGCAGCAAGCAATCATCATTAAAAATCATTTAAATCTGTTATTAAATATGCAAGAAGGAAAGAAAACTCAGCTGAAGGTCTCTGCAGCGTATAATACTATGTAAAGCTTCCATTTTATGAGTTCTCTCACTCCCTCTCTCTTTAAAAAACACCTTCACTTGTGTAAAATGACCCCTCTAGACAGTCTTTTAGATAGAATTACAGATGGTATTAACAGTCCTTTCAGGGGAAAGGGAAAAAAATATACATATATTGTCATGGAACTTGTCTTCTTTCCCTTGTTTTCGGAGCCAAAGTTGTTTTCCTTACAAATAAACCGCATGAGGAGAGAGAAAAGAGCAAGAAAGAAAATAATGAGACCGCAGCGCTACAAAAGGGCAGGTGAATTCGTGGCCACCTCATCCTCTAGAAGACTGAGCAAAATCTTGTCGCTATTGAGCTGTTAAAGCTGTTGTTTTCACCTGCCTTTTGGTTGTTTTGTAGTGCTATTGCAGAGATGCAGTCCTCGTTGGTTAACTCGGTTTATTTATTTATTTATTTTTTAAAGTAGGGAAGGCAAAGTTGGGAGTGGGGGAGGGAAGAAGAAATAAGGTAAGGAATACGAAATAAAAGGAAAGAAGGAGGAAAAGAATGGACCTAGCTCTGTGATCTTAGGGTTGGTGGAAGTTTGGCAAAGCTGGTGGAGATGGCACAGTTCCTGGTGTCTTTCCTGGGGGCTTGTTGCAGTGAGTTTGCTCTCCTGGAGCTGGAAGGCAAATGCCCAGGGTGTTAAAGTGCCCAGAAAATCCTGGTGGCCTCTGCATCTACAGTAGTAGAGAACCTTTATCTTCTGGTCACCCCTCTTCTTATAGTATCACAAAGAAAGCTCAGGACTGCTGAACATGTGCTCATCCCTGCTCTACCTTTCACTTGTCACTTCTCATTCAGATGATGAAATAATCTAATTAGATGAGTTGGGAATTATCAAGCTTCATTCACCATCCACATTTTCATATCTCAGGCAAAGGCACAGACTGCTGGCAATCAGTGCAGCACATGCTGAGCGTCCAGTTCAATTCCCTTGGTCCCATTTAAATTCTGAAATCAGAAGATCCGAACCATTATCTTCTTTCAAAAACCCTACCCATCTTCCAACTTTCCTGAGACTTCTTTTTCTCCCTGCAGGATTCAGCATGACCTACCCACATGCTCAAGTCTCCTTCTCTCAAAGATTTCTCCCTTCAGCATGATGAAACTTAACTAGTGACCTTAGGTCTGACCAATTACTATTTATCTTTAATAATAATAATAAGCATAGAAATTAGTAGAACTTACATAATCATGCAGACAGGCTCCCAATGTACTGTGAAGTCCATGAAAGTATTGCAAGTAAAGATCCTTACACCAGTGTGGAGAGAAATTTTTACTGCAGACATGGTGCATCAGCAGGGCTGACCAGGCCATTCATTAAGCTCCACAGCCCTCAGCAGAGCCTTTCTGCACTCATGAATGCCAAGCTGGAGATGAAGGCAAATAGTTTACACCTGGGTTAAGACACAATCAAATGCAATGTCGTTCTGGCCTCAGCTCCACAGAACTGTTTCCCAGCATGTCTAGTGCTACAAGCATCTTCGAGCACATGGTCTCTAAGATCTTCAGGAAAGGGATAAATTAGGTGTATGTTTGCCATGCATGTGCTACCCTGACACCAACTACTGCAAAGTCAGAGTCACATAAGGCAGCAAGGACGCAACTTCATAAATGGTCTCCTAGGAAATGTCATTGCCTATTAGTTATGGATCTTGGAAGGGAAAGGCAGGGCACTCAGGTAGTGGGAGGAGAGCACAGGGAGGCTCAATCACAGCACTCCATTTCCACTATCATGATTAAAAAGGAAAAGAAAGAAGCAGTAACATGACACTGAATCCTCATTGCTTTACTGCAGAGAGGACTGCAGCTGCTGCTTTGCTATGCAAACTACTTCATCTGTACCATTCTGGCCAAAGGTGGGGGATGTACTAGCTAGCAGTGATTGCATCTGAAGCAATGAAAAATACATGTGTGCTGATTAATGCCATCACAAGCACTAAGCATCCTTCTCCTCCTTTATCCCCTCCAGCTGCCCTCTTTCTTAACCTCCCTGCAGGTGAGCAAGGAAAATGTTTGACCTGGGTTTCAAACAGAGCATTTGTCTTCTAGGGAGAGACTTATTTTAGTTGTTTAATTCTCACATGGGAAAAAACAATAAGCCCAGAAACTGGGATGGAAGCAGGTGTCAGAGGGAGCAGAGATAGCCAAAAAACATGAATGAGGCCCTGGGTAGCGAACTGCACAGGCACTGTCACATGGCAAGAGCATTTCAGCTGCAGAAAATCACTAAAGGGTTCAAAGCCAAAGAAGAAAAAAAAAAATACATTAAACCGCTGGATTTCACAAGGGAAGAGGGATTTTTTTTTCCAGGGAAGGTCTCCCAGGATAGAGCTGACTAGAAGAAAGTCTCCTGAGCAAGGCGTGTGATATCTGGATACCACAGTGCTGTTGAGATAGAGAAGTCAAAATAGATGCTAGAAGAGACACAGTCTTTATCTACAAACAGAACATCACCATCAGATCTATGTTTGCAGTGAAAGACAGTTGCTTGTCCAGCAACTCAAGAGATCCACACATCATTCCAGGCTTTAGGTTGTTTTGCTGCATGGCCTTGGGAAAGTCACTTCACCTCCACGCTCTTTTCTAGCTTCTGCCAGTATAAAGCCTTGTTGACTTTGGGTAGTGCTTATTGCCACAGGATGGCAAAGTCTCTTGCATAACACAGCTGCTCGCATGAGAAAGACCTCTTGTTGTTATTAAAAAAAAAAAGGATTCTTTGAAAGTGCTTGTTTTAATATTGATTGAAGGTTTGTTTGTTTTGTTTTCTCATAAAACACAACTCAAAGAATGAATTTCATCTTTTTGGCTAGGTTTTGCTTTATTACATCTTTTTATTTCAATTTTGACGAGCTTGATAAAACCGTTGAGATTTCTTTATTTCCCAGTTGGTTACATAAATTGGATCAGAACATTTCTGACTGCTGTTCCAGATTTCCATGAGCTGTCATTCAAGCAAAACTGATACAAGCTCTAGCTGAACTTTCCTGGAAGCAAAGCTCAAAATCTGTGGAAAACTCAAGCAGCGAATGATGATAATTTGTTTAAAAACTTGAAAAAATGTTCACTACGGAAAACAAAACAAAACAAAAAAGCTATGCTGCATAGATCTAATATTAATTTACTAATTTCTTGATTAAAATGAAAATGGTAAAATGATTCCCAGCAGGCCCATCATCACTTACTAAATGTAATAGCAGGGATGCCATTACACTGCAAAGGATGTATTTCATGCTGGAAGTTAGAAATGTGTTAATTCCTTCAATTCATTCACCCAGTGACTCTCAGTCACGTTCCATGTAACTAGGACAATTCTCCTGCTGCCATTAGATGGAAAGAAAAAGGTGGCAGGAGTAACTCATCCTTGTGTGCTCCAGCAACTGGTTGTTATCTAGAATGCAGGACTCTGAAGTCCACCTCGGTGAAACAGCCCAGCAGCCATCCAGTACCATGACTGCTAACAAGCCATCTCCTACGGAGGGGAGAGGAGTGTAAAAGCGACATGGGAAGCAGGGGGCCATGCGTAACTCCAGAGGAAGGGAGAAGCCATCAGAAACAAAAGATAGATCCCTGACAAAGCTCAGGAAAGCTTCTTTGTTGAGATCTGTTCACGATAATAATAAAAGCCCAGGGCAAAGTCAAAGCCTTTGGGTGCAAATCCTGTGAAGGCTCTGAAGTAAGTGCATGGAGATGAAGCCAAGAAATCTGTTGGAAGGGAATCCCAGTACTCTCCTCTAATTCTGCTCCTTGCTGCTTACAGGAAGGCTCATGAGGTTGGAAAGGAGAGCTCCAACTACAAAAAATGGTGTCTAAAATAGCTTTAGACACCTGTAGGGTATGATGTCTGGTCTAATGGTTTGATGGACAAAGATTTCCACTGGGTCCTGAGTATACCTTCAGTCTCCGCTACCACTCAGCATCCAAAATATCACACCCATTCTTACGAATCTGTATTTCTCCCAAAATGTCAGTGGTTTTCTATCAGTTATGTAAGGAGACATTTACCTTTGAGAGGAAAATTTTATCCTGAGCCAGGAAATTTGAGGACAAAGGGTCTGAAGAGTTTAGCTAGAGTCTGCAAGAGTTTTACCTGAGTGCCCAGCCCAGCAAGGTTATGCCTGGTCAGCAAAGACTTGGCTGTTTCATTTTAAGGAAATTTCCTCTCTACGTTGGCCAAAATGGCATGATGCGAACGATACTGGGATGATGCTGACATACAAGCCCTGATTGTTATATACCACCTTACACCTAACCACTGCCCACACGCTCCGTAACTGCTTAATAGAAAAACAGGCTCTGCATGTGACTAGAGATTGCAGCACACAGCACAAGATAGCAACCAGCATGTGTACTTCTGAATCAGCTGCCTTTGGAGAACTGAATGCATTTGAAAAGGCCACTGCTACCAGCTGTGCTTCTCTAAGATGAATTTTGCATTTAGCACTCAACTACTTCCCCTCTGCAGAAATTAAAAGGCCGATGGATCCCTCATAAAGCAGGTTTGCAAACTTGGCCACTAGGCAGAAAATGCTCCTTGCTATGAATTCTGGATTGGTTTCTTCAGTGCGGAGGTGGAAAGAGTCCTTTTATTTCAAACATTAACCTAGATAAACATATTCCACTGAATTTGGAACATTCCTTAGGGAGAAAGTCCTAGTGGTAGGGAATACGCAGGTAGTAAAATTCCACCCATTCTGTGTTTATTGTCTGTGTTAACTCACTTATGTTGCCTTTCTGCCTCCAAAATCAATACAACGTTAAGCAGTCAAGAACTATTACAAGGCTCAGTCTGCTAAGCTGGATGCACAAGGCACTTGAATTTATGGCCAGCTCTGCTCTGCCCTCAGTAACTAGGCTTGACTTTGCTGAAGAAAGTGACTGGAGGCCATTTGTGTGCAAATTGGCTGTAGGAGCAGAATTTGGGCATCAGCCAGGTGCAAGACATAGCACTTAAGCTACCCAGCCTGCAGAACAGGTTAGTTTGATCCAGACTGCAGGTACAGTGTGACTCAACAAACAGGCAGCGCTAAGGAGTATAAGTGTAGCACTAAAATGAGCCATGATGTAACAGGACAGACAATAGTCTATCAGGTTCTAGAAAAGCAACAATTGTGACATAGCATCTACAGACTGCAAAATTGGTACCATCTCCCCTAAAAAGCACTGTCAGAAAAGAAAAAGCAGTGGGAACAGCACTGCAACACATCCAGTCACTGCAGTTCCAAGATGCCTGTTATTAGACTGGGAAGTTACTGAGGAAGGAAGATGTTTGCAATCCTCACCCCAAAAAAGGGAGTGAGGAGGCTGAGTGATACACGCAGGCACTAGGCTGTAGTCAGAGAAGACAGGATAATTACAGTCTTTACGTTAAACTCCAGTGCGGATACTCTAGAAATCCAGGGGTCAAACTGGTGCCACACATGAAAAATACAGAAATAAAACCCCAAACCTTCAAACAACCTAAAAAGAGAGTGTCCGCTTTTTCTGAAAGAGCCCTTTAAATGACCTAGCTTCAGTGTCCTCTGTCCAGAGAGCCAACATAGTTGATAAAATGATGGATTATTGGATAAAGCCTGGTGAATGTCAGAAGAACTCACACCACTGAGATGGAAGAACTGCTCTGCCATGTCCTGGAACACAAGCCAGGCTTTGAGCTTACATCCAAATCTGCTGGGTTGGCCACTGCTTTGCCCCCAAAAGAGCGGAGGAGCAGCACTGTGGAACGTTCACACTCTGCAAAGGGAGCTCTGAGAGCAGGAACCGATGGAGGGAGGCAGCTTGCATGACTTAATGCAGAGCTCAAAGGCGAATTCCAGCTCGGAAGAGCATGTGAAATTTGCAGCTCACTGCAAAAGGGTTTTGCTGATTGTGTCACACACAGTTTCCTAAGGAGGAAGCAGGGGAACTCAGCCTTATTTGCATGAGTTTCACATCCCTCTCCTTCGCTGAGAACACACTGTGCTCTTCGATGGACAGCTCCTTTCTGATTCACTGCTCTAATTATATTTTACAGCCGGAATATGGTACTTATGTCAAAGCTGATGGGTAAAAATTCTACTGAGAAGCAACAGTGTTTTGTAGCATTCTCCTGTTGTTCATTTCCATGGTTTTCCTTCATTTTCCCCCTCAAGGCTCATTTTCCAGGCAGTAGTTGTTTTGGAGAGAGATGTTTTCACCTTCTTGATGCTTTCTTTTGACTAAAAAACCTATTCTTTCTATTTATTTATTTATTTACTGTACACTTGCAGGCACAGGGTGGCAGAAAGTGAAAATAACAATAACAGGCTTGTGATTTGTCTAATGCAGCTATTAAAGAGCTGGAGCGTTTGCCTGAAGGTAGACCTTCACAGTGATAATAATCCTTTTGTACAGGAGAGTAGGGACATACAGATGTGGTGACAAGTATATATATTTATATGCATGTATATATATGTATTTCCAAGACTAATTTATACCTCCGTGATACTTGGAATTGCCTTGAGGATGCTCTCTTATCCCCATGTGCTGAACCTTTCATGGGCCACATGCCAAAGGAGAACAGTCATCACTTGGCTTCCCGTCACATCTGCTACAGAAGCCACCAGTTAGAGCTGTGCAGTTATCTCTTGGTCCCAGTCACCACTGCAGGGACCTACCGCAGATCTAGGGCATCTTTTCACTAGGTTTGGGCTTATTTACCTCTCCCAAGAGATTCAAGGAGGCTGTAAAATTGGCCTAATCACTCATTATGCAACAAAAAGCACAGGACTACACAGCCCTGCTGTAGCTAGCTTAGGGGTTCAGATCCCAGTGCTGCTGGGCTTAGCTTCACACCATTTCCCTTGTTCCCGTTATTTTCTTCAGCTCATCCAATGTTGGAGCTGTTCCCAGGGCTCGATTATTCCCTGGCTATTTCATGCTGTAAACTACAGCAGGACTCCACACCATTACTTACAGCCAGACAGATCTAGAGTATCTGTATGTGTTTGGCAGGTAAAGAGAGGAGAGGGAGGGGAGAACATTCCCGCTACAACAGCAGCAGGATCACAGCTTGGGTAAGAGGGAAAAAAAGCAAAAACATGATCTCTCATTTAGCTGTGCTAAATGACAAATTGCTTACAGGCAAGGCTGCCCACCGGGGAGAGCAACAAGAAAGTGATTGTTTCTCATTTCCTAGAGGCTGCTGACCGAAGGAGGAAGGGGAAGAAGGTGCATTTGAAATGCTGGTCAGGCGCTTTGCAGTGCTGGATCATGGCTATTTTCTCCATCTTCACAAGAACATTTACTATAACATTATTCTTAGTTCTTGGCAACATTCAAATGAAAGAAAAAGCTCAGGTAACTGTTTCAAAGGCAAAGATAATTTTCTTTCATTCCTTAACTCCTAAATTTTCAGGCTTTTTAAATTTCTTCTTTTTTTAAAGTTTTTTTTTAAGTTTTTTAAGTTTTTTTAAGCTTAAAACTGCCAAGATTAGGGTTCAGGGATCTGTCTTTTCGCATGGCACCTGATGATGGTCCAAGCAACTACACCATGTTGGAACAGTGCTCATTCAGCTGTTGCCAAGGAGATCTTGTACCCAAATGTTGGCAAGAAAAATAAAAATAACAACTCTGCCCTCCCAAATTTTCATTCCTTTGTTGTGTTTGTTTCTGTACAATATGGTTCCTATTCATTCAGCCTCATTTTCTTGGAGTTATAGATCGGTTTAGACTGGAATGGACCTCTGGAGGTCACCTAGCACCTGCAGGGCTAACTTCAAAGCTGGATCAAAGCTGCTCAAGGCCTTGTGCAGTCAAATCTTGAAAACACCTAAAGATGGAGAACTACATCTCTCTAGCTCATGTTTCAGGATTTCAGAGCACTCATTAGTTTTTTTTTTTTTTTTTCTTATATCCAGTCAGGAATTCCTACCTACACCTTGTATCCATTGCCTCCTGTTTTTGTCATTTTCTCTGCACCTTTGAGAAGGATTTGGCTCCATCCTTCCTATGATCTCCCCTTCAACAGTCTCTTCATCTGCTCTCACAACAGTCACTTCGGGACGAGCAGGGATCTCACACATACGAATCTGTTGCGCTCACCTAATCCTGCTCATATTTTTTGCCATTTCTCTGTTTTTATGTGTGAGACGACCTACCCCGCACACTGTAATAGAACCGGGCACAAAGCCCACTGCGGTCTCAGAAGATGGCAAGGAATGATGCTGGGGGAGGCAAATCTGAACAAAAGAGCAAAAAGGGCCTCCAGACAAGCGCAACAGTCCTCATGGCTCCCTGTCCCCACCGCAGCCCCGCACCAGGACTGGCTGGCTGCTCACTGCTTCGATGGCCACAGGCAGAGCCAGTTTCACCATTTTACCGGTTTGGCTTTTCTCCCACTTTGCATCCACACAGTTTGTCAAAAGCAACGTGTGCAAGTCCAATAATGAGTGCAAATTCAGCAACAATAAAACCTTTTCTTCCCCACAGTGGGGGAAACTTGATAGAATTAAGATATTCCAATTAATATCTTCTCAGTGCTCGAAAAGGACCTTGGTAAGTTCTGATTATAAATTGGTGCTTATCTTTGCATTTCAATAGCAAAATGGTTCATCTTGTGTTTTTATTGTTTTCCTCTTACGCATCCTGATCAATACATTTCTAAATTCTGGCATGAATCCTCAAGAGTGTTCACTGTAGCTCTAAGCAGGCCAAAGTTTCTGTACATAACAGTTAAAAAACATTCTGAGCTTTCTGGGAATGTACAAATAAAGGAGTCTTGTTAACAGCTTTGCCTCCATTTTCCATCCATATTGCAGATCACCTTTAAAGAGTTTTATGAAGGGATTCCTCAAAAGGCTGTTAAGCCAGATTTCTTCCTATAGATTATTTTATTTCATAAATAAACTGAAGTTACCAACAGGAGGCTATTTTAACAATAACAATTGTTCTTATTTCTTCAGGAATACACCCTAATTGTGCCTGGTCTGGGATGAATTAACTCATGTCCCAGATATAAAAAGTACAAGGACTGAATAGCAATGGTTGATACTGATGAGGGCCAAATTCGAATTCATAACCCCAATTTTGGAAAAAAAGAGCTGTACAGACTTAGTTTTCTACTGTTTCATCCTACTATTGCATTAGTTTTTGCAGTTGAGAATCTTCAGTTGGAGAAAAAAATTGCCAAAGGGAACAAAGTCTGTTGCCCTCTCTGTCAGAAATATTTTTAAATGGTTCATTAAATGAGATAAATTGTTTTCTCATTACTATTCAATCCAGTAAATAATGAGTTTTTGAAGAACGTTTTATTAATTAAAAATGTTTATGTCTTTACTAAACAGAGTGCGACAACCCTAATATTGAATATGTTGTTATTTTTCTGGTGTTGTTATTTGCCTATTAGCTTATCACTGAACAAACCCAAAACATTAAATATTTACCCCTAGAGTCAAATTTCACCTATGCAGAGACAAACTCTTGGTGACCGAAACCCAGGCTATTGACTCCCTTGAAGGAACAAGGATTTTATACCTCATGTCAATTTTAACCTTCTGGAAAAAAATCCTAATATTTAACATGCCAAGTTATGTGGCAGCGCTGAAATAAACTCCAAGACAGGGGTAACGAGAGTGCGTCATTGATGGAAATTTGAGGAGGAAACCCACAATCTTGACTTTGTTTCCCAATGAATCGCTCTTCAGAAAAGCACTTGTCACCTTTTCAGTAGCAAATAGGAACTGCTTGGTTGCTTCACACAACATACCCTTCCTTCTTCTCCATGTGACATTTAGATCAAAGCTCATATCACATAAAAATGCTGGAGTACCATTCCCTCAGAGTAGTAAGAGTGACATCATTTTAATGTTAGTTTTTGTTCCACGGCCCATCCTTGCAAAGATCCCTGACTCCTTCAGAAAGATATGGCCATCTTCTCCCCTCACAGGAGGTATTTAGCACTGATGACTCAACTGCTGAGAAATGAATATTTTTTTTTTTATTAAAGGAACTTCCATTTTATGCACATGTATTTCCTGCTCTTAAAGCCTGTTCCAGTAAGGGTCTCCTGTGTCGTTTCTCCCTGGTTGACAGATTCCTTCCTTCTCCTAGCAGCACCCAACATGCCTCTCTAATGAAAGAACTGATGTTCTTTTTCTCTGAAGTTCTTGAGGTTATGGTATTTTGTGACTGCCCTCGTTTGTGCACTGCACAGTTGAAAGACAGGATTCAAAGAGACTTTAAGCTGATGGGCTGAGGTACAAAGCCCTTTTGCTGCCTGTACCACACCAGAGAGTCCTCCGCAGCTAGGCTGTATCTGTCATAGTTTCTCTCATTACAAGCCAGTTTCAATAGCTGAATACAACGACAGGGCTTTGCATTTCTATAGTCCTCTGACATCCCCTCGGTATTTTTATGAAAGAAAAAAAAAAAATAGGTACACTGGCACTCACAGGAGGGAGGAATTCAGTTTGTGCACGTGCAGAAGCCAGTCCAGAATTTGCCTTGGAGCTGCTTGGAGCTACTTTTCAGCTGCTTAGAAATACCCTGCGGCAGCAGGCGCTGGCTACGGGCCCAGGTTGAAAGCCAAGCCCAAGAACAGCACAGAGACCCTGTTCCAGCAGAAGGCAGCAGCCTCCCCTCCCAGGCTCTTCTAGGTCCTGACAAGCTCAGGTTTTTGCCTAGGAGCGATCCGGGAAAACCCTGCCTCCACCACATGCAAAAGGGGGAGGCTGGGTCTGCTCCCAAGAAGGGCTGGAGCATCCCCAGATCCTGCTGCTACGGAGCGCCGGGGCTCTCCGAGCACGACCCTTCCTTCTCCACTCTGCTCAAGCCCTGGTCAGGAGTTTGCCCATCTCAAAGCACATGACAAAAACAGGATTCCCTCCTCTATCCTAACAGTATATAACCTATAATGACCAGGTGGGCACTAAGTAAATCAACAGAGACATTGAGTCATGAGGTAATAAATAGATTACTAAGTATGACAAAAATACAGCCTTAAAATTTCACAGCCTGGCTGTTCTTACTAGCTTTCCAAAATGAACAAAAGAACATATCCAGCATAATTTGAGTTTAGGAGCTCCCACTTGATTATTCCCCCTGAGGTGAGGGTATGAGGTGAGCAGGGAAGGAAGTGTCATTAAACATAAAAAATGAACAAGGCGATAGTGTTGCTCTGAAGTTACAAGACTTTGCCTGCACTATGCTGATTGCTCCAATGCTTTTTTTCTTTTTTTTTTTCTTTTCTTTCTTTTTTTTTTTTTTTTGTGAAAAGCTTTTCCATAAGGCAGAGCTTCATTTCCAAAATGTTAACAAAGCAAAAGCCCCAGGTGAAGGCAAGAAAATTAGAAATATTCACACTTTTGAAAGCATGGAAAAACAAGTCCCTTCCGTCTGCAAAAGGACAGAAACGCGGGGAGCTGCAGCAGCACCCACCAGCCTCCTGAGGGCACCTGGGGCCCTGCAGATAGGACAAGGGCAAAACCAAACCAATTCACATTAGGACAATCAGTACTTCGTTATCACTGTGTTATTATTCCAAGGAATTTTCACTTCAGATTAACAGCACACAGTAAATCTTGCTGATCAGCAGCACCTTCGGGATAAGAAGCTATTTTTCAACTATCTTAAAATTTTTGAGTTTATTCTCTCTCAGGCACATCCTGCACAGCACATCATAAATTCATTTCAATTATGCCATGTTATTCCAGCTTCAACTGTTCAGAAGGTCTCCGCAATTGTTTATGAATTGCGTATAGCAGAGCTCGGTCACCACTCAACTGGAGTCACTCATGCAGGCCACACTAGCACAGGCCTGGAGTCCTCAGCAGTACGGAGGGTGGCAGGAGGGACAGGCTGCTGGGGACAGGAGGCTATTTTGCTTCACTACATAGGCAGCTTTCAGAAGGGGCCCCAGGAAATCAGTGACAGCCTTGGCTGAACGATGAGGAGGATGACGAGCCTAATAAACTTGCAGGGCAGGCGTGAACATCCAAAATACCTTCATGGTTCCATTTCAGGCTTCCGCTGTGACCGTGTCCCAAAGGGAGCAGCAATGTATCAAAATGGAAGCATCCGACTTGGAAAAAGATGGCAGACAAGATGAATTGATCGGCCAGGGGGTCCAGGGTCCAGGCAACTTGCTGAGGGTCATGGTGGAGACTTCTTGAAGGGTAAGGAGTGGAGAGGAAGGACGCTGGAAAGGACAGGGCAGCCCAGTATCACAAGGGACCTGCTGCGGCTCTGATCGAGAGGAAAGAGGAAGCAGAGGTGACTGATTAAAATAACGTTGGCTCTTGAATGTGTCTGATATTTGGATTAGACAGTCTCTAGTCAGTATTCAAGGCAACATCTGCCCAGACTGGTTAAAAATCACCAAAGCAAGCCAGCTTTTCCCCAAATATAAAGGCAAAACTTCCATTTTATTTACCAAGTGCCCTCTTTTGGGGGAAAACGGTTTAAAAAGAATTAATTACCAAATAAATTGGGAAGCTTAATGGCAAACAAGATTCTAGCCAGCTCCCTGAGCGCCTCAGCTGCTGAACCTGAGTTAAAACAATCCTACTTTCTGTATCCCTCCCATCCGAAAAAGATGATTAAGCGAAGAGGAATAATTCTGTGAGTAAAAGGGAAAACCAATCTCGACTTTGGAAGAAGGAAAATTTGCTGCAAGCACACATTTCAGTCTTTGTTCCAGTTATTTATTCCTTTTGTCTTTCAACATCCAGCAATCAAAGGAATTAAAAGGATTAAAAAGCAGGCACACAACAAGGAATGGCTTAATACATCAAAGCAGGTGTGACAACGGGTGGAGTGGCAGCCAGGGGAAGTGACAGCTTCAAATGAGAGCTCCAAAACCTACACGTGGAGCGGCGGCATCCCACGGCATGGATCCCCTTACAAACCAATTGCAATTCCTAAAGCAGTCTGCGATAAAAGCAGCACAAAACACACACGGTAACGTTATGGATGTTGCTGCATTCCGAGACATGTCAGATTAGACCCAAGCAAAGCATGACCGGCTGTTTAGTTCCGGCCAGCACAAAGCTGGTTTGCCAGTAATGCATTAGGTTGGGTTGTGCTGCTAGACGTGCGGTAAGGAAGGCAGCTTATATCTATCTGCCCTCCCCTACTTCTCAGGCGTTGTCAAATACCCTGCTGTTAACACAAACAGGTTTCCTTTCCTCGCTGTAGTCAATGGCAGACACCCCAACTTACGGTGACTGGAGTGTCTCAGCACAAGGTTCCTGGCCAGAGTCGGCCTAATTAAAATGTCCATTGAAGTTACATTCAAAAGCTGCAGGTGGCTTTTCTTTAAGATCCCACACAGATGTAAATTGAGTGTCTTCTCACACTTACAAGAGGTTCCTACCTTGTGCTCCATAATGATACAGAACTATGTGCAATGGACTGTAAATGAGAATAAACTGATGGGGGTTCTGGTGATCTGCATTGCTGTGTGGAGTAGGGAATGGGTTCCGGGCACCCTTCTCAACTCTGTCATTCTCAGAGCATGGCAACCAAGTCAGGATTCTTGCATATAACTGATGATCTGGGTGAGTCAGGACAGAATCACGCAGTTGCCTCAAGCACGATCAGCGCGTCCCTGCAGATAGGAAGGGTCGCCCATAGCTGAGTAGGATCACAGCCCAGCGTGAAGCTGCCTTCTTCCCCACCTCCCTCTGCCTGCCATGTCGCAAGAGATGGCGCAAACACCCCTGAATTGTTTCAGTGCAAAGTCTGCCCAGCTTAAATCTCCTCCCTTGGATGCTCTCATCCCTCCCCATCCCTCACTGATGCTCTGCCACATGGAGTGATGCTATGTTGCTACAACTGACTCTCTGAGAGGAATTGAATTCCCATTCTACACTAATAACTAAGATCTCCGAAAATACACATTTTGAATTGGAGAAAAGCAAAAAAAAAAAAAAAAAAAAAAAAAAAAAAAAAAAAAAAAAAAAAAAAAAAAAAAAAAAAAAAAGAAAAAAAGAACAACAAACCACCCACACTTGGTGTGGTGCCTCAGAGCAATGCACATGCTCAGATGCTTTGCTGGATCAGGTCCTCAGTGTAGACAAGATCAATAAAGTTCATTGTTATGAACCACAATATAGAATTTCAATGCCTTGATTTAAGCAGCTCCTGGTCACTTGGGACACAACAGGCGGCTCATTCCGTTACAGTGGAACATCTTGCGGTTACTCGACAACATCAACACACTGCAATGCAGTGTGCAACTCAGAGTACTTGGCCACTTACAGCCAGTGTTTTTTTGCCAGTACACCTGGCAATACTGCTCCCAGTGACTATCACCAGTGCACAGTACAGCAAGGCACCATCAACGCTGGCCAGCTTCCCTATACCGTAAATGCAGTAGCAATACATTTTCCAGACACCTAATAAATATATGGAAAATGAATATTCTCTTTGTTGCCCAGGGACATGAACATTTTGTCTTCCCTCCAATTGCAGTCTTGGAAATCCAAACTGATGGGGGTAAGAAGCAGCAGGGGAGGGCTCGGTATGCTGTGGCTAAATGACCTGCTATTCAGCCTGTCACAGTGGCCATTAACAGACAGCCAGGCTTTCAATTAACTCCCTGTGTGTGATGGACTCAGATAGCTCTTCTATTAGCAATACTTCAAACGGCCAAGGAAACGGCAACCCTTGTCCGCTTGAAGTACCACAACTTCTCAACACACTCAGATAGGTTTGCAACTTCAAGTAAGCTGTGGGTAGACAAGAAAAGTCTGTATTGTGGCTGTCTCAGTCCTGCGTATGTGCTGACTGGCCATCTGGACAAACACAAGACAGCTAAAACTCACTGAAATCCTTCGTTACACAGGAATATGTAAATGCATCTCCCCTGCTCACTCTGCTTAAAAAAATCTCATTTCTTCTTTCCAGAATAGCTGATATTGGTCAACAAATTCAGAGATCACTAGAGGGAGACTGAGTGACTGACTCCAGACAAGGTGCTGGAGCACATAAGCACAAATTTGTGGCTTCTTGGAAAAACAGGCTAAAAATAGTAGCAGAATGAGAAAGAACTGAACTATGAGACACCCTAAACTATGCCCTGAAGAGGTCTGTCTGCAGCATCACTGAAGCAGAGGCAGATGGGGAAATCCTTCTGAAAAGCTCCTCGTCACAGAAGTTCATTGGGAAAAGCCAGTGCTCGCCATTATCTATTTCTGCCCTGACCTCAGGAATGATATAATTGCTTTTCTGCTCTACTATAAAGACAAGAGGGTCAGCCATTCCCTGCCTGTCATCACATAGGGAGTTTTACCAGGGCCGACCACAGTCTCCCTCTGCAGTGTGATCCGTATCGGAGGCTAACGAGGCTAACAAGGGTAACCACAGTCCTGGGCTTCTGCGCGGGCTCCAGAGAGGAACCTCGCAGAGCAAACGCACGGGGGCAGCTCCCAAGGCCCCACCACAGCTGTGCTGAGGACAGCGCAGGGACACCCTGGGCGAGCGCGAGACGCAGTCACACAGCGTGACAGAAGGAACTCTCTGCTGATAAAGACTGTACAACTTCACTGCGAAACTCCGGCTTGTTTCTTCCCTCTTTTTATAAGTCAAAAGAAGGAATATGTTTCCTTTCCCTGAGCAACAGTCATTTGGATGCAAGAGGGCATTTCTTCTAATGCTGTTCCTGACGTCTTACATTCCATAAGCAGGAGAGCACTTATTAGAGCAGATGCACAGGACAACATGGGAGAAAGTCTGATCACATTCGGTGTTAGAGGAAAACCCAAGTAACCATCCATCAGCCCACAGAGAAACACTGGCCAGTCTTACCAGGCTGTTCAAGAGCAATTTAACCTCACACAGTGCTTTGAGTAACAGCGTAATGTGCACAGCTCATCTCCATTAATCCAATGGATGGCAGATTTACGCACTCCTTTTCCTGTCACAAACTGCACCAAAATCACAGGGAAATCCCTTGTATTAAACACCATTCAAAGGAAGAGATTCCCACATCTTTCAGTAGGAGCTATTATAAACCAGCTCAGCAGCCGCGGTCTCAGCTCGGAGTGGATCACTATGGAGGCTTCTCTTGCACTTCAGACCGTGCATGCCACCCCTGGAGACCTTCCTTGAGCACCGAGTAAGCACAAAATGCAGCCGCCCCATTTTATGTCCATTCCCATTCAGATGCAGAGAGCACTCCCAGGACTCAGCAGTCATTCATGCCATCAGATGACTGTAAACTCAGGCCGAATGCAGATAAGAATTAAAACAGAAAGAGATGGAGATGGGCTCAGGAATGCACAGCCGTGCTGCCCTGCTCTGCGGATGGGCAGCGGGATTTGTGATGCCTGGTTGCTGCTGCGCTGGAGCAACGTGGAACCTCCTGCTTCTTGAGAAGGGATAAGAAAAAAAAGAGACCTTGTGAGAGGCTGTTGCAGTTACAGAAAAAAACAGATACCAGATCAAAAAGGTCTGCTTAAAGACGGTACATATGCCAGCTCCAGGGGATTTCAAATATTTATGGTTTGCTACATTTTTAATCTTTAAGAGTTCCAGGGATGCTGTGCGTAGAATACGATGTGAGCATACCCCATGTCTGACATCCTATGGCTTGTAAACCACTGCAGTGGAAGAAGACAGAAGGCTCAAACAAGGCCTTCCAAGGCTCACCTGGCTGCAGGCCTGATAGTTTTTTTCCCTGTACCCTGGAAAACAAAATCTGAAATGTGACTCTTCCTGCTGACTCAGCCCATTTCTCTCCCTGGCTGCTCCATCTCAGCAACACACACAGCTCCTTCAAACACACTCTCTGCAGGCAGAAAGGCAGGTGCAAAGGAGACCCAAGGAGAGATGATCGCCTTAGGCCGCCTCCACCGCTTCAAAACGCGTTATGCCACCTCTGCCAGAGAAGACAGTAGAGAGTCTCCATTCTGCTGCATGGCCTAAATAGATTTCTTGCCTTCTAGATGATTAATAACCTGAAGCAGATGACTATTAAAGATCACACTGGGGAGTAATTTGCAAGGTACAGTGGAGGTTCTTCATTCTTACGATATAGGAGCGCAGCCTGCAGAGCTTTAGCGGGTGTTCGGTGTGTTTACAGCCCACCCTAGGCATGCACCCGACCAATGCATATAACACACGTTTCAGGCACGCTTGCTCATACGCTGCTGCTCCTCTCCACATGCTTAGTGAATAAAAGAAACCCACCAACAAAAACTAAGTTAGTATTTCAAGGAACTCAGTGCTGCTGCTCAGTGGTTCAGGTTTGCCTCTTAACTTGGGGTGGAGCTGCATAAATTATTGAGTTTCTTTTATTTTAACTGTCAAGGAAATTTAGGACCTCTGATTTCACCTCTGATATTATAAGGGAGTGTGGGAGAAGGTATTTTCTGGAGGGCAGAAAAGTTCATCCCCACAAAGGAAATATAAGATGTATGTTCTTGGGTATAAAAATCATGCCCCTGCTCCACTTGTCTTAGAAAGACTTCATTCTCCCTCACTCCGAGGAAGCTCTAAAAGCCGCTCACACCAGCAGGACTGTGGAAGTCCCTGCTCAGCCTGTCCCTGGGCGATCACCCGCAGGCCTGAGGTGCTGGGGAGCCGGTCGTGGCCCCGTCTCGGCGCTGCCCGCACGCTGCGCCGCAGCAGGAACCCGCTGCGTCCCCCACACCGTCCCTTGCACGTCGCCCAGAAACCTGCAGGCTGTAGCAGGAGGGAGCACGTCAAAAGACTGGCCTGTCCTCCTTCCAGATATGATGGGTAGGATCCATTTGGAGGGAGCTGAGCTCTCCTGGGGGGGATTTAAATTATAATATGCAGTATTTTTCTGTAGGGTTTGCAGAGATTGATAATGTTCCCTGGCCTTTGCCTGCCTGCCATAACCTGGCAACACTAGAGCATATAAGGACAGCTCATTTGAGCAGCAGTTAAGGGATTACAACTGGCCTGTGTCTCACTGTGCTTTCTTCCAGCGTACAATGACCAGGTCATAATTAGGACAGGAATGATGGTGCTCAGTGGCGCGGAGCAGCATTAAGCTGCTGAGCTCCTGGCGCCGTGTCCAGGTACGTGCTGCCAGGTTTCAAAGTTCAGCAGCTTTCAGGACAGCAAAGCTGTGGCTTCCAGCTGCGCCGTGGAGGTCCCGGGCACGTCTGCAGAGCCAGGCACTGCCGTGCGAGGCCAAGGGAAGGCCACGAGCAGCAGCCAGGGCTGCCCAAACGGCACTGCCTTCGAGCTCAGCCTTACCCGGCCAGGGGCCCCCGCGTGGCACAAACCCTGTCCCTGCTCCGCAAAGCTCCAGCGAGACACGTCGTGCAACGCGCAGGGGCATGGTGGGTTCACTGTAATTTAAACATTTATCTCAACTGTGAAGAAGCTGCTGGACATGCTTAGCCAAAACGGGCCCTTCCTCATCAAGGGACCTTCAAGAACCCAGGAGCACTGCCTTTATACTGTGTCTCTCCCCTTTCATTTTTTAATCCTCCTGATATTTTGGAAAAGCAAACCGTTGTCTGGCTCTTCCAGTGCTGTCAGTTTTGCAGTGTTAATCATTATAACCATATAAAAAAGAGTCTAAACACGCAAAGTTCATTTACCAAAGCCCCATCTCTACCCCCACGCACACTTCTACTTCAGCTCTTGGTAGTAATGAGCATGCTGAGGAGTTTTACCCCCATTCTGCCCTCTCTACGAGCAGTGACTCAAGCAGAGCACTACTAGCCCACGCTCCCCGCAGGAGCTGCCGCCGGCGCAGGACGCCCCGGGGTTGCTCGCGCGGAGCAGCGCAACCTCCCTGCACACGTCTAGAGGTCGCAGAATTTACAGGCTTAAAGGATCTCCAAGACCCCAACACAGTATGTGCGGTCCACACAGAATAAAAGCAGTTTATGAATATGGTAATTTTTCAAGAAAAAAAATGGCAGCGCACAGGACCCTGTAATTTAGTGGTTACACTGTGCCCCAGGGGAAATAGCTCAGCAGTCCTCTTTTTTTTTCTTTTTTTTGTATGAGTGGGTGCATGTGGATTTCTGTGTAGAAGTGTTTACACAGGGAGCATATAAAGCAATATAAAAGTATGTTTGGCCATATGTGTCACAAACAGGGTATCCAATATTTTTGAAGCAACCTACTATTGATAAGACAGGGTTTTTTTTTTGTGTTTCTTTTTGACTCTGCAGCATGGCTGTGTATTTTGAACATGCTACAAACACATGGTATGACCTCTAAACAGCAATTTTACTCCATCTGTGCATTTCTTGGAAAAAAAAACAAGTCTGCTTTCTGATTCTGGTGATTGGTTACTTTGAAAAGATGCTAGAGAGATTTTATAGAGTGTTAAATATTCTCCCTCTTTTATGTCTGGTTTGCTTCAAGCAGTAGTTAAGGGTAGTATCAAAGGACAGAAAATACATCTTTTTCAGTTGAGGAGACTACCCTGAGATTTCAGCCACAGTTTCACCTCTTGAAAGAGAGACTACAAAAGGTTATCCATCTGCCTTCCTATCTATCTACGGCACCACGGGTATCATCTGCTCCTATGATAAAAGTCCCCTGGGAGCCCATGCTGTGCTTATCAGATGTGGCAGCAGGTGAAATATCAGACGAGTAAGATAATAAATAATAAATGAGCCTATATTTCTAAATCTGATGTCGTAAAACGTTAACTGTTAATCTGGATAATGGAGACTTCATGGCCTAAAATCCCCTGCCCATGAACTTCAGCCAACCTCTCTCTGATAGCTTCAGCCTTGACTTTTTCCTGAAAGCAAGTTTCTGAAGGCATCAGCATTTCTCAAGGGCTTTCTCTGAGGAAAGCACAGCCCCATATTAAACAGGTCCATTTGCTTGGGGCCCATAATTAGTATTCCTCAGCTGCATTTACCATCTCAGGATTAAGATCAGGTGCTGTGAGGCACAGCGGGAAACCCTGTGCTGGTTCTTCTGTTGGTTCTTCCCAGCGCTGCACCTTCTGTAAGGGCCTTTTGGTCCATTCCGCCTGCTGAAGCAGCTGGGATCTTGCTCTTCCAAATCCCCCATCTTTACTTTAGCTGGAAGATTCATTTTGAAAGCAAGATGCTCTGGGCTTGGGCAGGTTCATTCAGAGGAACAGCCCAGGAACTCCGGTATAATGAGACTTGGCAATGGGCTACACAGGCTTGTTCAAATCAGGCGGTGGTTGATTAAGCCTCAATGTGTTATAGCATGATCATTACTGTGATCCGTGTGACAGTAATTAGCAGAGCCCAGCCTTGTTCCAGACAGGTACCCAAACAACCTCCCGAAACACCAACAAGGGTCTTAGCACCTTGGCTGGGGACATCTGCTGAGAAAGCAAGGGCTGAGGGCTAACGCCGGCCTCCCTCCTCCTCCTCCTCCGCTCAGGCCAGGGACTAAAGCAACAAAAAATAGCAGCCCCTGTACAGCTGCCATGCTGAGGGGCTGCTCGAGGTGGGGATGCAGGAATTAAGGCCGAGCATCCAGTGCTGGGCAACCCAACGGTGGCAATTCCTTCAGCAAGTGCACGAGAGATGTTTTTGTAACAAACAGCTTTGGCTACCTACAGCATCAAAATATAGCAGGTGTTTTATTTACAGCTGCCACGGGGAAATATAGTCTGAT
Source organism: Nothocercus julius (assembly GCA_013398735.1). Lineage (NCBI taxonomy): Eukaryota > Metazoa > Chordata > Aves > Tinamiformes > Tinamidae > Nothocercus > Nothocercus julius. Next base: position 2,455,225 of record VZSV01000026.1, on the reverse strand, counting down.
GTAATTGTTAAAGATCTGTTCGTATTCCAGGCTGCAAACTACCATTTACAGGATGAAATTGTTTGCTGTTTAAACACTGCCAGTCAAGGACATTAATTGCTGTGGGTTAAATTAAACTAGATGGCACAGCAATAAGATTTGAAGCCTGGGAGGGGGACGGGGAGGAAGGAGGAATGGAGAAACAATCTTCCCTCATAAATAATGGGATCTGAAAAGAATCTTTATAGGCACAGATTAATCTGCAAAGAGCCAAGTTCAAATCTAGTTCAAATCCTACGAGTACTGCAGGCAGCCCTGGGGAAAGCAAACACTGCCCCCAACCTGAAAGCGACGGCTTCTATCCGGCTGCTTATTCCAAAAAATTCTGAGCAGCAGCAAGAGCCGCGGCAGAGGCTGGCAGAGACTGGCTGCTCCCGCAGCGCCAACACGGGGCGGCGGGCACGAGGTGCCTTCCCGCCGTTTCTAAACGAGGCCGTAGCAGCGGGGCAGGGAACGGGGCAAGTCCTCTCGGGAGCCTTTGGTTTCTGCTCCTTGCAAGCGCCCTGCGCTCGCTCACAAACACACTGAGCAATGTTCTCGCTTTCCCCGTGGGGACGGCGCTCAGTGCAACTCTGGTGCAAACGTCTCGCGCTTGTGCTCACCCTGGGCGCCTTGCAATAAGGTCCCTTTCTCAGCCTACGGGAAGGCATGTTATTTATTCCTTTACAAACGTAAGCCCATTGTAAATAAATAAATAGCTGCTCTGGGCACTTTTTTTTTTTTTTGGAGCTGTCTTTAAAAAACCCTAATCGAAATGTAATGACAGGCTGGCAGCCAGCTCCTCTATCCAGGCTGTTGATAACCAGCTAAGCTTTCCAGCCACAGAATTAACATCACACCCACAAAGAAAACTATCTTTCCGGCATTCTCCTCTGCCTCAAACCTATAGGGGGAGAGAAAAAAAAAAAAAAAAAAAAAAAAAAAAAAAAAAAAAAAAAAAAAAGGCAAAAAGCCCCAGAACTTTGCAGCATATTTTGAAAGTCAAGAAGTTATGGCTGAGTTTAGATCAAGCAGGGAATTTTTTTTTTAGCCGAGACCACAGAGAATACTTGCCATTTTCTGCAGTCTCCACCAGCCCCATCTCTTCTGGGAGTGGTTTCGTAAAACCTGACTGAATATGGGTTTATCATCATGAATACGGGTTTATCATCATGACTACAGGTTTACAACCCTTCCTCATCCCACCTCTCGTTTTGCATGTGTACTTGCACTGGTAGCTGCTGTGGTTTAACAAAATTATTATTTTATAGCTGGGCTTTGAAAGCTGAATTAGTCCCTGCTGCAGCACACAGGAGGTGCCACCACGAGGGGCAGAGGGGAGACCCTTTTGCATCTTGGACTCCCCGACACGTTCCAGCCACGGCTGCCCGTGACGCAGGGCTGGCTGCAGCCGCGACACCCGCAGCACCCGCAGCAGCCGCGTCCCCCTCCCGCAGCCACCCAAGAGCTCCGGGCTCAGCATTCGGCACTGCCTCGGCCATGAAGGTACCAGGGGAACGGAGCCATTTTCTGGCAGTGCTACCCCTAAAGCCGCATTTAAATTCTATGCTAAATAAATGCCTGAGATTATTGGGGCAGAGTTTTTGAAGCTGAGCCACCAGGTAGCTGATAGCTATCCTACTGCAAACTCCAGAAGCCTCCGTAGAGATGTACTTAATAATTGTTGGCATTAATTTGTCATGCAATAATTATCCTATTAAATCTAAATTAAACCCTCCACTCAGACACTCCATCTAAAGTGTGAACATAACAATTAAGAGAGAGGGGAAAAGAAAGGATGAATTCTTGCATAGTTTTCTACGTAAGGTTTAGATTTTCTGACAAGTAACTGCAGAACAGAGATTTAAGATTGCACTAAAAAGGGAAATAATTCTAAAACTGCAATACACCACAAACAAAAATCCATCTACCTAGGATACACATGGTGCACAGCTTAGTGCACCATCTTGCTAACACTATAATCATCAGTGTATTTATTTCTTTACCATTAGGAAGTTCTACATTGCGCTTCCTTTCTAAGGAACAAAAAGCAATTAAGAAAAAAAAAATTTAGACAACCATGAAGGCTGGGATTAGTTCCATCTATCTAGCCAAATAAAAGCCTAAAGACTAGGCTGAGTTTTTCCTTCAAGCTCCTCCTGTTGTCAGCAGCCAGCGATCAGGCTCTCCAGGGAGAGATTCATCCCACCCACCTTAGAGCTTAGATCTGACAGCGAAAATGAGGGAAGAATGAATCCCCTTGGAAAGCCAGACAGGAAGCCTGGAAAGAGGAAGACTTAAATCCAGTTCTCATGTCCTAGACTGAGATCCAAGGCACAGAGCTGTTCTTCCACATAGGATAATAGAGCTTGAAGTGCTTAACAAGTCATTGAGCAGCACTGCTCAGCTGAGGACAGTCTGTAGGCGTATAGGATAGTTGTCTGTCCTCTTACTGACCAATTTAATTTGGGGATCAAGAAGAATGACTTTTTTAAACCAAGACAGGATCTCTTTCCAGTATAGTTTTGAATTGCTCAAGGAATTTGCATGCTGGTTGCAGAGCAGCATAGTACATGGCAGAAACAGGAGGTTTTCTTCAGCAGAAGCCACTCCTTACACAGCGTTTGGATGGCTCTTTAAAAAACAATTTCCTTCCTTAGGACAACATCCTCCTTAGGCAAAAGACTTCTTTAGTTTCTCCTTAGTTTTTGTTTATTTGTTTGTCTGTTTTAGCATGGGCATCATGTGGATTTTCCTGAGAGATGACAGCTCTTTAGGATGCCCAAAATAGCAGCAGCCATTCTGGTTTTATGGTGCCTGATACTGCCTTTCCCAGGCTGCCAATGCAGCGCAGACTGATCTCGACTGATCTCCTAGGAGATCATTACTTCCTCACCTTTCCCTTCCCTGTTCACACTCCCTATTTCTCACCAACTACATTTTCCCATGGAGATAGTATTACTCATCTAACAAAACTCTGATGATTTCTCAAATTGTGCTTAGCTCTCAAGTCTGCCACTTACGTCTCTTCTGCTACACCAGTCTACCAAATGCTTATCTATACCCTTAGACTATTATAGCTACAAACAACATAGTTTCGACAAAAAAAAAATCTTCTAAATCGCCCAAAAACGTGACAAGACAGTTCACTGTGAATTAAACTACTGCATTAACCTGGTTTTCCTCCCAAGAGTCTCTGTGTCCAAGCACAGAAGTGAGCTTGGGTTTGAAAGGCTGGTTTAAAAACCTGCCCCACAGAAGGCAGACACTAAAGAGGGAGCAGCACAGTAAAAAGAAACACAGTTGGAAAGCAAGAACAAGCACAGAAACTAAAAAAATCTCTGAAAAGTTTGTTTGTAAAACTCAGTCTCAGATTAAACTGGAAAGGAAACTCAGAGATGTCTGCCAACAACAGACAGGGAAAGCCAGCACAAACACAGTCTGCTCAGGTAATCATAAGCAAATGTAATTCAAAGCAGATGAAATCAGAGCCTCTGTTTATCATGAATGGCATCCACACATGGTATATTTAGTAACACTTTTTTAGTGAATTTAGTGTGGGTAGAAGATCTAGACTGACAGCCCCGAGGTCTCACTTTGCCATGGGGGAGGCCTGGCCTGGCCAGGGACACCAACATCCGAGGGGCAGAATCAACAGCTCCAGCCCCAAGGCGACAGTGCGGATCACCCCGGCCTTGCAAGCCATGGACGGGTTAGGAAATTAGGAAATTCTCCTATGGCACTAGGAAAAGAGCAAAAACTCAGGGATGTAGATGCATGGCATATTCTGCAACGCGGACAGGGCGTTTGTGACTAGTCTCTATCAGGCACTGAAACATTGCTTCGTGCAGGACTGCAATGACTCCTAGGAAGCACTGTCTTGTTGCAACAAGGAAGGCTCTCTGAAACCATAACTGCCCCTCAAATACTCCCTCATTTGGCTGTAGACAGGAAAACGCTACATACGGAGCTTCAGGGGAGACCTCAGTTGCTCCTCCCAGCAACTCGGTAGCAAAAGATGGTTGTAGGAGGGCTGGAGCTGTGGTACTCTGAAGTATCTGCCGTGGAGCACATTACTGCTTAAAGACTGTAGATTCATCACTTGTGTTGCCTTTCTAGAACTAGTCCCACTAACCTCCTTTGTGAACAAAATCACAGGGTGTGTTGCTAATGGCTTCCAGGCTGCCTTTTGGATGGTGTGAAACCTATTTGATAATTAGTTCTCTAAATTAGTCCTGTTTCCATTGTAATCACTCCCCTCCCCAAACGATTTCATGTCCCTGTGTTTTCGGAATCATTTCTTTTGGTCTCATTTCCCATTATCACCACTGGAATCACACTGATAACATTCATTTCATCTTTTTCCACAGTTCTCCCATACGTTTACTGTCACCATCTGCACGCACATTGTATGGATCATATGAGACATCCTAACTGTGTTAGTGTGTGTGGACTTATGAATATATTGAGTGTTTAAAGGACCCTTTTTAAAATTTGTTACAGGCTGCCTGTGTCCCTGCTGGAGGCCTCTCGGGAGGCTCAAGGAAGAACAATTGTTTTATCCTTTCTAACAACACTAATGCTGCTGCCTACCCCTGCTCTTTCACAGGGCCCTGGAGATCTTTTATAGCATCCTATCCTGGCACTGCTGTGCTGTTAAACCCTCATGAATGAAACCATGAATTAATAACATTGCTATATACCATAAACAATTGCTAGCAGAGCGGTAGGAGCAGCTCTCCCCCAACACCGCCATCTTCTCAGACTCGGTCGGTGAATGAAACAAAATTGTCTGGTTCATTTTACTTAGGCTGCTCAGAAGATATTTACAGGCTTATTTCCTCCTCCTCCTTTTTTTTTTTTTTTTTTTTTTTTTCTTCTTCTTTTGGTAGAAGGCAAACTAGGGCTCAATGCCAAATCCAAAATATCCTGGGGCTTTTCGCTGCCTTATAAACAGTTAGTTATAGGCATTGATACATTGTTGGCATGTAATAAACCTTTAATGGCCAGATTGCTTGTAAAAATACATATCTATTATTGATGTATGTAACACTTGTGCCTTAAGGCCCTTTTTGAGATGAGTTCCCCATAACTTTAAGACGTAGGCATGAACACATTAAACAGTCAGTCCGTAATGCAAAAGAACTTAGCAGCCTAAATACAGAAGCTACAGAAACTCCGTGATTTGTCTCAGGTCACACTGGAATTGTGTAGCATATCCTAGAATAAGAGTACACCTTGACTCATTTTTCTAGGGCAATCGAATGTTTTACTCATAATTCATCCACTGCTTATGTTGGCAGGAGAGTGAGAGGGAGAGTAAGTTGGGAATTTACTGCTCAGCTGTCGATGGGGAAATTCTGCCTGGGGCACACTATGGTGCCAAAAGTAATAATGCAAGAAAATAATTGCTGTTACTCTGTGCTTGGCAAATGGTGGTGTTTCCAAGAGTTTCACCTCTAGAAAAACAATCTCCTGAGCTTCACCATCAATCTGGGATAAACCACTGCTTCTTTTCAATGTGCCTACTTTGTTCATCATGCACCACAGGAACAGCATCGTGGTTCCCCTAAGGGGGTGAGTGTTCCTGCCTTCCTCTGCTTTGAGAAAGGGTGATCATTCTATGCGATCCTGCTGTCGCCAAGCTATCACCAGCACCCGGCCTACTCTGGGATTCTTCCCATTTCTGTCCAGGGCAAAGACTGTGCAACTCAGCCTGCTCTCAGCCTTGAGCAAAACCCACAAGCAACAACCACAAGGTCAGCGACCAGCTACATATATCCAACTAAGAAAGAAGAATTAGGTCTCTAAGGGCAGCTTCTTGACCTTAGGATCAAGGTCAAGAAAGACCAGGATATCTCTGGAGCAGCTTTTCAAATGCACACCCTTGTACACACACATACACAGAGGAAGAGTCTTGGTGGACTGACCTTAGGCGCTAATCAGCAGCAAAAAGTCTAGAGAATTTTAAACCTGCAGTTCCTGTAAACACACGCTGAATGAATTGATGAAACGTGACCTAAAGCGCTTGTGTTCTGTAGAAGCCCTTGCAATAGGTAAGGGGAAATTTTAAATAAAGATAACATGCCCAGAGGCTCATGGTTCATGCATAATAACTCAAATCATGTTAATGTGGTGCTGGTACATGCATATCATCTCTGCTAGTTCCTATTTGATCTAAACTCTACATAGAACAGCCTCAAATATGGAAGAGCCATGTACAACCATCCTGATCCTGCCAAGGGAGACGGCGGAGGAAAGGGCTCAGAATAAATGGCTGCAGTATCCTCAAGGATAAAATACATTCAGATGCTGAAGCTGTCATAGACTGTGGCTGTCAGGCTATCTAGTAGCAAGCATATAGATTATTTACATCAGTATTTCTAATTTTGCACCTGTGTGAGTCTTTTCAGGTCAAGTATGATGGTCTGCTTTTAACAACCTGAGGCTCTAATAAGGTTAAAGGTGACTCACTGAGATGTACCTTAACCAAGGCTCATATTTGCTGGTTTTGATGATACCTGCACAGCTAAAACTTGCAAGGCTCAGGCAATTCTGCCCCTGCATCAGCCTGCAACTTAATCACATGGAGGTCTCCTTCCCATAGGGAGCCCAGGAGAATCTTTCGATTATAAATAAGCTGGCAGGTCCTTCCAATTTCCTGATTGCTGAGGACTCTTGCCTACATAGCAGGACTAGCAGGCTATAATACTGTGGCTTAAGGAACATCAATATTTCCAGTGGGAGGAGAGCAAAAAGGTATCGGAAATCCCCAAAGGTAAGGAAAATCTGTAAAAAATCTCTGCTCCAACAAAGGCAGATATTTGCACGCCAAGTCTGAGTTCAACTATTCTGCGTGTTTGCCTAGAAGAGAAAAGCTTTGCTAATAAAGCTTGAATTCAGACATCGCTGTATAATACAATATAAGAAGCTGGGAAAATGGGACTTTGGGCAATTAGTGAGGTGTGGAAGGCTGTGTAGGATCAGGATTTGGCACTGAATAGTCTATGCTAGAAGAGACGGCATCACACAAAGACCAAGTGCCTGCTGTGCAATTGTCATTTCACACTATTTCTTGGTGACCTTGTTCGCTGGGTAGTGAGCGTAAGAATTTAACTGCATCTTCCACCCCCCATGATTTGGGAGACTTAGAGTGTTGGTTATTATTATTTGATTTCCCTGAATGTCCCCTCAGACTTATTTACTGCAGTTGTTCTGATCCGACAGCCAATAAAGTTTCTATTACAGATCTTTAGTGATTGGCCATAGCTGGGGGAACATACAACATTTACCTTCCTTTCACTTGTTGCTGGCTGTTTTCAAGCACAGAACTGTTCCCCTTCCCTGTCCCCCACTTCCACCCTCCTCTTCTCCTTCTCTCTTTCATTTTGCCTATAAATTCAAGGGGGTGAACCCTAGGTAAACCATAGATGGTGACAATGTGAACAGATGTGACCTTGCCAACTTTGGTTTAGCAGATGTTTTCTGGATAAATTGGATTAAAATACTTTGTCACCTCTGGAGCATAGCTGTCCTCACTGTCAGGCACTCTCATTGTGTGGTTGCCTCTTCGATTCACCAGTTTCACACAAGGCTCTCTGGCCATGGTCTCTTTTGCCTATCCAATTAAAGCAAAAGCCATTAATAGGCAACAGGGCTCTGGAGCAAGCAAGGTTTTGTTCTTGTTCAAGAAGGCGTGTTAGTAACAGATAATATATGATTTTCTCAACACTTTCACATGAGCGTTACAAGAACCAATGCAGAGAAAAGGCCAACAACACCCACTTTTCTAGCACCTATCGAGCTCTGTTGCAAAATCTTCCATGCAAAACTTTCAGTGGCCTTAAGCAGCCATCACCCATCCCCTGTACAATTCTCCAAATTCTGCCTGGATTTTTTTTCTCCTCTTTCTGCCAATGGAAAGATTCCAGTACATGAACGGCTCAGGCCTTTGCATTTAACATGTGTCAATGAGGTTTGCACATGTGACAACAGCCAAGATGAAAAGCAGCAACACTGCACAAGTTTATCGAGGATCAGTGAGGCACTCTGAACAAATATAATAATAAAGAAAAAACTCAAGCAATCTTAAACTGTTCTCCGGCTCAAAAACACAACTCTGTTGTTTCAAAAGGCCAAGATCTGCCTCCCTTTCCAGATTCCAGAGTTTTAATGCCAAAGGGACCATTACATCTTCTGACCACCTTAAAAGTAGCCATCATCAAATGTCAGCCAGCTATTCCTGTCCTTGGCATATGTTCAAGAGATGGTAAAGCACCCCTACCTGACTAGCTTGTTCCAAAAGCCAGTTTCTCTCATTAATATGTTTCTACAAGTAATCAAAGAGAAGTCAGAGAGTCTTTACAGATCAGGTGCAAGTCAATAGGTATAAAGGTGATAGAATACGCTTAGAAGACATTTACATGATTGCTGTATAAAATACAGTTTTGTTAAGCTCCCTGTATTATGTTTTAGCTGAAAGCAGATACACAGAAAATCCTTAAAGAAGTCTTTTCTTGCATTGTCCAGAGGTAAGCAAAAGTGTTAAAATCTTGCAAGAAACTGATTCCCTTGAGGTTGCTCATCAGCATTTTAGGGCAAAGTTTGGGGAAGCTTCCAACTAAGAATTCAAACTTTAATCTGAAGCAAAACAGACTTCCAAACTGCATTCTGTTTTTATAAGACAATCATTAATAATAACAGCAAAAATAAGATTCATAAATATTATTTTTTCATGTGTTTTAATAACAAAGGCAGGATCATGCTGGTCAAACCACTGCAGTTACATGAGAAAAGAATTTGGCCCATTATTCAATTATCCTTCAATGCACTCCTGTGGTCAAGGTAATATATTATTATTACCTCCACTTCTCTGTTATTCCCACTACAGACATTAATTCCAAGAACATGAATCATTTATTATCAAGGGTCCTGGTCCTGTAACAGGATGTGCTGGCAGAGAACCCAATGTCCACACCAAATTCCACTGCCCTGAATAAAACTCATCATCCTTCATTAGAACGATTGCTGCAAAGCACCGTTACCTCCTGTTGTGTCCACCCAATTGAAAAAAATGCCTGCAATATTTAATTTAAGCTGGCAATAATCAACAAAGAACGTGTTTGCATTTACTGTAACTGGGGCATATTTAATGGTCCACTGAGGTTTTAGGCACATCCCCCCTTGTCCACACAAAGAGGGAAAAGCGAAACACCAGCAATAGTTAGTAGACATCAAAACAGAAGTGTTGACATTAACTAAGCAGAAAAAATGCACAGGGAATGCACTTCACTCCCTTGCCGACCAGTCAATCCAGCTGACTCCAGTTTTAAGGTAACTGGAGTAATTTTTCTCTTCAAATAGCTGGTAAAACACGATTCCCTCATGCGTACTATCTTACTGGCATTTGAGGAATTAATGTTTTATTATTAATGTTTTATTTTGCATCAGGAATATGGATTGAGGAGCACCTCTAGATTGTTACTATTTACTGCTTGCCTCAATTGTGGAAGGGTCTTAGCTGGATTTCATCTTTGGGTGTGTTAATTGGATTCCTTTTGAGTGAAATTACACTTGAAGACGCGCTCCAGGAGCACTTAATGTTCTCTGACTGCCGATGGGCATTGAATTTGCAAGGGAAACTCTTTGAAACACATCTGATGTGGACCTTAGGTCCTCAGCAACAACTGTTCTGCTCTACAGTCCACACTATTTGCTAATGTAGAAAAATCCACTGTCTTACACCCTTGCCCTGCAGCTGACTCCAGTAAAAGCAATATTGCACAAACAAGTCAAGTTGATCCCATTACTGTTACAGAGTTGTTAACATAGACACCTGCCCACTGTGAGCCACAGCAATACTCCAGCTCTTTTCAAGATTGGTCTCCAAGCAGCTATTAGGTAGCCCAGGAACCTTAGCTGCAAACACAAAAACTCACCAAGAAATAATTCTGCAGGGTAGTTAAACTGCAAAAGCAAATAATAATAGCAAGCAATGCAGGACTGTCATATATTTTATTCATTAGCATTGCTAACCTGGAAAATGTTGCTTTCCCTGTGATGAATCTTACTCATTATAGTTTGAATATAGGAGAACATATTCAGAATGTTGTGTCAAACATACAAGTACATACTATATATCCAAAATAACAGGGAAAATGGCCAATTTTGAAATATTTTAAAAAAGAGGGGTTTTATATTGCCACATATATTTTACACAGATGTTCAATACATTTTCTGAAGTACATAGTATATCAAGTATATAGAAAACCTTTCCCCTCCTTTACTATGCTCCACCTTCTTTATGGGAAATACTAGCTAGATTAATGTTCCTGGTAAGAGACACGGGGATGATAGATCCATGATGAGATAGATCCCCAGAGGTCCCTAACTAGAAGTCCCTGGAGATCTAGCATTTGCAGGCCTGTCAGGTTTTGCAACTGGTTACAAATTGCTTCTGACAGAGCCATTATAATATATTTTTTTCCCATTCTTGCTAGAAACTGGTCCTCTTAGCAGAATGAGAAGCAAAACAAGACCTGTTCATTTACATTCTGTTGCTGTTTAGATTTCACAGTTTGCTCAGGGCCTTGGGGGCTGCTCTGTTCCATGATTAAGGAAAGCACAAGGCCAGCCTCAGTTGCGAGGATCAGCTCCGTAGATCACTGCCTGGTGCACAAGGCCACGTTCTGCTTCTGTCATTGAAGAGCTCAGTCTCTTCCTCATTTACTCCCAGATACAGACCTGCAGTGGCCACGTCACCTGAGTGGAAATTCTACACCTGGACAGCAGTCCCAGCTCTCTCACTAAAGCTTTCTATGAATTTTGAGTCAGCACTTTAATACTCCCATTTAATACTCCCATTGTGAGATTCTCCTTCTCCTCACACTAATGAAGACTGCGGCTGTTCAGAGTGGATCCACCAATGACTATTTCAAAATAAACTATTCCATGAAATGAATATACCTTGTATCTCCTGAGGGAAATAACAGTTCACTTTAGAAAATGAAGTACATTTGTATGCATATTTCCATATATATATGTACACAAAAACCCTAGAAGACAGGAGAATCTAAGTCCTTAGAAGTAAAACAGCCAAGAAGGGAAGTATGAGGCATGAGAATGCTTAGGATCCCCTTTAAAGTGATTTGCTCCTCCAGTGGCTTTCTGAATAGATTTCTATAGAAATGCAAACAAAAAACTAGTCTAACATAAATCATAAAGCAATATTTATTTCTCACTTTGTGATAGCCAGTGATACTTCATCTTGGACTTGCTTTGCCAGTGTGATACTGAGAAAGCTTCACCTCCCACCTGCCCTTCGGGTTCATCACCAAGAACTACTGTCTAAAGACCATGAGGGTCCTTCATTTGCTCATGAGCAGAATGGACAGGAAAAAAAAAAAAAAAAAATCAAGAAAGCTTTTGGTTCATACATCTTTTCACTTTTTCCCCTCACATCAAACCACCAGCTGTAGGACACAAGAATTAAAGAACTTGCTCTGTCAGAATGCTCTAAGAATGGTACAGCTGCAGAGGAACAACCACCACAACATGAGTAAGTGCAAGAAACAGAAGAAAAAAAAAAAAGGCAAAATAAATACAAGAAAATCACATTAAAGCAACAGCCAACAGTAAAACAAGAAAAAGAAAGCTTTTCTTTTTTCATTGCTCTTGTAAAAAATAAAGCCAGTTGGAATAAAGATCAAGTTTTCCATTTATACTTTACATGGCTTCTTTTTTTCAATGAACAAGAGAAATAAAACATGGAAGATGACACGCTTCCTTGTGAATCTAACTGAGTGTTTCCAACAGAGGGATTTTATGCCATTGCATTAATGGATTTCCCCTTTGCAGTTGCTCCTGCAGATAGTAATAACCTCCTTTGGATATTTCACAAGGCAGCAGACAGAATAACTTATGCGCTAGAGATCCACAAATCCACAAGCAAACAAACGAGAAACCAAGGGAAGTTTTGGATGAAGAAAAACAAACCAAGCCTAGAAGTGACAATTGGAAATCTGTTTTCTAGCATTTTACAAAATGCTGATAAAGATACTGAAACATGGAATTTGTTCTGGCTTACAAAATAGAAGATTGTATTAAGAACACAGAAAATAGATTTGCCAGAGAACAGAGAAATCCACTTTTTAAGACCCACACATATCTAATATCAACCATAACCCCTCAACAGTACAGGGCACCTGAGAAACAGAAGCCTCTTAATTTCTTCCTTCATCATATTCAGTTCCTTCAAGCCAGGACTATAAAATGGGGGCTGTGCAGACAAAATGCCATGGATCTCTGAGGGAGGAGAACAAACTGAAACAAAAGCAAACTACGCACTGTGAATGCAAAACAGGGACATTTGTTTTAAGCAGAAAATGATCTTATTTCATATTAACCTTGTGCCAAAATCTGACAGCAATAAGCAACTTGCTTACTTGTTCATCTGTCTGCTTCAGTTAACTCTGAATAAAGACCTAGCAGATTGATCCCTTCATTATAAAATCCCTGTACAAGGGGACAACGGATCAGATTATGATCTTGCTTATGGCTGTGTAAATCTCAAGTAGCTCCATTATAATCATATCGCTATAAATACTTACAGTTCATTGTAAACATTTGAAGACTCGCACTGGGATTAAGCTTTATATGTTATATATATTATAGAGTGTACCAAATATATTTTAAATATTGGAAACATATTTTGTTACTTAAAAAAAAAAAAAAAAAAAAAAAAAAAAAAAAAACTATCCACAGGCTTTACATTTACCACTGTGAACATCACTGTTTTGTATATTATAAATCCACTTCTACCAGTGAAGGCTCAGAATAATCAAAGTGGACTAGTTAACCCCCCTTATTTCATATATGAGATTTGAAAGGGATGTGCTGCAAGTCTTCTTTGATGAAAACAAAGCACATCTGACAGGATGTGCTTAGCCTCGGTGGGCCTTGCTCTTGAAAGGAACACCCCAAAATTCAGAGCAGGACAGAAAGAATTCAGCTGACCCTGGTCTATTTTTTTTGTGTCAGCACTTTCAGTGAAAGATAGCAAGTATTTATCCTGATGCCAATTGTAAAACTGGCCTAAAGGACGTTGAAAGGAAGAACAAGATATGGATGTGTTCATGATTATCATGTAAAGGGATATGATCCCTGCAGTTTGAAGTACTACTCATTCTAGATAGCATCTCAACAATGCCACTGAATGGGGGATCACATGCAAAGATGGGTGGATTCCAGTCAGGTCCTGGAACCTGAGGGATGTTTGTGAGAGTGGAATAAAATATGTTGTTGGCCACAATCTACTGAGGATCTTGCCATCCAGAGTTCCTTCATTTCCCAAACACAGTGTGCACATTTCAAATCACACATTTGTACTTGAAAATTATTTAATAAGATAGGGAATGGAGTAAGTAAATAATGGCTTGAGAAGGAACATTGAATTTCCAAGAATGTCCTGAGAAATCTTTCACTGAGGGGAGCCACAGCAATTACTTGCAAATTCAGCGTTGGACATCTCACTAATTCAAGAGCCAGGCAGACAATTTGCATTAGCGTTAGGAAGGTTGTAGGTAGTGATAATCAGATAATGAACATCACAGTGGTGAATCTGCAGGCAGAAATTACACAGCTGCTTGCCTGAGATTTGAAATGCAAATTATTTTGCAGATTACTCAATGAACTCTAGATCCCTTTTAGTGCTTTGCTTTGGTATTGTTGGGATGATTCCTCATTTGATTCATGACCTTTGTCAGATGTTTGAATTTGCCTTGGTGATGAGGATTTTGGCTGGGACATGGCGAATGCAATGTACTTTCAAGTTGCAGGAGATTTAAGGATAAAGAACAGAAAAACAAAGTTCAACCATAAACATGTGTTATATCAGTGCTATTGTTCAGTCCTTATAAGCAGATATCTAAATTGCAGGATGTGACTGCATATTAATACTCCTAATACTAAGCTCTCTTAGGAGTGTTATAGGATTAAGTGTAAAGTATAAGATTAGTTATTAGGATTAAAGCCATATTGTTTGATTAAAAGGCAAAATAATTTTTAACATCTATAGATTAGGCCAGCCACCTGCTTTACAATACCATGCAAGATACTGAACACAGCAAAACCACAGTAATTCAAGTTTTGTACTGATCTACGCCTAAGACATCACAAAATGAATTGGCAAGTGAGATGGTCGAGCTCTGGAACAGGGAACTGCCAACATCCAAGTTCCTTCCATAGTGAAGGCACTTTGATTCATTCTGTGCCACAGGAAGACATTGAGTATATGACGAGCCTTGCCCTGACCCCCAGTACTGGTTTTGGTACTGCTGTCCTAAACGAAAAACAGCAACAGGTCCATGCAAGCACCCTGGTCTCTGAGAAAATTTCTGCAAGACCATTAAGATACCTTCATAAATATAGAAGCAGGATGTACCATCCTAACTGTGCTGAGCCATACTGTACTCCCAGAGTATTCCAGTTGAAATTATTATTGGCATGAATCAAAGTGACAGGACCTGCCTCTTATCTGTACTCACTTAAATTGAATACTTTGTATGTGTATCTCTAATACAGTTGGATAGTATATTCAGTAATAGTGATAGAGAGTTCCTAAGCACAAACATGCACCAGGAGATCTTTCTGATGTAAGAGCTAACACTGATTCAAATGCCTTTTATCCTTCCCTCCTGCTGAGCGGGCAAAGGGTTATTCAGATTTACTATATTCCACAATATTCTCTCTTTCAGAATCCTTCTCCTTTGCACCCAAGATTTCCTCATTCTCCTCCTTCAAAGCTGCAAGCACATGTGACAAACCTGACTGTACGCTACTTTAAATGCCTTTCATTTAGAAATACTAATAATCTTAAATATATGTTCAATAAAAACATTTAGGATTATCAAATAACAGTTATTCCTTTTCTGACAGCTGTTGCCCTGACTTCATAGTAGTCCTAAGCCTTAAGTCCTTCAACTGTTTGTTAGTAGATGGAGAAGTTTCTTTTCACTGAACGCTGGTTTGATATTATACTCCACTCATCACCATCCCTCTGAATTGTAAAGGCAAATCTTAAACACCTTGCAATTAGATAGACAGATGGATAGCTATGAAATTTTATCAATTAATGCTTGTGTAGTGTCTAGATATTTTGGAATAAAGGAGGCATGAGATATACAGAGATTTCTTGTAATGTTTCAATACATGAATGAGAAAAGAAGGGGGGGGGATTATGAAGTCTATGCATGTATGCAGTCTATACTATGGTAGGCCTCAGAGAAATGTTTGTCTTAATGGCTTTTCCTGTTCTCTACCACCTCAATCAGCACTTGCAGACTGAGACTTCATTTGGTTCATTGATCAGGACAAATCCTGAATTTTATTTATTTATTTTTAAAGGAGGGAGTCTGAATGGAGCTAGGTATTTCTATAGAGCACAGGTAATTAGTGTTGGAGGACTGTGACTATCCCTTTATACCACTCCTTACCATTTGACACAATTCCACATAACAAGCCTTCCCTTGAACAAGCCTAGTTGAGACAGTGTCTCCTAGGAGGCTGTTTCATAGCATGAGAAGGAAAACTTCAGCCTTTCCACCATCTACAGACACTGGATCCTGTTTCCTCTTCTACTCTCATTATCATTTATCAGAGAGCAGAAGAATGGCATATTGAATTTAAAGAAAAAAATCCCCATGCCCTATCATTTGCTTCTCATAGGAACAACGTGGGACAACCAACAGCACATCTTCTACTCTCATTTTATTTTTCCCTTCTATGTCTACCCTGTTTTAATTAAAGCAAGATGAATGATCCGCAAGAAAACAAGTCAAGGGAAGCTACACTGAATATACATCTGCATTTTCATTTAATAAAAGTTTAAAAGCTAGGGTATTAAATAAAATTAAACAATTTCCCCTGAACAGAGAGGGAATTCAAATAAAACCCAACAGCAACAACAATGCAGAAAAGATCATGATCAATTAATAATGAGTTTCATTGCTTTTTGTTTTCCATCAGTTTGTGCCCAAAGAAATAATTCAAAGGAGGGGAAAAACCATTAGGGTGTTTAGGGAAATACCAACAAAGCCCTAAAAGCTAAGCTACGAGACAGAATTGCAGGCAACAGCAAAAGACTCAGGAACACCAGACTGATTAGAGAAGTGGGCCACATGTTTTGTCACCACTGCATTACAATGAGGCTAAGGTTGAACATCTTGACTCAAGAGTATCTTTGGAAGAAAACTGAGGAAAATCTGTGCACATTACTTACTTAGACTTAGAGAATATCAATTGATAGAAGGCTGAATTAAAGAAAAAAAAGAAATCAAAAGACAGAAAATGACAGAAAAAGGAACCCTCACTAAGGATTGTAACTTGGGAAGCCATATGGAAGGAGACAAGGTAAATAAAAAGCTCACAGACTGTTTTTACAAAAGTCATCCTAATGGGTCAGGAGAGGTAAAATGGGCGCTCCTGGCACAGAGAAAGATCCATTAAACCTCCTGGATACTTGGACCTCTCTTGTTTAGAAAAAAAATTCTTATGCCAATAGCTAGAAAGAGGGCAAACTTCAATACTTTTCTTTGTACTCAAATTAAAGGCCATTTGTCAAATATTTGCACAGAATAAAGCTTAGTTCAAAGCATTTGAATATATGCTTTGCTTTAAATGTGGTACTAATCCCACCTCTATTCAGCCGAACACTTAAAGTCATGCTGTGCCGAACCATATTTCATCTGTCTCTTGAGATTCTGCAATAAAAAAAAAATTGTTGTTTTGCATTTCAGCAGCAAAGTGATTCCTATATATGGTTTGTTTGTAAAACACTTTGTCAACCAAATGGATCTCAAGAAACTGCATGTTCCTAAAAGGCAAAAACACAAACAAAAACCCCACCCTCCTTCTGTATGTGAGTGTTCGGGTAGACAAACGTGACAAACTAAGCGAGCTACAAGGCGGCTTTCTCCAGGAAGAGATGCGTGTTTGCAACAGCATCCAAGTCAGGGGACAGCAAGCCCAGTCTGCTGCCGCGATGACAGTGATAATAAACAATTTGAAGGTGTTAAAGTAGATCGCATGGAGTTTTTTTCAAGGATCAGGCCCTAGAACTAATATCTGAAGCTGATGAAAATGCCTAGTACTTCTCTTTCTAACCATTTTTTCAGCACAATTTTGTCTCTCCTGGCTACGCTTGTGATAGATGCACTACTTATCTTTCGGTAGACAAAGACCCATTGTCTAATGCTCCTGAATGCTATGACAACTCGCACGGCGGTAGGCAAGCTACAAGTGACAGTAAATGCATTCTCTCTCTTTTTTAATATCCAGTGTGCATATCTGTAATGCACGGTTCAGCATAATTCTCCAAGGCTGCTTCAACAGACAGCCAGGAAAGTCAATCCACTGTCAAAGCAATAGCAGCTCTTGCTCTTCACTCAAGAAGTTTTGGGTTCCCTGTTTCTGCGTTTCATGACGATATTGCGGCATCAGCTGGTGGCACAGGCTGACAGAAATGAATAAATTCTCCCATCCAACCAACCCTGCTTTGTTTGTGTCTTGTTCCCTTCTGCAGTCTGGCTTAATGGGTCAACTTAGCCTAACTTCCCTCCCCAGAGAAACATCTCCTGTCCAGTCAGCTGAGTTAGTTTTACACTTACATGTACTGAACACCTATTACTCACAGGATACAGCCAAAGCAGAAGGCAGATGTTACATAAACATCTATCTTGTTTGGATGAGAAGACAGCAGAAGAACATGATACCCAAAAAAAAAAAAAAAAAAAAANGGCAGTGCAAAGTAGCCCTCTTTCACTTCTGTTTTCAGTACTCATAGGTGAAACCCGAATTGTTTTGGCATTCACAGATGAAATTCACAGTTACTGGAGTTAATGAGTGAGGGAACACTTGTTCCCCCTCATTCCTTTCAATTCCACTTACATCATGTAATCTCAGAGAGCACAAATCACCTGCTGCATGAGATACCAGGAATGCCACAAAAAGCACCATGGAGTTCTGCATGAGGAGTGGGAACTGAAGAGCATCTCTGGGCCATGTCTCTAGGGTATAGCTTTAATTAAGAAAGTTCTGTCTAAATAATTTGTCAGATTGGTTATATGAAGGAAAAGACTCCATCTGGGATCCTAGAAACAGGACCCATTTTGAATTATAATTCTTATACTGCCTGGATGCAGCAGAAACAATAAATGTCCAGAAGGCAAAAGCATCCCTAAGATAAAAAGGAGCTGGGTGCTCTCTGCTGCTCCTTTGGCACCGTGCCTATCTGTATTTGAGAAGAGCAAAGCTGAGGGAAAGAGATTCAGCACTGATAAGACGCGGCCGCTCCGTCTCCCGAGTGCCGGCAGCCCACGGCCCTCTAGAAGAGCATCACTCACACACCAAGGCCTTCGCCCGCGACAGAGACAGAGACAGATAGGGAACCACGGGCCAAGCCTGTGACATTTGGATAAGATGAGTCTGTCTTGTTAAGAGAACAACTGGAGAAACAAGCAGAGAGAAAAGATGAAGCTGCTACTATCTTGCATTACAGATTTTGAGGGGCAAAACTGTTTGAATGGAACAATTTCCAGGAAAAGGAGACTTCTGTCTCGGAGAGACCCGCCTAGAACTTGCTATAGGAATTCCCACATCTACCCACTCTTAGATATTCCTGCTGGCTTAGAGCCAAAAAGTCTTCTCTATTCAGGAAGCTTCTTGTTCTCAGTATTTTTGTGTCTGTACATATTGAAACATATGAAATAAAATATATCTTAAGTGCTGACAAAATAGAAAAAAAAATCAAAGAAGAACAAGGAGAAATGAATTATGAGCACTGGAGGGAGTAACTCACGAGGAAAGATTGGAAGAACTAAATATGTCTAGCTTGGCAGAGATGACTAAGCGGGTTGGAGGGGAGAAGTGATAAATGTCTACAAATATTTGAAGGGTGTATACACCAAGGAGGCAGAGAGATTCAGCTGTGTGAGCCATACCAGGTGCAGGGATTAGGAGCAAAAGGATGGAATCGGAAAAGGAATAAAAACAAAACAACAAGAAAAACCTCACAAAGTGAAAAATCAAGTGAAGACTAGACAAACAAAAATCTCTGTGAAAGGGATATATATTCACATATATGCACATCCCCCCCAAACTGGGGATGAGGAGATTCTCTCAGAGGTAGAAAAGTCAGAATGAGACACATGTGGGACAGCTGAGCTAGCACTTGGATGCATGCAGAACTAAGAGAAAGAGTTTTGCCTTGATGCTGGAAAAGCAACAGGAGCCTCAGCAGACAACAGGTGTCCTACAAAGACTGTCAGTGAGAGAGCTTCAGACAGGAAGTGAAGGTAGTTGTTGCAGACAACTGAAATCACGGGGGAAGGGTTGCTTTTGGATAATTTAATGACCCTGAGTTAGGTAGAGATGCAGAACCTGCTATCCTAACCAGATATCCTCCAGCCATATGGTCTCCAGGAAACAGAAGGGTTTGGATCCATCAAGCATTTAAAAGAGATGGCTGTGGAAAGTCGGCGAGATAGAAAGGGAATTCACAAATGCCCAGGGAATGAAAGGAGGCAGAAAAGGGAGAATTCTGTTATCTGATTGAGGATCTGATGCATGGAACTATCCATATCACTCAAACCCCTGTCCACAGAATTTTCTGTTTTGCCTGAGAAAGTGAAATGGGTCCAAGGTAATGCAAAAAAGTGCACTGAGTCCTTCCTGGAGGGCTGCAGCGCCAGAGTTAAATCTCTCCCTTGGGCTCATGTGTCAAACAAGCAGAAGAAACTCCCACAGATCTGGATACAGGAAATATGCCAGGGCCCTTCTCTTTAATCTGGATCTCATTCAAAGTTTGATGGCAAGCAGCAGTCCCAGCTTGTGTTTTCAGGTGCTTCGTGTCCCACACACAGGACTGCAATGACAAAGCCCCATGCCTGTTACGGGGAACTCTGCAAACTGCACGATGTTTAGCGTGCAGAGCCAGATCTTCTATAATAATCTTGCTACCCTTGACACACTGAGGTGGCATGGGATGAAACAGGAAGAGAAAAGCTACAGAGCAAAAGTAGGATTCCATTCTGACTGTATATTCCTCTGACTGAATATCCCACTGAAACAGGGGTGCAGGTGGGGCAGTGAAAAGGTCATGACAGCTTGTAAGGGAGAGCTTAATTTTGAGGAATGGAGGTGGTAGGGGCAGAAACGAGATTTTTTCCATGATTTCCAATATAATAAACACTGAAATTCAAACCTAAAGCCAGTCATTGCTTCCAGAAAGCCAAGACTTCTAAACAGAAGAGGGTTTTAACAAAGTGATTCCAAACTGGAATAACCAGACATCATGAGGTTCTCCCACCCCTCCCTAACAAACAGATTCTTATCACGTGTAAGAACCAGGTCCCAGAGCCCCTTATTTATGAGTCAGTCCTAAGACAGAGCAGCTGGGATAGCCTTTACATGTGGAACTGAGCATGAAACAACCCAAGGCAAACACAGGAAAAGAGATGGTAATAGATACACTTCTCTCTGCTCTTCCTAAGCACATGATCTTCCTGCTAGTAGAAAGAATGAGAGGTCTCAGGGGAGCTATTGGGCAGCTCCTACTCCTCTTGCACTGGATGGAGCATAATGACATCCCTAGATCTGAACTGTGGCACTGAATTGGGTAAAAGAGGCAGCAAGTCTGCTATAGAGGCAGGCAGGTTTTTGACTCATCAGGAAAAGCAGCAACTACTGCTCCAAGCTCAGCTGAGCCACTTTCCAGGTAAAGTCCCAGGCAGGCCGGCAGTGGAAGTGTCATGGAAGAGACAGACTCATCCTCATGAACCGACACAGATCCCAGCAGGGCTGCAGAGAGTACAGTGCTGTTGCAGCTCTTTTTATTAATTAACCAGATGTTTAACTTCAGCATCCTGGCTAAAATCCAGTGTGGAGAATTGTATTTCCTTTCTGTACCCAGCCTTACGTCAGTCTCTTCAGCAAGAGAAGGTAGCCTTCCTTGCCATACTCGGAGAGCACTTACTGCAGAGCAGGTGCAGTGTTTCACCCAGAGCAAGCTGCATTTCAACAGCAGGAGAGAAACTGCTCTTCAGCCTTCCTGACCCAAACTCTCCTGGACCTTACTGCACAAACATAAGGCACTGTTATCTGCTCTCCACAGGGAATCACTTTATGGAATTTATTATTATTATTATTTGGAGCTCAAATTGAATCC
Organism: Nothocercus julius; assembly: GCA_013398735.1. Taxonomy (NCBI): domain Eukaryota; kingdom Metazoa; phylum Chordata; class Aves; order Tinamiformes; family Tinamidae; genus Nothocercus; species Nothocercus julius. The sequence goes on along the minus strand of VZSV01000026.1, from coordinate 2,433,987 downwards.
TTCTGGCCACATTCAAACACTAAGCCTGCTTAGGAAACGCAGGAAGCAGCAAAAGTTGTGAAAAGGTAAAGATTTATGACAGACAGAAAAGAAGTTTTCTTTTCTAGCAACAAACTTTACATACCTAATGCATTTCTGCTGTTCTTCCTACTCTTTACCAACCATCAAATAGGTCTTAGAGAATAACACTAACCATACTGCAAGCTGTTTCTTTAAATCCTATTTTATAATAGTTTATAGCCATCTGGTTATCTTCCCTAGGTGGTGTTTTCCCCACTTACTTTTAGTCCCTAAGAGCACCTGTAATTGCCTCTACCACAACCAGCATCATAACTTACCATTTCTCACCTTGTCCCTAAGCACCACTCCAGCTTCCTTAACCTTGGCTTCCTCTTTTATGCCTTCCTGGGGAGCCCCCACTCTTTCCAACATCCTTGCAAATCCCCGTTAGTGAGACAGGTTGACAAGTGCTTTCACCTGCCTCCCAGGCAGACTCGCAGCCTCACCCGCGCTCTCACTGCAGCAACAACTACATCTGCAAGGTCTTTACAGATGTATGTCATCCCCTGATGAAAGTGAGGTATCATTTGTATCTTTGTATCATTGGGATTGGTATCTTTCCTTTCAAGGAAGGAAAATAGCAGTGACAATGAGGAGTCCCTCTGAAATTGTCATTTTGCGGTCTCCGAATGCCTTTCTAACTGCATGAAATGCCTCCTGATTATTTCCAAGCTGAGACGCAGGAAGCTTCAAGGGGTGGACAGGAGAGGGGAGAGCACGGAAGGCAGCAGCTGAACATGGGCCTTGCTGAGGGAACGGGGTTAGGGAAGGTTAAAAACCTGCAGGAAGAAGTGGGCTGTTGTAGCGGAGCGGGGGACACTGCTTGAGGGCATAGGTGAGTCTGCCCAATGGTCTGGCCCCTGCCATCCTCCTCGTGGTGCTTGAGCAGCCCAGACAGCAGAGGTAAAAGAGAAGCTCAAGTCTCTGCTTTTTCCCTATGGACTAATATTTTCAGCTATTCCCTGGTTATAACAGGAGGACGGTCTCTTCAGTAAGGCTCCTTACGGAAGCCCATGATCTTCATCAATATTTTGCAGCAGAGGTTTCAATCAGGACTTTGCCTCTCATCTTTCTACCTTACAGCAACTGGTCCCTTCAGAGCTTCCTCTTATAAAGCAAATGGGGCAGACCCACGTTCCCGCACTCAGATGCCCAGACTCCGGACTGAGCGAGCAGGCGGGCAGGGCCTGCACGGGGGCGGCCACCCCGCTCGCGCCCATCGCCGCCGCTCGCAGCGCCGGGCTGCCGCAAGGAGCGCTGCCAGCACGAGCCTCGCTCGCTCGGGGCTCCCGTGGCAACCGAAGAAGTTCCCGGGAGAAAATGACACGAGTCCGATTCAATTCCTGAGGAAAAATCCTGGGGTCCCGAAGGGCTTTGCCGTAGCAAAGTTTTAACATCGTTGCGCACGCTGTTCAGCCCAGCTCACCGGAGGCACGTACATAGAGATGAATGGGAGGCTGCCTGGGATTAAAATCTGCTCAGACGCATACAGTTCATGTCGTATCTGCTTTGCCTCACTTTGAAGCTGAGGACACATGATCAAGTTACCATGGCTGTAGAAGTTACCAGATGTTAGCAAAACAGGCTCCGCTTCACCCATCCCACCTCACATTTGACAGGACCAACGTGTAATGGCTGTTATCAGCCATTGCTCAGTGGTACATGGTGACTTGTTAAACGACAGGAATTTTGGAATACAGCTGAATTTGGCGCTGCTCCACCCAAGGCAGCAGAGAGCTCTGTGCGCACCAAGTCCTGTCTGGACTCAGTGAGCTCCCCCAGCCTCACTGCCCCACGCTATTCTCTGTTGATATCATTGTCCCAAAAACCAGATCCAGGCAACAACATTTCCATTAGCAGGAATCTGTATAGTCTTCTCTATGGTGAATACCAGCAGCAGTTAAATCATTTCCATGCAGATTTGTATATAGAGATATGCAAGAAAATGGAGTCTGGCAACTCATCTCTGGTCACTCTTGGAGCTCTCTGATGTTCTCTTGCTGGAGGCACCAGAACATCTAAGGGTGGAAGATTCGCTTCAATCTCTTTTAAATCATCCCTCCCAAGTAGTTGCCTTTGCTATAGAGGAAAAATGCAGAGAGCTACTTCCAGTCTGAGAAACAGGGAGAATTTTAAAATAATGCTTAGGAGAAAAATGTCTGCCTGCAAATGAGGATCATGCCAGTTCTGAAGAGGAAAAGGGGATGGGAAGTGAGAAGGGGAATGCCAGTGTTATACAGAGTCCTGGATAAGGTGGAAGTAAGTGGTCCCAGTACTCCACAGAACCCACATCACCTCACTGAACCATGACTCGGGCAAGCTGCAATACTTAGACAATCTGGTATCATTAAGTTGTCTTACAAGCCAGTGAAGACCAAGGAGAAAATACCCTTTGACAGAAGAAAAAAGCCGCTCATGGGTATAGGGTGGGGTATGTCTAAAGGACCCCAAAATTCAAAATATCTGTGATGTTGCTACTAATCTTCAGTTTTGTTTGTTTTAATTCCTGAGAAGTGTAGCTGGCCCAGAAATGCAATGCTCACATTTGATTTACACCTGTAACTGGGACAAGCAACTTAGCTAAGAGACTGCCCGTATCTGGAGCAATTTCTTCCTCCCTAAAGGCCAGACAGAAACTACATGCAGATGGTATTTCATGAGAGAGATAAATACAAGCTGCTTATAAACATTCACATGTGCTTTTAGGGGGGAAAAAAAAAGAGATAAAGATTAAGGATGACAAAGATCCATTTTATCCACAAGGATCTTTAACTATCCCAGTTGAAAAGAGGAAAAGGCTTTTGGATCATTTTTGAAACGGCAGATAGGTGCTGCCTGCATTAGCTTTGATAGGAGGCAAAGATGGATCCACGGAGATAATGAACTTCTTGGCTTCCACATGAACTGTGAGCCCCTGTCATCCACGGGGGGCAGCCTAGAGAAAAGTCCAAAGCCCTGGACTTTTATCCTGAAGAGTTTTCTCCTAGTTTCCCAGCCGATTTGTTGCACCACGTTGCTCAAGTCACTCAGACATTTTACATCTTTGCTCTACCTTCAGGAAGCCCTCTGAGAGCAAGAGATGAATGTCCCAGTCATGTTTCCACTGTCCATACCACAGCTCTGGGAAGAGGAGAGATACGAGTTCTAAAGCTTAGTATTTCTTTACTGACTAATACAAGCTAGCAACCAGCTGTGACATTTAATACAGATGTAAATACTTGAAGGTCCATTAAGCTTCAGTCTAGTGTCCTGTTATTTCACCCATAGGCCGGAAAACAGAAAAGTAACTTCAAGGTTAGGTGACGTAGAGGAATCCATTAGCTTATAAAGGCCTGAGATCGCAAATAAAATATTCTTGGCTAGTCTTAATTAAATATAACAGTGTATTCCTTCATGCCTTGATGAGTGCGTTTCTGTAGAGGAGACCAAGCGTTCTGGCAAGGTAACTGCACAGTTTTCTCCCCTTCCCCTCTGGAGTGGCCAGCTGGGGGTCAGGCGCCTAATGAGGGAGATGCCCCTCTTAGCTTCCCCCGCGACTGGCTGCCCATCTAGAGGCTGCCAGGTAGCTGGAGTGTGCCAGGCAGGGTTTTGCAAGCATGTGAAAATTAACGAATCTCACTCCGAGCTGGAAAGGGCAGATAATTGAGAGAATTAAAAAAAGGGAAGGAAAAAAAAAATAAAAGGAAGAAAAACCAGGGAGATGAGCCAAAAGAAAACACTTCAAAGGCCCATAGCCTGCAGCCCTCATTAATGACAACAACAAAAAGAAGATGGTGCCCTTACATTTTAATCAAAGGCAATTATTTTTTTGAAAAGGTGTTATCACTCTGGAGTGCAGCAGCAGGCCTGGCTCCGGCCTCCTACCCACCGAGGCATCAGCATGGCCGGCTCGCAAACAAAAACGAGGCTTTCCTAGGCCCTCTTCACTCTGCCTGGGAAAGGCAGGGAAAGAAAGGCTGAGAGGGCATGAGCGTCAAGAGAAATGCCCCTGGGCTCCAGACTGAAAGCTACAGGAAGCCAAAGAATTAGAAACATGGCTACTGTCTAAATCCCAACCTTCTCCTTCTGGCTTCCATTTGACTTCGCACGTAGGATGTTAGCTTGAAACCCAAAGCCAAGTGAACCAGCCCTAGGCAGAGCTACGCAGCACTGGGACAGAGTCACAGGAGTGACCCGAGCGACTAGAGATATACAGATAATATACAGATATAGGCACGTGTTGGTGTGACGGGGAGGCTGGAGGGCTAAGTGAAAGGTGAGTAAAGCAGGTAGACACTGAATGAAAGAAAGAGTAGGACAGCACCTATGTTGATCAGTGATGGGTGAACAGTCTCTGATTTATTTTAGTGGAGAAGTCACGAGTACTCTCCTTCTCATATGTTTATGTCAATAGATGGTAGTTTTGAGGACAGTTGAACTCTGCAGAAGAAAGGGTCTTGCCTCTAGTCTCCTCCCTCTTCTCTTCCTTCTATTGAAGGAAGAAGTTCTTGCCCCACTGCTGGGGAAGGCTCAAATGCCCGAATGCAGCCAGGCGCCAAGTGGTCTGCACAGGAAAACTCGGAGGAGAGCGACCGTGTGTTCCCCTGGAATCTGAGTCTTGGGATCTATGTTCCCCAGGGTGTTTTGGGGAAGGAAGGGAGGAAGGGAGGAAGGGAGGAAGGGGAAGAGAAGCAGAAGCTCAACTCTGTTTTGATTTTCTCTGGTAACAAATCAGGTAGGACTCCAGTGGGCTGAGCTGAATTTGGGCACCAGAAAATCTCAGCGAGGAAGAACAGGATAGCGCTTAGTGTGTTACACAGTGAAAAGAAATCTCTTCAGGAAATGCCATGTAATTGTTTCAACTTCTTTAAGAGAAAAGACAAGGAAAAAAGGGAAAGAATTTACAGCTGCAAAGTATCAAAAAAAGAAAAAAACACAATTATTTGTGAAACACTGACTTACTTACATAGGAGGAAGAAAAAAGAGGTTGAATTTTTGCATGTTTTTTCAAGGCAGTTCTGGCTGCAACAAGAGCCTGTGACTCCACAAAGTGTCCATCATGACTTCAGAAGCCCAGAAAAAATGGAAGGCGGAAGCAGCTGGATCTGGAATAAAACTGTGAACCTAGCGAGGCCTGTGTTTAGGGAGCAAGGCAACAAGGAGAGAACTCATAACTGGGCAGAAGAGTCCTAACTTGGGGGAAAGAAAAAAGTTGAGTGGCTCTTTCAAGATGGGGTACACTCCAGTGGGCAGTAAGATCCAGAAAGCGGCTTGCCTAAGTAGAAAACCTATTTCTAATACACATAAGAAAATAGAAGTAGTCTATTTTATCTAAAAACTTCCAAGAAAGTATGCAGCTCAAAAACCCTAATGCAGAACAACAGGGAGGATTTCAGATACATTGACTACACAAGCTGTTTGGGAGTTTTAAATAAAGATTTTTGATAACAAGCGAAGTGCAGGATTACTGGAGTCTGGACACTTTCTGCAAACAAAACTCTTGGATTGTTGCAGTTCTAAATAGTTAGGAAAAGCCAGTTTTATAGAAACATCACTTCTTGCTCCAAAATGTTTAGATTTCACAGTGTAAAGACGGCCAGTCTAACATTGCACAAAATCAGAGAAAAATGGGCACCATGTTCTCCTCAGATTGAAATAGAATATTCTTTTGCACCCCAAATGCCATCTTTGCTAAATTTCACAGGAAGTTGGTTAACGATCTCTTGCTCCTCATGTCCTCATTGAGACAGATGTATTTTTTTCTCTGTCTGTAGGCTACATGAATAAGAAAATACTCCACCAGTGCTAGATGCTGAAAATATTTAGGAGTTTGGCCACATATGTTAGCATTCTATCCACACAGGATTTACTCCGTGGGGTCAAGCTATTTCATTTAACTTTCAACAGTGACAAAACTGAGGAAGAAACACTGTGCCTGAAAACTTCTCTGCTTTCAGTTTTAACAACTGGCAGAATAAAGCTATTGCCTCCTCTTGCAAACTTGGCTTCTCTAATCTCCTCAGACCATCAGGGCTACACCAGCTCTATACCAAGGGCTTGATACTTCCAGCAAGGTGCCAAGGCAGCTGTGCAGGGCTGCACAGGAGTGATTTCTCTCCTGATCCCTCCAGGTATTTAACCAAGCTGCATCTCCGGGCCGTTGAAGGTTTGCTCACAGCTAGCTGTACAAGGAAGAATTCAGTGACCTTCAGGATATTAATAGACCCAAAGTCTCTTTGCTCCCGGGGAGCAGGCAAGGGACTCTTCACCATTTATGAACTGCAATTATTCTCCCACTCAGCAGAAAGGACTTAGCGGGCCAGATCCTATCACAATTACCGGGACATAAGCACTGGCTGTGACCGGGGCATTTCTAACCGGGCCAGATGGGAGCGAGTGTCCTGGTGTGTTGCTGTCTCGTTCCCTCTGTCTCCGCGTCTCCAAGTGATGCTGAGCCTCCCATCCATGGTGTGGGGTTGCCAAGCAACATTTGTAGTGTCCCTCAGTGGGCAGCCGGGTACCGCTCTGTGGCAGCTGAGACTTTGAAGATAAGTGTTTGTTGTGAAGAATGGAATAACCTTCCCTTTCTCTTTTTCCCTCCTCTCTTCCTACTTGATGAGGTGAAAAATGAATCATTCTGAATGTGACAGATCAAACCCTGCATACAGTTGCTCTAGGGTAAATCTCGTTGAAAATTGTCTTTGGGGAATAAATTCACGGCTAGATGCCAAGGACTGGATATGCATATGCTGCATATACATCCAGAATGCAGCTAATGTTCCTACAACAGGCACATTAGAGGAAGCAGCCAGAACTGGTCAAATCATAGATAAAATTATTGGCAAATAATTTATTCAACCACAGTCAGGAAAGAATACATGTTATCCATCATTCTCTCAAATGTGACTCATCCAATTCCTGTAAATAACATAGCTAAAGCCTCTTGCTCTGAGCTGTGAACCCTAAGATTTAAATTCTTATTTAATTCTACAGCTATTTCCCTCCTGTTATTATGTTCAACAGTGTGCTGCTGCTGTTTGTGTGCCAATGATACAAGGTTATAAGGCTTACCCAGTTCAAAATGTTCTCTCCGCATCAGCAAAGCTACGAAGCACAAAGCGGCTCTTACACCGAGAGCCGGCCGGCCATCTGGCGCCGTGGCCGCCGTGCGCGCTCTGCACGCTGGGCTCTTGGCATCCGCACACCAGCCACCAGGGAAGTCTACACTGTGATCCTGGGCTCCTTTGGGGCCCTTTGGGACACACAAATCACCAACAGTGACTGCGTTCAGCTCTGGAGGGGCAGGTGGGGAAGCAGAACCGCGCACGGGAGAGACTATAGATGATGCTGGCACATGCTGAGGTGTGTTGGCATAGAGGTGCGTGAGGGGGTAAAATAAATGCAAAAATCAGTGTATTCTCTCTGGTACTATCCCAGGTGTTTAAGCAAAATATTGCCCTACAAGTGTGACTTGGATATCATATGGAGGTGAGATTAAAGCCAGCTGTCCAGCCCCAGCTGCTTTTCTAGCTTCCCACAACAGTTAATGGAAGAAGTATCTCCGGAATCCTTTCCATGACTCTTAGACACTTTTCCTTGGGAAGGGATATAGAACACCTATATAATGACTCACTCTATATAGAATAATTTAGACTAGATACTTAAATTTCAGAAGGCTAAATTTAGTGGAGACAAAGCCCAGACTTTATGATTTATTTTCCAACCAATGTACACCTGTCTTAACAGTGGCTTCACATATGCTATATTTCCTTAGCTCCTTACAAGGATATCATGTCAGACAGTATTGAAAGCCTTCCTAAAGTAAAAACATACGTTACTTCTGCCTTAACCTGTAAGCTACATAGTCAATAAAGGAAGGAAATTAAATCACTTTTACAAATCCATGTCAACTGTCTTTTGCCACTCTCTTATCCTATAGCCACTAATGAATTGATTGTTTCATAATGTGTTGAGGTTTCTTTCCAGGAAATTGGCTTAGGTGACCAATTTTCTGGGTTCTTCTTTCCCTCCTCTTAACAAATACTCTCTTTGACCTTCTCTAGACTGTAGAACCTTCTCAATATGAAATAAGCTCTTGAAGTCCATTCCTAACTGCTCAAAGATTGCATTGGCTGGCATTTCTGAAGGGAATTCCCTTAGGTTCAACAATTCAAGCTCACTTACATTCATTGTAAATACTCTTTAATTTGCACCCCTTTGTTCTGGCTCAGTCCCATCTCTGCTTTTGTTATGTAACTAGTAGCACCTGTTTTGGTGGCAAGTGAATTTTAAAAGGCAAGAACTACTCCAACCCTCCACATGACCTCTTATGTGTTTTACTTTTGTGGTATAAAATGCATGCTTACATTCCTTTTAACATAATTATAGGATTTCTTTCTCTTGCATTGTATGTTTCCAGCCACTGACAACTCATTGTGGGCCAAGACTTTTCTGATTTCATCCACACCTGCTTTGGTCTCAATCTGCCCTATTCTTCATCATAGTCTTTTGCTTCAACTCTTTAAGCAATTCTTTTTAAGGCATTAATGAGTTCCTCATACACTTTTAGTGCTATTACATTTCCTCCATTCTTGTCCTTGCCCTAGGATATCTTGTAGCTCTGCTTTAGTCTCTATCTGTCAGTGCTTGTTGGCCTAATTCTTCTTTCCTTGACCCAACCTATCAATTCCCTAATGCTTCACAGTCAATTAATCCTAACTCTGCTGTTCCTACCATCTCTTTTCCATATGTCTGGGAAGCCGATTAATTTATAGCTTGGTATATGTACTAAGGTTCTAACATTTTTCCTGTTTAGCCCTTACACTTCTTGCACTTGTGCAGAGATCTTTCAGTTGTTTACCAGGCAGATCCATTATTCTCCCAAGTCTCTCCTCTTCACCATTATTAAATTTCCCATTTTTCCAGCTCTCCGACCGACACACTGCTTCATTCCTGGAAGACCATCCTGTTGCGAAAGGATGCAAAGCCTTTCTGTCTGCCCTGTGTGCTCACCTCAAAGACTTGCCTGCCCCATCTGTGCCACCTTCTCCATTAGCCAAAGGCAACAGGAAGCCCCAGGAAGGAGATAGAAATGATCACTGCGATGGACAGTATTTTCCTGTTTCAGAGATAGCAGGTACATGGAGGAAGTTCTTTGAGGGTAAGGATGGAATTTGAATGACCGTGCTCAGAACTAATATCAGGATGTAATTCCTTCCCATCTGCCTTCTCAGAGGACTTCATAATGTGTCAAATTCTGATGATTTAAGCCTCATTGTGATCCCTTTCACCAGTAACCAGTATTAATAGTCCCATTTCATAGATGGGGAAGCAGACATACAAAAGCAAAATAGCTTTTTGAGAATTTTTTTTGGCAAAGCCAGGGAACTATTTCAGATCTGTATTTGAACTGCCAGGGCATACACTGAAAACCATTCACACCAACTTCAGTCAGGAATTTAGAAGCACATTTATAGGTAAGGAGGCAAGAAAGAGGGTTGTGACTGCAATTACATCAGCTGGTGAGGACTCAGCAGGACCAAGCCTTGGTGCCCGGAGCTCAGTTAGCCAAAGGTAGTGGCTGTTTTCTGGGACTGGAATTACTTCCAGGGCACCCAATGCACGGTTGTTTTTTAAGTGGTAGATTTGTCTTCCTCTCTTGCTGGTCTCTGTTTGGCTAAGAACAGCTCAATCAGTGGCTAACAAAACTCACAATGCCAGCAGCTGCCTTGCCATCTTGCTATAGGTCTTCACAGAACAGGACACTTCTTTCTGCCTCCTTCTTCCTCTTTCACTCTCTCCTGTTCATCTCCTTCATTTCTCTCCATTTCCACTTCTTCAAAGGGTAATAAAAGAAGCAGAGCAAAGAAAAAGCAAGGAAAATAGCCACAAACTGCTGCATCAACAATAATATGCCATGGATCCTCCAGAACCTAAGAATGTGAGTCCCTAGAGATGAAACCAAAGGCCAGCAATGATACAGGCTTAAATATCATGAAAAGCACTCTCAAAATACAGCACTGAACGCACAATGCGGCGCTGAGGATACAGACTTGGCTTCCTTTTATGGAGTGGGGAATACAGTGGCAGATTTATTCTACAATGGAGAGAGTTGTTTCTTGGTAGTGTTAATGCTGACACACTATCAGAGAACAGAAAAGCGAATACAAATAGGAACAATTCTCCCGTTTCTCTGCCTGTCTCCTCCAAGGGCCCCCTATTCGTGTTCCTCTCTGTTCTCTTCATCTTTTTTCCCTACACCATTAACCTCCTTCCTCTCTTCTGATTTAGTTCTTATTCCCCCTTAATTTAGCCTTCACGTTCACCCTTTCCTGCTGTGATTACTTGGCCAGAGTCTCTAGTTTTCCAAGCTTTTGCATGGTGTCTACAGACAGAGACTTCGGCCTCCCAGCTCAGCTGGCTCCCCTGCCTAGCTAACCATGCAGCAGCTGTCAAACACAGGCTTATCCTGCTCTCCCTGCAATCAGCGTGAAGATTTCCACTGCACGCACTGGTGTGAAGACAAGGCCACGGGGTAGGCCAGGCTGATTAGCAACTAGCTAGGAGAGACTTTTTAAATTACCCATCACTGTTAAAAGAGAAACAGCCCAAAAAAGCATCACCATTACTGTACCTCATTGAAGTGGAGAGCAGTGATGACAAGAACCACACTCCTTCACAAGCAGTAACTCTCAGCTGGCAGTAGCTGAGATCAGTATGGTACAAACACTTGGATTATTTTACATCCCTGTTTCTTTCCTGCCCCAAACACACAGCTACTGCCATGGGTGTCCTATGGTGAGGAATCAAAGCCCTGTTCCCATCTCATGTAGGAACCAAGGCCGGGAGCCGAGGCTACCTGACTTGGCCAAGTACACACAGGGAATCTGTGCAGAGCAGGAACCACAACCTGAGTGTCCTGAACAGGCTGCCAAGCAGCCACCCACTCACACTTTCCACCTCTAAGTGACAGATGGGGGCAATGATCTTGTTCAAGGACAGATAAGACAGCAGAAATCGCCAACACCTGCCTGTCCGCTCTTTGGCAGAGGGGGGCAAGCAGGCAAGGAGAGGAGCTGCTCTCTCCTCTCCCCACTTGCTTCAAAAACAACCCAGTGCACGGTTGTTTATTATTATTATTATAACGGTTATTTTCCAGAGTGCTGTAAAACCAGGGGACAGAGCAGCCTGACAGCCTCATAACAAACAGCGGATAAAACTAATTAGATTTTGTCCTTCCTTCAGTTTGCTGACTTCATTCTTTTTTATTTTTATTGTTTACTTATTTAGTTTTAGGCCAAGGGCTTACACATGCGTGTATTTCAGGCATCCATAGGATCACCTCCGATGGGAAAGGGCAACTGTGGCCCAGCCGGGCCGCTGCGCTGGCAGGAGGCGGAGGAGACAGAGGGAGCAGTGTGAGCCCCTCTCCGCGCAGCATCTCCTACCCATGGCGTGTGAAGCGTGGAGGAGGGAGGAAGGAGAGCGGAGCTATTCAGGGCCGCTAAGAGAGCCAGGGAGACAAAAGGCATCAGTAAAAAAAGTTAATGTGCCTGGCAGGAAACCAGGATTGCTTTAGCAGCAAGGACTATCCAAGTGCCTCTAGGACACCCTCTCTACTGGGCATTATGGAAATACTTGGCTTGCATCTCAACCTGACAGCCTTGCTGACTCTTGAGGAATGACAACAGTGGGGAGCAGGGAGACTTCCCTCTCCTCCTCCCTTTTGCCATCAGCTGTTTCCAAATTTGGGGGGATTAGTTAGTGAAAGCAAGAAAAGGCACTGGCCTCCCTGCTCAGTACTTAGCGGGCTGAAGTGAGGTGATGTGTCTCAGTGCGGGGGACAACAGCCCCATTCACTAGGGAAATACCAAACCAGAATTACAAGTGTGCAAGAATAAACAAGGCTGGAGTTAATCTAAAGTTGTTTTACACTCTGTTTTATTAAAGTCAATGCACTTCCGTTCTTCTGTGCAGAGCCTAGTTCTGCTTAATTACCATGACTCAGGGAGAATTTTAATAACGAGGGAGCAGGGCGCAACGGAGGCCCTCGCCTGACCTCTAGAGGCCTGTCAAAAGAAGAAGAGCCTCCGCTTCCTACAGAAGCTCGTAGAAGATATGGAGAAGTTGATGAACTGCTTCTGCTCTCCTTGTCTATGCGCCATTCCCAGGTGGTTCATCACCAAACTCTTTTGCTACCTTTTCTCACCTCCCAACTTATCAGTAACAGGTCGCTTACCTTGGGGTGGTGGGCTCGCCTCGCTGTCACCTCCGCCAACGTCCTCACGGCTTGCCGACAATCCGGCAGAAACCAGGGAAGGTGTCCCAGGCTGTCCTCGGCCCGTCGCTCCATGTTGCACAGCAGCATTTGGGCAGCAGGGACACTTTGGTCCACTCGACATTGACAGCACCTTTGCCAGCTCTTTCTACCTCCTGTGCCTCCTAACACTGCTCTGAGTTAGGAGGGATCTGAGCAACAGTGGCTACTGCCCCTGAACATCTGGCTCACACCTCCACGGTCTACATTTCCTACATTTCCTAGTGCAATTCTCTCACAGTCTGCAGATACTACAAATTGCAATTAGGGCAGAATTTCTCCATTGAACCAAATTCTTCATAGTGTGAGAACTTTAAAATGAAATAGCTATAACGCTGCAACTGGTGCACAGTATTTACAGTCAAATTATAGAGGTGGCATTAAGAAAAATGCTGATTTAAGAAGATTTATTTTCCTTTCTGACAGGAAGATGTACATCAGCAAGCCTCGGTGGGCATCATTCTGCTATTGCTCTGGCAGGACACTGGTACTCAATGCAGAGAGGGTGGAAAGCGCGGGGCTGTGTGTGTGTACGTGCACATCTACACTTACATCCATGCACAGTGGTATTTGCTGCACTGTGTCCTGGGGCTGCGCTGAATCCAGAAGATCCTACAGCACGGCCTGTGCATGCTGCAGACAGGGCCTAGCAGAACGAGGGTGTTTTGTCATGCATACAAATGCTGGATTTTGAAGCTAACTAAGCCCATATATCGTTTTTTATTAATAAGCTTTCAAGCAATGTTGTACAAACTATCATAATGAGAACACCTGTTTTACTTCTTTCAGGTCCATTCCTGTGAGTGATTCTTCTAGGAAAATTCAGTATTATGCGCAACAAGCTCCACACCAAAGGCAGCAGAACAGGACATATGTACAGAGAACACATACCATAGCTAATGAATTAGTTCAGATTAAGAAGTTCAGTTTATAAGGACCACGCTGCCTGTCTTTCGAGCAGCATTATAGAGTGAGAACTGGAGCTGCTGTGTGCTGGCTAAGATGTTAAAACACCCGAATACTTAAACTTCAGCAGCACAAGAAGAAACTGTTCCTCCCAAGTGCAAACTCCTGCTGGGAAAGTGCATTTAGGCAGTCTGGGAGAAAGATGCTTGGCCATATATCAGAAGAAATCTCAGTCTTTACCAGGAATTCTCTGCACAGACAGCATACAGATGGCAGGATGACACGGTACTTTTAGCCACATATTTAAGTAATGATAATAATAATCACTGACAACGATGGCTGTATAAGCTGCAAATCTATCACACACTCTGTGCTCCTCCTCCTCCTTGAACCTCATAAAGAAAGCAGTGCTAGAGTTGTGAGACTCTTGCAGAATGCAGTTAACTCCATCTAGGTTTAAGGTAATTCCCCATGTGTAGTAGCAGTCGAGGACACACAAGAATTTCAGGCAAAGTGAAGAGTGAGACATGGTGATGTGGCCTCCACACTTCAGGGACCCCAGGCTCTCTGTCAGTGCTGAGGTTCAAAAAGCCACATCTCTACTCCTTCCGCCAACTGTGTAAAACCGAAGGCAGGTGAACTCCAATGCTCGTGAGGTTCGGACTGCAAAGACACTGCTTTATTACCTGTCTCCAGAACAGAAGATTTTATAGAATCAACATCTGTGTTTGCAGACAATTTTAAAGAAAACTGTTGTTTTTCTATTTGGGGCTCAGAAGAGAAGCTGTTCTGCCCCAGTTCTGTCCCACTTCTATGAGTCACTGGTAGATACTGAGCTATACAAACTCTTCCTGTAATCTCTTCTACTACATTGCTATCCAGCATAAATGGGGTCCTGTAACCAGGTCTAGTTTTCATCAGTGGTATCATAATAAAACAAATAATAATCTGTCACTGCAGTGATACTTGGGCCAAATTCACTCTTGGATATTGCCACCATCACTAATCCATTGCTGGATATTGTAGAACTCCTGATTACTTCAAAAGAACATGTTTTCTCCTGGACACTCCGCAAGCCCCTCTCACTCCCAATAAAGCCTTTAAATATTAGCTCTGGTTTGTCAGGATGAACTGCTGTATTTGTTCTCTCTTAGCACATCCTGCTGGAAGGGTATCTTGTAGTGCAAGTATCATTGCACAGGCTCTGTGATGCAAATTCTGTACTTGGACCCAACCAGTTCAAGCATAAAAATACTCAACTAAGATTATTGTAGACTAATTCATTTCAGTGCAGTGAATTTAGCCCAGGTTTCCAGAGATATGTGTAAATATGACATTTCACAGTGACAACAGAGGATCCTGAGAATAAAATGAATGGCCAGCAGCGTTTCCTGATCATAGTCAGCCCAGCACTGATTTTCTGCAGGTGAGGAGCTGCTCTGCATTGTCACTGGTGCATTCCTTGATAGGGCATGGCAGATTTCTCACACTGTTGCCAAGATATGACTAGCTCCGATGCATACGCAGCGAGATCCAAAGCCTGTTGAGGACACTTGTCAAAATTCTGATCAGATAGCAATCAGACATGTGCTCTACAGCTCATGACAATGGATGGTAACAGAGAGCTCTCACCCAAAGTCTCAGGGAGTGCCATCCTTCCAGGTTTTGTAGACAAAGGCTGATGTCCAGAGTAAAAGCCTAAACTGGGATGAGGGTCGTCATTTCTTCTTTCTTGGCCATGCAGAAGACCGTTCCTCAGGACAATGTATATGAAGCCATACACTGGTAAACTACAGGCAGTGACTGAGCTGGAGATTGCATTTAGGAATGGCTGACGTCCTCACGTAGTTCCATCTGGGCCAGCAGCCCCTTACTCCACTTTGTGTACAAGGGATAAGGAGTCCTTCTCTATATATAATGTACATAAATTACACAAACGTATGGTCAGTTTTCCATGCTGAATGGAAACAACACATCTGGGGAGGATGCTGAAGCTGGCAAAAAGACGAGCATGACACTAACACATCGGCTTGTTGCTGGGCAGGTCAAAGCCTTCGTCATGCCGGGCTGCTCTCAAACCCACTGTGCATGCCGAGCGGGACTGAACGCAGAGGGACAGAGGGATTGTTGTCTGCTGGCTGGCTGGAAGGACAGAGCCCTCTGAGAACCCTGGGGCTGCGTGTCTGCCCCGTGGTCACCCCCTCGCCTTCCGCCTCTCCTTCCACCTGCGACAGGCCCTCCTGGATCTCTTTGTCTAGCTCCGAGAAGTCCCCCTCACCATCAGAGCAGCTGTCAGTATTATAATCTATTTCTTCCACACAAGGAGGTTCATCATCAGTCTCCAGGCCGCTGTTGCTGCTGCTTCTGCAGAAAAAAATCACAAGAAAGAGTCGTTAAAAGTCATTAAAAGAGGGTGCTTGTATCTAGTGGGAAGAGCAAGAAATGGGAAATGCATTTTCTGGGTTCAATCCTGGCTCTGCTAATGAGGCATGAGATAACACTAAGCAACATCCTATATGTCTTTGTGTCTGTTTTCCCATCTGTAAAACAAAGAAGAATGCTACTACCTACTTCCTAGGAGAAACATTTTTTATTGTTATTATTATTATTATTGCTATTGTTTATGCAGAAGGGCAGTTCTTTATATATAGACACCACCATTCCTGTCTTGAGGTGCTTACAAGGTTAAAGAAGCTGAAATACGGCAGAGGGGAAGAGGAGGTATTTCGTTACCAGAAGGTTCCTGGTTTGATCATTATTCACCTTGCTGAGGTTCCACATTTAATGTAGGACGTAATTAATCCAGGCAGCTGAAGTACTTTGGCATCTTTACCATGATGCCCTCGTTACCTTGTTAGGGGTTCTGTACCCCTAACAAGAGGGAACCTAAATGGAAAAAGGAGGCTCTGGGAACTCTCAGTGCAGTGACTCCACAGAGGGCAACTGCTTTGGAAGGAACACGAACAGTCTTTGATCACACAACTTCGTGAAGGAGGGTCAAATTCAGAGGCAAGTCTGAATAACTCTGGAAAGACTCTAAAATGATGTCACAGCCCCTTCTTATGGCTCTCAGAAAGGCGGCTTACACGATCTTAGTCTCCTGTCATTTACCTACAGGAATGGCCATAGTCTTTCTTCACATATTTATTTTCAATACTTTTTGCATTAAGTTAGCCTAATTTAATATTTATGGTAGAATTGCAACTGCTGGACCATGTGGCCTTGGGGGATAAGGCCTTTATCCTACCTAACAGTCTAGTTCCAATTTGGCCCTTGGCAGCTAGGGCCAGGTGTTTTTTTTTGGATGAGGGCAGCTAGGTGGTTTTTTTGAGATGAGAAAATACTTGGTAGTTTCAATGCAGCCTAGGTCAGAATATGGATGAATCAGGAGGACAGATACTGTTTTTCACCTCCAGGTCAACAGTTTCAATCAGACTCAAAGCAGGAGAATGTACTGCTTTGGGGAACTGGGAAAGGAATAATAATCTTCCACCACTGGGCCAGAGTTTCTAATTTGTCCCAAGTTGGGAAGAATGAATGGCTTGGCAGATGGAGGATACACAGCTTTAATGTGTGGTCTGCTCATTTACATGTCAGTAACCGAAATAATCTTCCATCTCTCTGCTGTTTCACAGCAGTGCCAGCATCTGAGGTTTCAGAACATACCAGAGGTGTAAAGTATTGCTCTTGGACACACTGATCTCTTTTCTCTCTTCTCTGCACTCCAAAAAAGTGTATGATTCTCCTAGCATTGGGAAACCAGATATTAACTGTACACTGCTATTCTGCAAACAGAAACAAGCACTTTCAACCCACTCCTCTTCTCTGGCTGATCTCTGGCTTAGTTTACTTCAAAGGCAGGGTATAAATTATCCTCTGAAAGCTTAACAGAGCTGTACAGTTTAAAAATAAATAAATGAATAATTATGCATTTTTACAGTTTCTGGCTCCACTTCAGTCTGCCCAGAAATCTAGGTCAGCAGGAACTCAAACTGAAATCAAGTATGTGACATGAACCAAACCAACCCAAACCAAGACAACTCTCCCAGCACAAACATTAACAAAGAGTGGTCTCTGCTGAGTCTGACCTCTCACTACATTTGATTTGTCTCTTTTTTTAATTTTCTTATATGTATGCACACCATGTATTATAATGGTATCAAGTACCCCTTAAAATGTTCAAAGCCAGCTAAACTCAGGGGAACTAGATCTTCTCTTTTATAAGCTCTGCTGTTGCTGCTTTGCAATAGGAAAGAACCCAAATGATTTACTTTCAATATAGCACTTGCATGTTTTGGGAAGAGCTGCTAGTGCCATCGGGACAGGACACAGCTACCACCCAGCGCACTGATACCTCCTTATAGAAGGAAGCACTATTCAGTTTGCAATCTAGGAACCAAAGTTATACATCTGCATTATCAGGATGAGAATTAACAAAAATCATTTATTATTTACTTAAAGCTGAGAAACCCAGTAACAGTGCACCTTCCACCTTTCACCACTTATTTAAGTGATTTTAAGGCTACATTTCCAATGAAGAAAGACAAATAACTTCTAGAACAAAAACACTTCAGTATGGAAGGAAAATCTAAAAGATAAAAATGAGAGAAGAAAAAGGAAAAACAAAAAGAACTACCGTTTGCTGAACACTGAAGGTGCAGAGCAAGGGGAAAACACATATAAAGTCTTTAGGAAGCAAGTCTATGTGCATAAATCCTTTGCAATGGAATTTATTAGCTTTCCTTGACAAGACGGCTGCTACCACACTGCCTATAAATCCACATACACAGTACATGAAACCCTAAGATTGTGAAGATTCAATTCTTGCACAGATACGTTGCAGAGAAGTTCCCCCACTGTGGGGATGTGCCTAGACCCCCTCTAGGTACCAGGAAAAGAAGTTTCTGTCTAGTTTGTTCTGCCTTTGGCTCCTTTGCTGCTACTGTGAATGAACAAGCCAATTAACACTGAGCTAACTGGTGGTTTCTCTAATTTGGACAAATATCCACTACTAACTGGATCGATGCCACCATATCAAATCACATCATGAGCTACCAAATAGCAAATAGACGGTACCAACTTTCTCTTGCTGCCAAGTCAGGCTATAATGACCCTGGTGACTTCAGAGTTGAAAGGCTCTTTATCATACTACCAAACTCTACAAAATAGCTACATCTCTCTACAGTGTGGACTTTTTCCATCCAATAACTCACTTTCGGCTGAGGGAAGATTTAAAACACACAACAAAGCGATACGAACGGTCTAGTTCAAGCCAGCAGGTTGGGGGATCTTCAAAAGGTGAAGAGATGGCCCTATGCAGCGTGCTGGGGAGCTGGATCAAAACGCACTAGGGAAGCTGCCACAGTCCCTGCTTGCTGCTTCCCCACACACACTACACAGACCTGCTCCCTTAGGGAAGAAAGCAAATGCTGAAATGTGGTGGTGATTAGGCAGCTTCTAGACCACTGCATACAGTACAAGTGGGTGAGGTTTTCTTTCTTTTCCAAAAAAAGGCTTTTGCTGGGAGCAGGTTCTATATTTTTTTTTTTTATCTGAGTTTTTAAAGCTGCAAAAAAATCCTCCCCCCAAACAATCAACCCAAAATCCCCGAAAGACATGAAACATTTACCAGAGAATAATG
Source organism: Nothocercus julius (assembly GCA_013398735.1). NCBI lineage: Eukaryota > Metazoa > Chordata > Aves > Tinamiformes > Tinamidae > Nothocercus > Nothocercus julius. The sequence goes on along the minus strand of VZSV01000026.1, from coordinate 2,415,085 downwards.
ATGTTGTCTTACAGAAGGTAAACAAAGAGGAAAGCCAATGACATTACATCAGAGAACTCCAAGATAAATACAGTCTATGAATAGCCCTGAACATGAACACGGTACAGAAGAGGGGGAGGGAAAACTGTTAATATATCTACAGTCCCCAATCCCCCAGCTATCTCAGTGAAACAAGTATGCATTTTGGTTGGTTTACCAATTTAAAACCTACAGCCTCATAGCCCTCCTCTACTGCAGCCGATGGGAGCCACAACAGCAATTTGCAACTTTATGAAGTGCTAAATAGAATTTCTTTGTTTTGATTTTTAATTTGCATATTTATTGAGATACGACTTGATCTTAATTAGTTCTGCTTTTGTATGTGGGTGTATTTGTTTGTTTGTTTGCTTGGTTTTGGAAAGCAAGCAAGCTTTGGTATCCTGCAAAATAATTCTGCTTTCTCACTGGCTTAACATGAAGACAAGAGGGGAACCCCGTGCCTCCCTCGATGTCAGCACACCGCAGCTTTCTGCTATGAGTGGGAAACACTTCCAGATATTTGCCTCAAACTCCTCATTCTAAATCGCCTACCTGTTACACCACAGCTGGGCACAAGCCTTGGAAGGCAGCTGGCCTGCTGAATTGCACAGAAGAAAATACAGTCTGCACTTCTGCTTGCTAAAATATCTCTACATGCTGTACCTGGGGATGACAGATGATCTGCCTTCCATGCATTTTCCTTCTTAACCTGTGCATACACATCCAGGGCACGGAGAGAAACTAGAAATTTCCTAAGACTTTTATGGGCTGTTTCACTCACGTTTTACTTGTTTGGCAGGTGACTCTCCTTGTATTCTACTGACTGGCTCAAAATAGAATATGTTTTATTTCTTTCTGCTGGAAAGAATGGATACTGGCAACTGTCCCTCTTAGGAAATCTCCACCTATTGTTCAGGGTTGCTGCCTGACCTTCATCTGACAGGCCGAGCAGTTGCAGTGTGATACTGCAGGAAAAGGAACAGATACTTTTTTCCCCTTTTTTTCAGATCTGTCAGTTCACCCCTGCTGCAGTTCTGCAGATTAAAAGTAGGAAGGGGTGGTTAAAGCTTCAGCCAACAGGGAGGAAAATTCTAAGTCTGGCAACCACTACTGGTCATGGAGATACTAGTGACTCCCTGTGACGACACATCAACCAAAAAACACATCTTTATCCTTTCTCCGAGGCAAAAAATTAGCACCCCAGTAGCTGCATAATCCCTGTCTGTTGTTGCTTTCTCCTCTCCCCTAACCCCTCCCTCCATCATTATCTGTCCCAGTCTTTTGGAAGCTGTGCATGGCCCTGTGCAAAGAGCCGTGTGTGTCTATGACAAGTTCAAAACCACAATAATGCAGGAAATGGCTTTGCTGAAAATTCTCAAGACTTCAGACATTTCCTTGTGAAAGGAGAAAGAGAGAAAAAATAATTTGTCCAACTCAAACAGTCCAGTTTCTCAGCAATTATGGTATTCACTTGAAATTAGGGAGGTTTTTTCTCAACTCAAGCAAGGATTTGAGTCCCTAGTGAGTTCCTGGACCAGTTATCACATGTCTGGACGGCGAATCTTCATATGATTATGAATTGAATGAAGTGATTATGCTTCTTTTATTAAAAGGGCACTCCCTCCAAAATCTTGCAATGAGATTAAAAACGAATTTTAGGCAGCAGAACACAATTCTGCCTTTAATAGCTTCATAAAGCATTATTTTAGGAGAGAAATGAAATACCTATGACGCCTTTAGGCAAGCACAGCAGCTCCTGTAAGAAACACCCTACAGGAACAAGATGCCAGGGAGGAATGTCCGCAGCCTGCCCGCTCCGTTGTGACTCACTTGCTACAAGGTGTGGAGGGCACCTTGTCAGGCCACCCCAGGTCTCCTTGGCAATTCAGGAGCTCTCCAGAGAGCAGCCTGGCTTCTCCTCCTGCTCACGGAAAGCCAGGCATGGGTTGAATTCCTGTTTAGTCCCCGACCTTGCCAAGGGAGAGGATCACCTACACACTGACACAACATGGCTCCAGTTTAAAGCACTATCGCGTTAGCCGCCTTGGTTGCTCCCCAGTAAACAACAATGATATGAAGTTTGTAGGTGCCCATGGGACTTCCCTTTCCAAAGACTCCTTGCAAAGGACATTTACATCTTGCAACACGTCCCAAGAAAACATGAGCTAGGCCCGATGCAATGCCAGGTGCCCTGGCTTTCAGCCCACCATGGCCCATCCTTTCGTGAACCATATGAGTGTCATTAAACACTGCCTTGAATTTTGTTTGCAATGGCTGTGAGATGTTTGGTGTCTTTTGGAGCGAAGTGGGGTTTTTTTTGTTTTCTTTCCCTGCTGCAAATAGCCCAGAGAAAGGTGTAATTCATCGTTAGGACTTGTACTAATTAGTTTTTCAGGCGTTCCCAGGGTAATTGCAGCTCGTAATATTTATAATTGATTTGGCCAGATTAAAAATGGATGTAGAGTGCACCAGTTAGATCAGCAAGCAGCAAGTGGGGCTTTATTATTTAGACAAGGGAAGACTAGCTGTAAACAGAGAGCATGAAGAGCATGAAACAGGCTGACTCCTGGCCAATGCTGTCCCCTAACGTTCATTCAGGCTTGCAACAATTTAGCCCCTGACAGCATTTTCCTGGGGCCCAACAGAAACCCTGTATTAATCTTCTAATTCTCCTTACTGGAGGGAAGCTGACTAATGACTGCTCTCCAGGCAGGGAGGGAGAAGGGGTCACAGCTCTCATTGCACATGCTTTGGGAAACCAACAAGCCTCGCATGAATATGAGCAACAGCATTTAGTTGGATTCCGCCAGCCCAGTGGCTAAGCTATGGTCCTGCTGGGAAAGAGGAGCTTGGGGAGAGGACACCTGGGTGTCCTTCTCCCATCTGAAGGGCGCTACCTTGGCACTGCAGGACCCTCCGGGGCTCCAAATATCTCACATCAAATCCCAGCACGTTTCTAACATCGACCAATGAAAATCACATGAGCTGGTCCTTACACTTGGAGGATGGAAAAGATGTTGAGAAGCCAAAAGCTGTGGCTTCAGTCTTAGGAATAATCATTAATTTCTTCCTCATGGAGAAACCAACTATATATCAGTGCAGTCCTAACACTTGGACATTAGCACTCCTATAGCTGTAGGCTTGTAAACATTAATAAAAGCAACTGATGATTGCAAGTCAACCACGAAATGGTGCTATGACAGTTGGTGTAGATCCCAAAGATAACTAGGTTTCTTCCTCTTACCCTTCATCAGTTCAAGGTTTTCATGAGTTTTTTTTTAATACATTCACATTTCAGCACAAATACACGAAAGCATCAAAATATCACAGAATTTTTCTGTTCCTTAGGGATACATTTATGGAATTGTATATTCTCTTTGTTCTCTGACGACACCCACCTCCACAGAGTGCAGCAGCTGCCTTGGACAAGACCCTAAAGCAGCGTTCCACGAAACGCTGTAAATCTGCTGCCTAAATTGATATATGAATATGGCAACTGCACCCCCATCAACACTGAGAAGCTGAATCAGGGTACAAATTACAGTTCCCATTTGCCTACAGCAGGAAGTTAGTTAAAAACGAGCCTAAAGGTAGTCTTGAGCTTGGCAACCTCTGGCTTTATCTCCACAGACATACTATGGGACTTGCTAGAATTCAGTCTTACCAACCAACCTCAGCTACTTCACACAGCTGGTGGAACAAACAGTTTTATTCACCTGTAATTGGCATCCAATACTGGCTTCTAGTTGAACTTCTTATCAAAATGAAACATCCCTGAAGAAAACATGACTCCTACCTGCTTATATCTCCATACCACTGTGTTCTTGAGCTTTGGGCCTGATTCCTGGACCCCAAAGCTCAAGCCCTGCAACTCAAGTTTTAAGCAAGCTGAAGACTCCTGTAAGAAAGACACAAGATAAACTCATGCACCGTTCACAGACTCAGCCTGCAAAGTGGCCTTGCAGATACATATTGCACTAAAACTTGATATTTAAGGGAACAAAGTCACTTAGTGTCAGCTCTGGACCAGCAAGCAGGTAGCCCAACACACTTTGCTGTTGAAATCCATTGGAGGGTCTCATTCAGCAAGCACCTGTGAGACACCTCATCTCTATGTTCGGCTACTTCGGGCTCACTTGCAGCCTTATGCTGGAATTTATAGTCAGTCCCAGTGAAGCAATTAACAGCAAAGCATTTAAAATCTGTCTCATTCTGATCTTGCAAGATTCATTACGAATGGGACTTGAATGCAGGAAATGAAGGATAGGTGACATAAAATATGTGAGAGAATATCCATCTACCAGGGAGTGGCTTGGATTTCACTCCAAGAGTCAGAAATAATGCATCCAAAACTGGTAACATTTTGATTTAGCTTAAGCTACCTATGGAAAAATAAGCAGCCAAATCCCCCTGTATTGGAAGGCATTTATTAATACTACTAGAACTCATTAGTATTTTGAATAATATGAGAATTGCTGCAAATATGATTGGGAACCTGTTTGGAAGCCTTTCTCACAATATCTCTACCCCAAGCAATTTCTTCTCAAAATGAAAATCATGTTATTGATGATACTTAGCAGTCCAGCTACAGCAGTAGAGGATGATTACTGGAATTCTTCTAATTGCTTTTGGTTGCAGCAAGTAATTGAGACTTTGGCATCCTTTGACAGAGGCAAAAATATGGAGCAACTTTCGCTCCTATCCTGCATGTTTGCACTGCTGACAGCATTTCAAAAATCGAAATCCATACATAAAATCCCTTAGTTCTCTCTAAGCAACTAAAAGGATCTGGGTTTTTTGAAAGCAAAATGTTTTAAGATGGCCAAGACTTTCAGAGGCTGTATTTGAGCTGCATACCTATTTTATGCTCATGGGCATAAATATGGGCCAAATAACTGTGCGTGCAAATATCTGCTTGCACACCAGATATCAGGTGGACATCTCACTACCTGACTGCCTTAACAACTACTGCAAAAGGCTAAATTGCAACCACTATGCCCACTGGAGGTGAAAACAAGAATCTTGGCTACAAGTCTTTTTGTGTGTGTGTGAAAATACATTTTAGCTGATAACCATTCTGATGATTCACTCTCTATTATGATACATATAGGTATGTGTGTATATACATGCAAATATATATATATTTCTATACATATAGTAAAAGTAGACTATCTTTTATTTGTGTTTCATGCTAGACAAATATACATATATGCATACACATACACTCAGACGTTATGTACCTACACCCACACAACTACATGGTTTGCTCTGCATTCAGAGCACAGTTTTCATTACAAGACTCGGGCGGTCTCAGGAGATAGTCCCCGAGCAAGCAGAGCGGTAGCAATAGATGATCACTGATCCCTGGCACTGCTGCACTCAGGAGGAAGTAATCTCGGGCAGAGCTGGCTACTGACCAGGGCAAATCAGCTCTTTGAGTCTAGACTTCAGCTAAGTGTTGACAAAGGGGCAGGTCACCTGAAGGGAGATTTGGAACATATGAGTAGGGCTTGAGATAGATTAGGATGTCAACTGACAAGCTGAAATGGTTGTATGGAAAATAAAATGTTATCAGCAGCTACTTGAGAGCTTAAACTAGAAGCTAAAACCAAAATTATATGGCAAAAGAGAAGATAAGATTCCCATTAGGGAATTAAGCACATATTCCCATTCCACATGAATTTATCTCATTCTTGTGCCTTCTAAAGTAAACTGCTGTGACTGTTTCAGAAATGCCTCCGCACAGGTCTTTTTGCTTTCACACTCATGTGTCTTCAAATGGGTAAACAGTGACCGTGACTAAAAGGCCTGAACTCTGGTTAAATGGATGATAAAGGTACTGGAGAGCCCTGAGAAGAACAAGGGTGTTGCATCAGGCAGAGATTCCTGCTTCTAAAGAATGTCCTTAAGAAGATTGTGTCTTAAGGGTCATAGAAGAAGAAAGTTTTGGGGGCCTTTTGCAAACAATGGGGAGTTGACTAGAACATAAATCCAGCATGATGGCAAAGCACTGAAGCCTGAGAGGTTCCAGTGGCCATTGATCTGTATGGCTGCCTCTCAAAGACAGTTCATATCTGCCAGGTCCTCTCTTCCTGTTGGAAACAATCCAAAATAAATCTGCTAAATCCTACTCGCCCCAAAGAGTTATGCATCTCAATACAGGTATGATCATTTCAACTGGCCTGCAAAACTTCTGGTAAGGTAAAAAGCCACGAAACTATCATGTTGCTTTTGTACTGTCATCCTTTCCTGGCGAGAGCAAATAAGATTAGTCAATAGTTTATCTACATGTGTAAGAATAAAAGGCAGAGAAGGCAGAGTCTGAGAAATCCATCTTGCCTTTATAGCAAATTAAAGTGGGGCTTATGGCAGAAACAGCTGATGAGGTATGTGTGATCAGAGATAACTGATAATATATCCAGGATAAAACTGCAGTCTCTGCCCTGATCCTAAATCTTCCTTATATGTAATTGGATATGAATAAATCTGAACATTCGCACTCAAAACATTCTGGCCCGTTATATCTTTACCACCATATGGAACCGAGTCCAAACCCTTGCTTATCTTCACCTGCTCTGCAGTTGATTTGCATATGCTGTGGACCCCATTATGACTATTAAAAAATGTTAGATACCGCACACAAATGGCAACTGTTGGCAATTCCCTCATCTTGCCAGAGCCCTGCCAGCTGTTTCACGAAGAACAGCAAATATTTCATTATGATCTCCCTGCCTCTTAAAATGTGTCTGTCAGGAATCCCAGTGATGAATGTTAGTGGCCTAGGACACCACGAAAACAAGGGGCTCGGTGGGTTAACACGAATGAGAGGCACCAGCAACGTCCTCCTTCAGAAATCACGCAGGGCTTAAGGGATTATTCTTGCCCAAAGGACCTACCAGCCAGGAACATGCGACTCTCAGTGAACAGGGAAAAGAAGAAAAAACAACTGTTTGCTGTGGTCTAAAGCAATAGTACCGCATTGTAAAAAGAACATCGTAAAGCACAGATGAGAGTTGCCACTGCTATTTGTTGTACATTAGATCTCCTAATATTTTTCTTTGTTCCTGTTTTTGAGGGATTTTTTTAATAATGTTTCACCTGCACAACCCTGAGATGCTGTTTTCAAACAAACCCATTTGTAGCTTGTATCATCTATCAATTCCAACAGGGGAATTTTTTTTTTTTCCTAAATCCCTTTTAACACCAGTATTTTCTGAATATTTTGTAAAAATCGATTTTCAAATGCCTGTCAAAATCTTCCGTGTTTTACCTGAAAATTGCCATCACATTAACTTATTTTTTCTGTATGGGGATTTACATGTGTGCATTTACAAATGCATATATAAATGCCCACTAAAATTCTTAAAAGAATGCTAACATATTACAGAAGCAAGCAAGCATATTCTGAGTGAATGCTGCAGCAATATAAACTGACAAAAGTGTTCATTTAATCAAAATGGTACGTGCATTTGGATGGATGGAGCTAATTAGAGCACAGCTTGCACAGCAGTGAAACAATCACTTCATGGAGAACCACCCTGAGCATTTAACATCACCTTCTGATTTACAACCACAGATGATAAAAGGTCAGTTCTTGCGTACAGTAAGTGGAAGAAAAGATGTGTCAGACTGTGCACCGAGGGAAAATTTAATCATGACATTAAAACACTGTGCTTGTGTTTGCGCGAGCTGGATCCTACACCACGTAGTATCACAGTTGCTTTGGGCAAACCAAAGTTTTCCCCTTTGCCCTGTTCCTCAATAACGTGCAGATAGCAGGCTACAGTACTCTATGCATATGCAGGGTTATGGTACAGTGGCACAGCCAGGGTGCTTCTGAAACCCCCTGCCATCTGTCTAGTCTGGATGAGGGTGCAAAGCTATTTAATTGCCTCTTCTATGGAAATACCTTTCTATCTACAGAAAGCGGTGAGAAAAATAGGTGTGTAATAACTCTGGTGGGTCTGGTCCAAAACTTCCTCTCAGCAAACCAAGATTTCAGTAAAGAAAATAGCAAATCTCCAGATCCATTAGGGAAAGAAGTGTTTGTTGGTGATGCTGGCAGACAGGAACGCAGAGCTTAGCCGGAGGAGTGATGAGGATGTAGAACTCCTGCTGACATCAGGAGGAGAGAGGCGCTCGGTAATAGCAAGGATTAGCTGCCAGGTCGTATTTCAGAGAGAAACATTATAATTCTTGCAGTGATGAAAACAACCACGGGCATAAAAGTGAAGGGGAGATTATTCAGATGGGAAAAGAAGTGTTGCGGGCTGCCAGGTTTTCTGTACCCAGCCTGGCCTCTGACTCTGAGCTGCTCAGCCCAGCATGAGCAGCAGCGAGAGCTGAACGTCCAGCGAGAGGAAAGAGGACTGAGGACTTGTGCATTCTGCGACCGCTGGCCACCAAAACCTCATTAGTCTGGAAAGGCCATATTTCTTGGCATTTGCCTTTCTATTTCTGTTTTCCTAGCTCCTCGTTTTCCTCTTTGCTGTTTATTGCACCAAAATAAAGTGACATCTGCTCTTCTCATGGTAAGTTCTGTCTTCCAGGAACAGAAACACCACAAAGAGACCAGATCATTAGTCGTTCAGGCTCATGAATTGTCCCCAATAGCTTTGGAAAATCCCACAAAAATCATATTTGCCAGTACAAAGAGCAGAAACCCAAGTGCTTGAAGTTACATACAGACTTTACAGGGGAAATGCATTTGGGAAGATTAGATTCGTAAATGCATATGAGGTTCCTGACCATTGTGCAGTGTGAATATAAAATTTTTCCCCCTCTCCTCCATCAAATCATGATGAAATCATTTTCTCTGTGGACTTCTGTGCTGCACCAGCTTTACAAGGGTGCCCTCTGCAATAATATTTTTAGTGTTACAACAGCCCTTTAAAAAAGCACTGTGTGCTGCCGAAAACTCACTGTGCAGTGGGAAGATCTGAACTGGAGGGCAGAAGCACCGTCATCCTGCCACTGACTTTACTCAGAATTTGTCAAGCCCATGCTGGACTTTCTCCTTTTCTGCACAGCCAACCTGCAGATAAACTGTGTCAGACTTAATGGTGCATGATACAGGCAATTCAGTATCAAGGAGAAAAAAAAGCATCTCAGGCAAAAGGGGTTATCGGTCCAGCTCAGAAAGCTGCCTCTCAAGAAACATTGCCAAGGTGCTTTCAGAAATCTATACTTCTGTTGTTACCTTGTGCCTAAAACTTTGTTTGAAAACTTCATACTTTCCACAAGCAGACTTGCAAAGCCCAGGAGGACCAGAGCAGATATCAGTCCAGATGACAAAGTAATACACTTAGTGTATGTGAAGTGCCATAGCCGTGAAAGGTACAGGAAAGATGGCAACATTATACAGCTTAATCCTGCAAGGAATCAAAGCTCTTTAAAAAGCAGTTTTCTCAGGGCTATTGCGCTCCATTGCTTACCCACCAATCTGTCTACCTTGCTGGCTTCCCAACAATATGAACTGCTTTTAAACAACAGTGCATTGACTTTACATATGGGCTTTACAGCCTGAAACAGCTCATGTTGTCATGTTGTCTTCTGACAGCGAGGGAAGTGGGCTGCTGATTTACACCGGGGAAAGTCTGTTGATGTGCACAGAGTTACGTTGGCTCATCCCAGCAGCGCGGCCGAACTCCTGAGCAGCATCATTCACTGCGAGTTCTGCAGCCATTTCTGAGGCAGGAAACTACAATGCTCTAAATCTACATCTAAATGCAAAGGTATATGGCCAATAGCCCTAATTCTAATATTCAGAGTATTTTTTGGTTTGCTAGTGAACTAAGAGTGTTGTGCAATGATAATATTGTAGTCATAATTATAATACAAGTGAGAATCCACAGCACTTTTCATGTCAGCCTTTTGCACCTGACCCGTGGACGGGAACTATGGCCAGGAAAGGTGCAAAATGCAGGCACTGCCAGAGGAGCGGTGTCTGCTCGAGCAGTTCTGGGAAATCCCAGGGCCTGGAAAGTGGCCAAGAAAGGTCCGAGAGGCTGCACATACTAATCCAGAGCACTCCTCAGGCACCCTTACCATGCTCTCAGCAGCAGGTTGCAGTGAAAGACAGCACAGATCCTGCTGGCTGCCTTTCTGTGGCTCATATGTATTTGCTTTAACTGTCTCCTACGTGTCTAGGAGAACAAAGACCACAATTAGACACTCTCTGTCGCACTCACACAATTAAGATGCATTCATTACAGCAAAATGGGTATGCAATTCACCCAAAGACATGTGATGGCAAGGGAGGAAACTCAGGCATAACAAACCAAAATTGCCCTGTAATCTGCTCCGAACTCCGAAGAGCTCAAACTCAAAAAGTGGCTTCCTTCCATTTTCTCATGCTGACATAGAAATGTCTAATGCAAGAGAATTTCATGGGGAGATAACCAAGGAACAAGAAAATTTGCCTAGCCGGCTATGCGCTCACTGCGCCCGAGGTCTGTCCCCTCGGGAGCTTGGCGCGTCCTTCCCTATAGTCAGGAAATGCCTAGCATCTCACTTCTTACAAAGGGTGTCCTTTGAGACAGATTAACCTACCACTCCTTAAACTCACATCTATCCATTTGCTCTGCTGAGGACTTTGGATTTAGGTATCTTTGCTGTACTGGAAAATATCCACTGATAACAAACAATTATTATTACAAAATATAGCCTTGGAAATGGAAACCATAAAAGACTGAAATTAAGGGGAGAGGGGAAAATATTCTTCTCATTTAACCTGTCAGAGTTTTAATCACCTTCTCAGCATGTAATACCCATGAGCCCTTGGACGACTTCCTAAACGAGACTCAACTGGCACCTACTATCTAAAGTACTTGATTCTCTCACAATAACATTAAGCATCATTACTACAAATGGGTGGTGGAGTTCAACACAAATTTCACATTCAATTTGGTATTTGAAGCCATTAAAGGATATATATAACCTGCCCTTCTCTACAAACTAGTATCTGGGGACTTAGGGCAGCACCCACAGCAGGTTGAAAGGGGCCAGTCTGTGGAGTTCTCTGTCAGGCTTTACAAGCACACGCTAGATCGAAAGATTTATAATGCCTATAATGGCAAGAAAGAAATTTGAACTGTTGTGCTTAGTGACTTATGAGGCATTAATTATGATGAGGAGGGCATGGTGGGGAAGAGCTGAGGTTAATACATTCGCCTTTTCACCCCTCAGCCCTGCACAGCAGAGGTGCTCAGGTCATTGAGAAAATGAACTGAAGAAACCAACGCTGGCGCGTGCCAGGAGACTTTGAGGCACATCCAAAACTGTCCACGGGGTCCTCAGCACGGGTGGGCCGAGCAGGGCACGCGCAGCACCGGCCCTGAGGGTGCCAGCATGGCCCTGCGAAGGAAGCTCCCTGCTCCCAGAGCGGTGTGGGGCTCAGCAGGCCAAGGAAGGGGTCCTGCTGAAACACGGGGTAGGAAGGCGAGCAGAACAGCAACCAGCCCAGAGGTCCGTTTAGCAGGAACACTGAGTACCTCAGGCCAGAGTAGAGCAAGGAAATGGGGCCGCTGCAAGGCTCAGGAGAGGCCTGAGGTGCGATGGGATGAACCCCGCGACCATGGAAAGGTCTCAGGCAGGCGAGTGCCCTCACTCCTCGCACGTCCTGGCCTCCCAGAGCCCTCAGGATGAACTGCACTGCAGGAGCTTTGGCAGCATCCAAAGAGCTGCGGAAGGGCTATGAACAGCTGAATCTTGTCTTTTCTGCCTAAAACAATTCTGTTGAGCTTGGCAAGTGCCTTACAACTGTTGAGTGTCTGCAAGGTTTGGAGTGAACCTGACATTTCAGCAGGAAAAGACGTCCGCATAGAGGAGAACTCTTGCCCAAAGCATGTAAGAGAACAGGACGTTCTGTGTTGGCGCCAGGACCACTCGTCACGGGGGCTTCTGGCTGCTCACTGGGGTCACCAGGGAAACTGAAGAGCGCCAGGAATACAGGGACTTCCTTACAGGGACTCGTGGGGTTACAGCAGCAGCCTGGGGCAGGTCAGCTCAGGTCAGGCCTGAAAGTGATTTTGAAACATTGGTAAACCTGGATTAAAGATCTGAAACTCAAACCTGGATTGTGTCCCTTTTCTGACTCTGAAATCCAAACACTCTATTTTCCCATTTACTTATCCAATGTTGCTTCAGTCCTTAACTGCCTACCTGCTGGCCTGGCCTTTTCTGCCATGCTCTTGCCAGGCCATCAATAACATCCCTGTCAGGTAATAAACTGCTATTTTTGCTGCAGCTGCCAACATCTCTTAAATGTTTACCATGATGACCATATGCCTATCTAGTAGCTGCTTAGTTATTTTTGTTTTAGATGAGGTACTATACCGTTTCTTAGACGTGTGCGTCAAATATTCATAAATGGCAGGATACCAGAAATATCTTTCTGTAGCATTTATTTATAGATTTTTTTTATCAACAGAATTAATCTTTCTGTGCCTAGTTGTAGCATTATTTGTCGCCTTATCCATCTTTCCCAGATAGTGTCTGTCTATATAACAATATCCTTCTTCCTGCAACATCTATTTGCAGTATGTCTGTCCAAAGCATCTTCCTATGTGTACTCACAGTATCTATCTCTTTAATTATAACTATATATCCACTCTAACTCTCGTCATCTATCTAAAGCACTTACCATATCTCTCCACACCATCTCTTTATCTAGTCCATGGTATCTGTCTCCCTGCAGTATCTCTCTGTCCTCTCAGTCACACACAGAGCACCAAATTTTGGACCAGAACCAACTTTTTTTGCCAAGTCAGCTTCTCTACAAACCGTCAATTAATTTATTTGTTTTGAAAGGCTGAATATGAGAAATGAAGTCTGGGAGGGCAGAAGTGCTCTGGGTCAGAGACCCTTTCCCAGGCTTTTTCGCTTCCCTGCTGTGTGTGAGCTGCTCCCTGCTGCGAGGGACAATGAATGTCAATGCACAAGAAGAGGCAGGGGGCTGCTCTGAGCTGCTGCTCTCTGAGAATATTTCTCAAAAAGAAATGCAGCAGTGCATATCACCCTCTCTTCTCCTCGGCCTTTCCCTCTTTCCTTCTCTTTTTCTACGCTCCTTCTCCCACCTTACATTACTTCCTTCTCCTGACTTCCCCAGTGCTCTGCATCCATTGCTCTATGTTTACTCCTTCCCTTCTTCTGCCCACTTGTCATTCCCAGGTTGACAAGTGAAAGTGCCTCTCTATTAAAAATTCACTGCCAAATAAATATTAAAACAAGGGGAAAAGTCCCTTTGTCTCTGTTTGATTTACTGTGATCAGCAAGCGGCAGTGCAGGTTAAAGAGGCTTTACAGCTTCCCTCTTCACAGACATACGAAGGACTCAATGACCGCCCGTCCTCAAAAAGTCTGTGATGGCCAAGAGAGCTCCTGTCCTGCCCTGCCAAGAGCACCAGGCTGAATGACGCGGAGAGGGACACGCTCTCAGGGCCAGGAGACAAGGGCAGTAAAAATTAATTTTTCTCCTTCTTGCTTTTTTTCCCTTTGCTTTTTCCTCATCCAGATAAATCATGATAAGAACAGCACAAAAGATGGACAGGTCACCTGGAAGTAATCAGAGTCTGTCAAAGTGTCAGGAGCATCTAGAAAAAGGTGTGTGTGTCAGGGGGATTAAATAAAAAGAGAAAGAAAGCTGAGCAAACTATGATGGAAAAGGAAGGGAGGGAAAAGCCTCCACGTCTTTCCTTGTGGTTCCCTAAGCAAAGCATTTCATAATTTTTCTTCATGCAAGGCCAGTGTAGTTCAATGGCAGAATAAATCTGCATTAATTAATGAACAGCTTCAATATTTTATAAATATGTTTAACTCTCCTGTTTAAAGGTGCTGGAAAGAAGACTGAGGCAGATACAAAGTGAGGCAACATGGATTACCTGGTATTGACATGGAAGGACCAAACAGCGCGTTCACTGAACTCAGCAAACCTGTTGACTCTCCATGGACTTTGAGGGGAAGTGCATTTCACCCCCACAGTCCAGCATCATCCAGAGACCGTCTCCAGCACTGCCAAAGGACAGGAATAGGAGAGCCTTAAAAGAAGGGAAGATTTCTCCGCCCTGGTGGTAGCTGCCACCTGAGACAGCAGGTGAAATGGAACCGTCCCACAGGGCTGGCGCTGGGCTGGGCTGGGCACCACGCCTCAGCACCAAAGTCTCTGCTACGCCTCAGAATTCACCACATTTGTCTTTGTAGATGGTTTTAAGATTTCTGTAACCAATGCTTAGGATGATATCAGTATTTTCATAGAGCGGTATGCATTACCTCTGTGTATTTCACAGAGGTAAACAACAGAAAGCTGTAAACTCTTGCTCTTTTCTCTTTTGTTCTATTCTCATCAGTCCTTTGCTGCATTACTAAATAATGAGCTATTTAACATTCACCTCCAGTTCTCTATGCCAGGGCTAGTGATCTCAGCCTGAGGCATCCTCACGTTATAATTGAGGTGACAGGAGGCAATATAGCCCTCAGATCAGAAGGTCCTATCCCTCCCCCTTCCTCTTCTGGCTAGAATTACTTCATGGTTGCCTAAACAGAAAATCCAATCACAAAATCCATGAAAATGCTGAGTTTAGACTGGGAAAAGTTTCCTTGCAAGAGCAGACCGGAAAGATGTCACCAGATTTGCAGGAGATGTGTGATATATGTCTCCCAAGGAAGGTCCTGCCATAACCAGACTCACGGCAAGGTAAGGAGAACAGGAATAAGCAGCAGTGGAGGAGAAAAATGGTGAAGGATGAGAAGTGGGGTCAGCTACTCAGGAGGTTTTGCCCACATGTCTCTCCTCATGTTCATCTAGCTCATGGAAAGAAGACAAAGTAAGTACTGAATGGAACAGGATACGGAGGCTTTCCAAAGGTAGATCAGAACGAACGATCCATCTCTTCTGACTGGACCTATATAATTTACTCATTGTGAGCAGATGGGTTATGAGGTCTGCCATCAGTGATGAATTATATTCCTGATAAGTCATTCCCAGCTAATGAGGATCCATTATCATTAGCTGCTAAGGAAGAATTACAGCTTGCCAGGACAGAGTGGGAGTTTCACAACGTCTAAGAAGAAAATTCTGGGCTGGTAGCCACCTGGCAACTGAATCTTTCAGGATACTGAAAACTTTCCAAGATGGATTCCTTCTGCTTTCTTCGAGCTCTAAACTTCTTTGGGCAAATTCAGGAGAGGGAGTGTAAGAGGAGGTGGAGGAAGTTGAGGAAAATAGTAGTAACTGCATGTGATAAGGCTGTGATTAAATCAAGGTCTTACTCTAATTACACTGCATTTAAATAAACTTTGCCTAGTAAGTAATTGTAATTAAACTACAATTAAACACGTATTTATATCACCATTTCCTCCCCTGCACAGCTGTCTCTTTCCACCTCCTGTTGTTGCTGTCTACCTGCCAAAACCTCTGAATTTAGCACAAGGGACTTCATATTTCCTTGGACTTCCTGGAGGAGATGTCATATGGGGGCAAGTTCTGAGACTCCCCTCATGCTGCCCCAGAGCACTCACTGAAAGGAGCTTCTGTTTTCAAGCTGTGTAAGGGGATTGAGAAACAGCCAAATTTTCCTCAGTGATGAAACAGATCTGAGGAAGAAGTTCCGAGCAGCAGAGACATGGATGAGGGAAAGTGGGTGTCCCCTTCCCTCTCACAGGACCTTAAAAAATGCACATTTCTCCTCTTGTAATAATTTCTTCACATATGGCCTAGAAATGAAGTTATCTTTCCATCTCTGACTTCTGTAGAGCACCTCTCATACAAATGAATTTTCTGAAGCCCCAGATCTCACTTTATTGCAACACAAGTTTTTGCCTATTGTAACAGATTGATCTTAATGTTGAAACGTTGCTGAACGTGACACTGGGCAAAATAGCTCACTTACCTTCAGATAATCAACAGATTTGAGTCCAGAACTAAGAAAATACAATTCTTGACTTCTATTCTCAGCTTTTTTAAGAATATTCACCAACTCTAACAGTGCCTCAGTTTCCCTTATTTTCAGCACTGAGCTACCCATAGGCAACGCCCTTGCAGATGGTCTTTAAAGCTCACTGTGATTCTGAACAATTTGACTGGGACAAGTTATTATGGAAAACTAGGAGGGTCCTGTTATTTAAAATGGAAACAGGCTTCTTATTAGCAACCTGAAGGTAGTAACAGATGGAAACAAATGCAGGGAGAAACAGAACTAAACAAAGGAAAGAATAAACAGCTAAACCGAGAGTGATAAAAAGGAGGAGCTGAACACATATCACAAAGCAAAGGATGCCTGGGGCTAATAAAACCACATCAACTTCTCTGCCATGCCTCCCTCCTCACCAGAGATGATGGAAAACATCTCCATTTGTACCTCTCCTATCGCATAGCTCTAATTAAGGGACTGGAGAAATACCACCGTCACCCTCATCTATTTGTGTTCAGTTGCTGAAAGGACACCATGCATCTCCCTGACAGGTAGTCATTACAGCTTCGTATGAGCACCCCTCCTTCCACCAGAAGTATCGAGCTCTTTGCTAAATACCTCAGCCAAGGTCCACGCCACGTTCCTGCAATCCAAGGGAGGGAAGCCATGGAGCCTTAATCACGGGGTATCACTGCAGGGAGGACAAAGGGATCTGATGGAGAGAGACTGAATCATGTGCAGTGGCTTCCTTAGAGCGACTTCTATGAGAGATGAATAGAAATGGTGGAAGAAGAGAGATTTCCACAAACTGGAATCATTGTAAACAGGATTCAGCAGGATTCACCTTATTCCTTGGCAGCGAGTCCCTAAAGTGAGAGCGCAGACTGCAGTGCCAGGGATGAATCCGGGGTATTTACCCGTGTCTCCCACTCTGAGGGCAGGCATGAAACAGCTGCGATTTTACACAGATTTCTGAGCTGCTGGGGTAGAGAGGCACAAGTGAAAGAGAAGAGGGTTAGCAGGGGCAAAAGCAATAGACCTGGGCCAGACCTGTCAAAGGGAAACCTCTGCTTACCTTTACCTGCTTGCTCAGTTTTCAATGGGGCTGATTCACTTATTGTGGATGTCAAAGACCTCACTATTGTTCCTACCTTTCCTTTTCCCAACTCTCTTTGAAGCGTAATTCCTTATAGGTACACATGTTCCTAGAAAAGATTCACAGCAAAGGAGAGAGTCCATGCACACCCATGTGGTATATCCAGAAGTGCATATGGGTAAAATGTAATATAAGAAAAAAAAATTATTACCCAAAAGCAGTTTAAAAGACCCACTTGAGTTCAGGCAATTCGCCATGTCTACTGTGTTGTAAGATGTATTCACTTTCTCCCTCGCTATCCTCCTTCACACCTTTCCTGTTTTCTCTTTAAAAAACTGCTCTCAGGAAGACTTTTTATGCCAAGAATTAGCGAAAAGGAGCAGAACAGTCATCTTCAACCCAATTCTGTGATGTGGCAGTAGTCAACCTGATCTGGTGTGATTTATCATGTCAAAGAACATAGATCCCAACTCTGTCTCACAATTTCCTCCCAATCCTTTCTTTAACCTCCAAACCTCAGCTCTACTTCCAGAAATAGAAGACAAATGCAATACTACTGGAGTGGCATTTATCAGAGGAAGGATCGGACATTTTTTTCCCTACAGATTCCTACTCCAGAATCACTGTTTATTTATCATTTACTTCAACAACACTGTTTGCTCGTAAACAATTCAATCAGAATTGCATCTTTTTCACACCCTGCATCCTTCCTCTCTAAATAGGTGCAAACCCCACCATGGCTGTCATCACCTGTGGTTCCCCCTACCACGGCTCTGCAGCTCGCATCCTTTTTATCCAGGAGCTAAAGAAAGGCCACAGGTAAGGGAAAGCACAAGAACTGCTGCCCACTGAGACACACCACGGGGTCCGCAGTTCCTCGCAGTCTGCTTCAGCTCTGCTTACAGTGTCGTTAGAAGAGGCAAATGACTGTCACAGTCAAAGGCCAAACCTTCCCTTCTCTCCTAATGGCCCTGTGAGGGCCTCAGGCTTTCTGCTTTCACTTGCAGCAAACTCCTGTCTGCCAGTAATTTTGTTTTGCTATTAGGCAAGTAGAACGATGCAAACAATTATCAGTTCTGTGCCCATTCTCTATCTTCTCTCTCTGTATTAATGCACATACATCTATTTGCAATCATGCGTGGACTTCAACCCCCTTACAAAACATCTAACACAGATTTAGAAATGAGGTTTTAAGTGCAAACTTTTGATCAGGTGCGGCCTAGTGTCCAGCATCAGGTATGAAAGGAACAGGCAAGCTCTGAACCTGGTGGTCACCATCCCTGAGCCATCATATCCACACTGTACTGCATGGACTGTGTGCCCAACAGGATGCACTTCCCACACTGGACATTCACAATGAAACCCCCCTCTCCCTTGGACTTCGTTTGACTTTCCAGAATCTAAATGAGCCAAGGGCAGACTGACAGCACGTGCTGAGCACCCATCCCTCCGCACGTGCACGCACGTGCCCTGGAGCTGCAGACAGCACTTCACAATATTGTTTCAGTGCTGAGACCATGTTCATCTCAATGGCCCACTAGACTGGCACCTTCACACTCCTAGAGCATAAGTGTGAACCACTGATAGCGCTAAGAGCTTTCATTCTTTTAGCCATGGGAGGAACAAGGGCCTGGTTACTAGATTCCCAGGTATTTTCTCTGTAATCCTGGAGTGGACAGAAGCTGTGAGGAGGAAAGGAGAGAGCAGAATACAAAGCCTGCGAGGGCAGGCGCAGAGGCTGTGAGACATTATCCTTCATTCAGAATGCAGACGAGTTTGCCAAGCTGGAAGCGAAATAGAGAAAAGGTGTCTGATGCATCACATGTCATCTCTGCTGTCACTCACACACTTTAATTACCCTTAAATCAAGTGCAATAGCTTCCCCAGCCCTGAAATACGTGCTGTCTGCCTCCTCAAACACATAATAAGGCCTGCAGGGATTTCAGACACTTTAGCCTTGCATGTCTCGCTGCTCTGATACTCCGGTTTCTTTTAGCATAAAATCAGCTGAAAAGCATTGAAAGGCACAACCTTATTTTCATAAATCCCTACTTCGCTTGCCAAACCTCGCTGTGTCAATGATTGTCCAAGACTGTGATTTGGAGTCTCTTGCATGGCGGGTATTTGTGCACAGCTGCTTCCACGTGGCATCGTGTACTTGTTATGCTGCTTGTTACTTCAGTCCTATCTAGCCAAGGAAGCAGCCACAGCAGAAAACTTGCCATATTTCTAATTTACATGACATTTCTAGGGATGAGCAAAATCATTTGGGGAGAGGAGGGCGAGGAGAGGGGGGAATAACCACCACCTCCAAACACCCTTCCAAGGCTCCAGATTTCAAATAAAATCAATGCTTACAAAGGGAGTTTAGGTTATGAAAAGTTTAGCTCAGCTCTCTTTCTGCCTGTTGCTGTCTCCAATTCTTGGCCTTCAACCTGCCAGGGACTGTGGCTTGCCATCCAGGATACATGTGCTGTATAACATGAAGCATTTTAAGAAAGAGGAGAATTAGTTCCGGTTAGCTCAGCCATTGGAAGTTAGTCATTCTAGTCTAAAATAAAGTTTGTGGCAATCCCTCAAATCAAGGGAAGAGATACATCCCAGCACAGCTGACAAAAGTTAATAGATTATCATCTTTTAGACAGTCACTTCATCCTCTCCACGAAAGCTACGTGACCAGCTCCGGCTCAACACCTAAACTTTAGTTGTCTAATGATACGTGACAAATTATATGCAAAGCTACATTTTGCAAAGCATCATGCTGGTGAGAAGGGACATCCCAATGAGATGTTTAAGCAGAGATAGATGAAGGGTATTAAAATAGTCAATGAAGAAAGAGATCAACCTAAAACCGCATAATCCTGCGAAGTTCAGAACTGGTGGCAATCCTGCATCAGGGCTGCCTGAAAACGTTGGCTCCTGAATTTAGGACATATGACATTGAACTAGGGAAGGTCTAAAGCACACACACAAAAAAGAAAGCAGAAAAAAAGTATGAATTTTGATTACAGTATTTGCTTGTTTTTCTCTGCAAGGACAACGGATGTGTTTTTCATTAACATGATATAAAGTGAGAGCAATTCTAGTTCACATGAGAGTAGGCTGGAAGAAAAAAAGAAAAAACAGTATCATAATATATTAAGTGGGAATATAGTGTTATCCTGAAAATCTCATCCCGTTAGCAAATGATGGTCTCACTAAAAAACATGATGTGTGGCTTGCTGGCTCAGTCCTGCAGGATATTTGTTGTCCCATCTGGATATAAGGCAAGGATCTCGAATCCGGGTTGAACAGTCCTTGAGGAGGAGACCTAGCATCAGTAGAGCTCAAGGGGAAGGCGTGGGCTGGATTCTGTCTGGAATTGCTCTTGGAATAAATAACCCAAGGAAGCTGCCACCTGCTTGGGACTCGCTTGAAAGGCGAGAGGAAGCTAAACATTGCAGAAGCTGATGTTATTATCAATATCATCTTGTTTGGTTTGGTTCCTGCTTGCAGGCATCCCCCAGGGAAGGAATCTACAGGACAGATGTGACAAAGGAAAGGGCAGTGGAACAGGGAATCTAGGCTAACCTGGAAGGAAAAAAAAAGGACCATTAATATGTGGAGGGTGCAAGAAGTTTGTGAAAATAGTCTTTTTTTTTTTTTCTAGTTAAGAATGTAGCAATTTTTGAAAAACTCACACAATAAGAACACTCAAAGTGACAGGAAAGATGTTAATGGAAGCAGAAGACACATTGATTTTCTGGGTAAGTGGAGGCGCTAATCTTTTTCCCTCTTGTGATATTCTACATATAGATGCCACATATATTTTTGTGTAGATATACATGAGGATATGTGTACGCATACAGGTATAGCGTCCCAAACAGAGAATTATGTGTATCTTATTGTCTCTGAGCTACTGGAAAGGATCCTTCAGATTAAAGAGCCGAAGTTCTAATGCAGTTTTGTAAAGTGATGAAGGCCTTTGGGTCCCACTGCTTTCACCTGATTTCAGCAGCTGCCTTTTCAAACAAACCTTGCAGCTTTTTAGTCCTCAGGCTGTGCATTCAGCTCACACAAGCAGCTCAAGGGACAGTTCAGGCCCTCAATGACACAAGCCCAACACTGACACTGGATGCAATGAAAAGGGGGAGCAAAGAAAGGCAATTCAGAAACAGGCTGCCCTGTGGGAGAGGAGACACATTTAGCAGCTTCAGCTCTCTTCGGTTCAGAGGAATTAGCTTTAGCTGCCAAGACTGGGGGGCAAAGATGTGACAAGAGCACAGGCAGACCTTACGTCGGGAAACAGAGAGGAAATGCTGGGCTCTAGACACAGACAGGTCTAGTGATGTTCCCGAGAGGAAAAAGGGACTGAAGGAGAATGTCAGAAAGGCTTCAGGATGAATACAGACTGCTGGGTGAAAAGAAGGAACAGACTTAACGTACTGGAAAAGGCATGTGGAGCAATAACGGTATTTGGGCTAAACTACTGGATGAAAAACTGAGTAATGAAGTTGGTTGAACTAGAAAGGAAAGGAGAAGGGTTCAAACAAGAGTGGAATGGACCTAAATTCCAGACAGGGATTCACTCTTTCTAGCATTTATATTCAGAGTACTCAGATACCGGAGGAATCCTACCAGAGCAGGGAATGAATTCTGGAGAACCGGCTCACGTGCAGGTTAGATCACAAAGGAACGTCAGTGGGTCTGGTCCTATCACGCCAGTCCGTAAGAGACGCCTTTCCCCACCAGAAGCCCAGCAAGTAACGAGATACGAGATTTGAACTGTCAGTCCCTGCCCAAGGGGGATGGACAGGACAAGATGTAACACGAGACTGACGTGTTTGGCAGAATTTTTGTGCGTGGACCTGAAACCTGAACAGGAAGAGGAACAGTAAATAATGGTGGTGCATTCAGAGAGCTGTGGAAGCAGTTAACAGCTCCACAGTGCACACACGCCCCATATCTAGTGAATGCTGCCACCTACTTCACTTGGTGAGCTTTCAATTACATTTCACCCAAATCAAAAACTACTATAATGATAAACAACAAATGCTGAGATATGACTGCTGACCCCACGTACATACATATGGAAGACAAAAGAAAACATTTTCATGAAGCATAGGAGGCAAACCAGTAGCACACTCACAAAGTGGGAAGCTGGCTCATCTGGCTTGAAAGAACGCATTGAACACACAGGATAAATTCATCATCTGGCAGTGGCACGCTGCACACTGGTTCTGAAATGCTGTTGCCTAAGTATCAGCACTGCACAAGCCTGCTGTGTGTATCACATCTTCTGGTATGTGACTTGAATACTTCTCTCTCTCCGTATTTGTCTCGCTTCTCAGAAATGCGGAGCACAGTAGGTAAGATCAGCAAGAGCGAGGAGTGCTCAACAAATCTGAAAGCAGTGCCACAGGTAGGTAAATATATGTGGAAGGAATGAGCTGCCAAACATCAGCTCCTTCTCTCCTTTGAATATTTCATTTCTCCTTATTTTTACATATGCACATGCTGTAAAGGCCTGTTTATTTGTTCTCTGCTTGCACAATGAGTCTCCAAAGCCTCCTGTGCACTAGCTATGATTCATTTCAGAATAATTTCATGAAAGGCAAACAGCAGGTTTACAGTTTCACACACTTGTCTGATATTGCTGGGTGCTTCTTCATTTGGAGGTAATTTTTTCCCACTCGTCTCAATCTTCCTTTCCTCCCTGTACATGTAAACCATTGCCCCTGCATTCTGACCCCTCCGAGCTTGCAAATCATTTTAAGGGGAGGAAGAGCTAAGCCCTAGCTTTGTGCTTGATGCATGTTGTTTAAGTTGCTCGTGCTGTTCCAACATCTGTCATATCCTCCTCAGCAGTGCAATCAAGCTGTCAGGGCTGAGTGAAGTTTTGCTGATCCAATCTGCTCCTTCTGCGATTCCTGTCAAAAGCATCAGGAGGTGGTAGATACAGTTGTTTGCTCTTTAAACAACAGATCTTTAGTTTTGCACATTAGAGGAACAGTTACTGTTTGTTTGCCCTCCAACGCGGTTGCAGTCACAGGCCCCGCTGCAGTTCCCGGGCTCCCAGTTTTAATGCTGCTCGCTGCTCCTTCCAAGCGAGTCCAAACATACAAACATTGCTCCATCTTGCTGCGGTCTCTAATTCCACAAGGCATCTTTGGAGTACCAGGGAGGAAGTTAGTTCTTGGATCCTGCATTCTTATTGATGAGACAATTACGCCAAATGGATGTGTGGGAAAGGGGAGAGGAATCATATTTTAATACAGTCCCTTCTGGATATTGAAGATATTGGATATCCCTGTTAATGATACCAGAAGGATGTGATACTAATTGATATTATTGATAGTAATGTTGCTAATCATCTTGTCTGAAAGGAGGGACATACTTGTTTCATTTAAAAATCAAGTGCCTTTGATATACCTTAGTAACTGAAAGAATTAAGAAAGAAATGATTCCATTTATGCTCTGTTCATATGCAGCATGTATTTTTAATCAGCTTTCCAGTATGATGCACGTATTCACTTCCATCTGAAGCCTTAAGCTCAGATGGAGCTGTGAAATGGAAACTTATGGTTTCATCATTTAATAAAAGAAACCTGAATCTGGGGTGAATAGCATGGTCCTGCCCCATTTCTGTGTCGGCCTCGTAGCCTATGGCTTTCCCTGCAAGGCAGAGAGCCTTCTAATTACAGCAATGAACCAATGGAAAATGAAACTTTGGAAGCTACTGTGCCCTTTTCTCTGATACCTGTATTGCCTGGTGACTCCTGTTGAGATGAAAAAACAGGTTCAGAAACATTTTGACTCAATAAAGATTAAAAAAAAAAAAAAAAAAAAAAAAAAAAAAAAAAAAAAAAAAAAAAAAAAAAAAAAAAAGATAACAGACTTTCGTTCTCTAACACATCTACCTCTTTAAAAATCTCCATCTCCAAACTAGCTAGCACAAAATCATGTTCAGCTTTCTATGATCTGATTTTGCCTCCTTCCAAAGTCTCCCAGCCAGAAACTGGATTTTTTTCCCTGGGACAAAGCAGAAATTTGAAACCTTCAGGAGAGAGAAAAAGATTGGCTCCAGCTTTCAGTTTGGATGCTGAACTCTACACACACAGAGTAAAACCAAAGGTTAATGTGAAATCAACTCTTTCCCTGATCCCAAGTAGCCAAGTTCAGGCCTCTGAAAATCCCCTGTGGTCTGTAACTGTCACCACTGAGAGCCTGCAAAGACCCGCAGGTCCTTCCCAGTTCAGCTACCAGTGGCACAAAACTTAAGGGAATGGAATCCCATGGCTTGGGGGGTAAAGAGCTTTTCAGTTCCCATTTGTAATGGCTTAAACCTCACAACACCTCTTTGGTATCTTATTCCAAAGAAAATATCCATTTTTTTTCTTTGCCATGAAGGAATGAGCCTTCTTGAACCATCACAGGGATATTCCGCTCAGCACCAGCACAAAGCAGCTCTTGAGATGTTTGATGCCCTGCCTGGCATCAAACAGCACCACTATCCTTACAGCTGGAATTGATATGAGCCCTGAACTGCCTTTTCTCTTTCACCTTCTTGGCTGCAGACAGCCCTGTTCTGTCATTCATGTGAAGCTGAAGTCAGCAAAGTGTCTCATTAGGATCTACCTTATTCAGTCTTCCAAGCAGAGGAATGGGCACTCAGGACAGGAGAAGCGTGTCTCTGAAAATCCATTTCATATTACCTTAACATCTACTCTAAAGTAAGAAGGGAGAGAGGAAAATGAATGGCAATACCTTCATGAAACTGAAAGCTCACCAGGCCAGTTCTACCTGGCAGCGCAGTTAAAACAACTGATTACCTGTTTTCTTGTGTGTTACCATCTCCCTCTGACTCTGGTTGAAGCTGACATTTCTTTTAGATCCCATCTGTGTTGTATGATGGAGTTGAATTTTGAGGTTTTAGCACGTATACAGGGCATTAAGTATCCACTAATTTGAATTCACTTCTAAGAGTGTACACCTTTGGGGAATTGATTGCCTGCACATCTCTGAATACAAGCAATACTGCACACGGCAAAACAGAATTAAGGGATGACTTAGAATATGAAAACATGATTTCCACTAGTCATATATCCTCATAAAAATTACTTGCTAGACCATAAGTGAAAAAGTAGTCAGGGAAGAAACAGTTGCCATCTTCAAGGTGTTATCATCCTTTAAAGATAAGAGTTTCTTAATATGTTTGAAAAAGCAGAGTTCCCAACTGGTATCTGAAGTTGAACTTTCAGTGGTGCCTACAGCTTGCACTTCAAAGGAAATGGAACTTGGAAACTGAAATTGAAAACAGGAACCTTTGCCTGGCATGGACTAGGAAATGAGAACATCCATTTAGTTCTTTTATTTTCTAAGGTTGGAAAAAAAGGAAATTAAATGTGAGTTGGCCAATTAGCCCCCCAAATCCCCAAAGGCAAGACAAGATCTTTTGCAGGAACGCCTTGAGGTGAAGCCAATTCAATTAGTTTCCACAGCGTAACTGTCAGGACTCAAAAACTAGGTGGAATAATGAACTGATTAAAACCTGTAATTGTAATTCAATGGAGTAAACCATTAATCATGGAGATGGCAACATTCTTATGTTTCCAGATTGCGTTAGGATGAGTTGCCAACAAAAAAGGCTGAAGAAATAAAAGGCTAATTTAAACTGGAAGAGGAACATCCTGGATAGACGTATATACATTTCCATGACTGATGTGAGGAGAAGAACATTTCCTAGACAGTAACAATGGTGTAAAAGGTAGAGACATATTTTTTCTCTATTCTTCAGTTCTCGGTGGTTAACACTACATATTAGAAAGGCTGTCAGCGATACACTGGTTCCTACCCAAAGGAAACTCAAAATCATTTAGTTCCACCTTTAATTTCTTGTGTATCTGATATTTTCATCTCTTATCCTTTTCTCCTGCCCACTCCTCCTCTACAGCTGCTTTTGGTCTAATCCTCATAATGGTGACAAACTGCCCATGATGTTCCCAAAGTAATTAGTACCCAAAAGAACGTGCATAGCCAGTTTGCCAGCTGGCAGCTCCTCTGAAATGTTTAGACTCCACCAAAGTCCTTGCTATCTGCTGAGTTCTCAACTGCTGCACAGAACGTCATGGCACATACAACACGTCAAAGGAAGCCACTAAAATAAGTCTCTTCCGTTCAAATAAAAACTAGCTTTAACCAAAGGTAGTATCTGATCTGGCTCAGCCAGATCTTCAAACTGTGGCTTTTGACCTTCAAAATTTTCCCTCAACTCCTTTCTCTCCTGCTTCAAAATGAAACCACCATGATTAGGCCCGTGGCCAGCCATGCTGGTCACCTTCTCTTTTGCCACTCTTGGTTTTTCCCTAGATGGCTCCTGCACATGGTGACTCTAAGGAACTCTACTTTTAAAAGGTCAGACCACCATTGAGCAGTTGCAAATGACAGTTCAGCCTGAAAAGAGAGTACAGACGATGATACACGTAGGGTGGTGACAGAGAAGGATGGAAGAGGTCTATAAAGCCAATACTGCATCAATCTGAGCAGCGTATATAATCAATAAGGAAATTAAATGCAAAGAAAGACAGGAGGGGACTGCTTCCTTTATGCCAAACCAAAATGAAAGCAGGTAATAGAGGGAAAAAAATGGAGTTAATTCATTTTCAGAACTGATTTGTCAGTATGTATTGTTCTCTTACAATTTAGATACCACTTGCCCTAAAATCCCAGGTGCAAAACAGAAAAATGCAGGTTTTGCAATTAACAGTGTTACCACTAAGGGGCTCTTCTACAAACAAGGAAGGTTCAACCCAGAAGCTGAAAACTGTCCTGCTAGGTAAGGAGGAATATGAAGAAATAGGGTGAGAGTGAGTGAAAGCTTCTCCTAGCCTAGCAGACTACTTCCCTGGAGGGCTCTGAAGAAGAAAGCTTAATTAATTGTAGCATCATTGAAGCTCTGCAAAGAAAAAACCTATTAAGTCATGAGCTCCATCTTTCAGCCTGCAGTCTAATCCCCAGGGCACTCCCCAAGACAGCGTTCAGCGTCTCAAGTGATGCGGCTTCTGGAAACACTGACTCACTGAAGCAGCCGAGCACTGAACAGCAAAAGAGCACTGATAACTGGGGAGGGAAAGGCCGTGACTGCAGATCTCACAGTCCCTCCTTGAGGTCCAGGTTTTTGCATAAAGAGAAAGTCATAAGAAAATTAAGGGAGGAAGGATAAACAGAGAAAGGATCTTTACTTCCTCCTTGGCTCCATACGAATAGATTCTTTCCTCCAAAAATGTGTTTCCAATAAGACAACTGTTCCCTACTTCAAATGTGAACGCCGTGCAGAGCAGTTACAGGTAGTCTTACTCTCTGATGCACTATTTCAGCAAAATGGAAAGGCAACTTATTACAGAGAAGCAGCAGCTGAGCTGTTTGTAAAAGCTACATGTTTCTGACCTTGCTGAAGCTCTATCAAGCAGCTCTGCCAACTACCTCACTTGAAAAGGGAATGAATAAAGCTTGGATTAATGTGATTTTTTACTAGATTGGCTTGCTCTGCTTCCCACTCCTCTCCTTTTAAATCCTGGAAGTCAGCTTCAACTTCCAAAACTTGCAGTTAATATGTAAAAATGCAGTATTTATTCATTTTACTCCTCAAGATCTGGGCGGAGGCTTGCCCAGCAAACAGCCCATGTTAAGGGGAAAAAATGGAAAACAAAAAAGCATAATTTGAAGCTGCAGCTTCTAAGTTGTGTGAGCAGTGTGGGAGTTCAGAAGTGGGACAGTAGCACTCTTTAGAGGAATGGGGCTTTTTAGCATGAATCCTTTTCCATGGAAAGATGACAACACCCATTAAGCAACCCATACTCCAACCTCAAAAACCCTCCTGAAAGACCACATGGTGTGGGAAAAAAATGAGCTCACACTTTTCCATTTGAAGCCTCCAGTCCCACAAAATTAATGTCACTGCCTCCTCAGAAGTGTCCTTCCAGGCATTGTTTCCCTGACTTTACAAGAATAGCTGGGGACAAGCGACCTCCTGCTCTTCAAGGCTAGGAGAAGGCAGCTACCTGGATATACTCAGTGTGCTGAAAATCCATCACCCTGCTCGCACGTAGCCCGATCTTAAGGGGCCTGCAAGATTTGACAGGCACCAGGGTCACACTGTGACAACTGGGGGCAACCTGTGGAGCACTAAAGAATGAAACTGTAGCACTGAAACAGGTCACTCCCAGACCTTTTACACTCCCTGTGCTATTCCTGGCTTCTCTATTTCAGGGTCCTGAAAAAAAAAAAACAAACAATTTAGATGACAGCTAACGACAAGATCCATTTTTGGAGTCTCCAAGCTCTGTTGTTGCTTTGCTGGTGACCTCACCGGGCTGTCTGAAATCTTTAACACCCCGCTGGGTCCCCCAGAGATCCTACTGGGATATGTTTACACCGCCTTCCACTTTTGTTTTTGAGACCTTGACCGTGCTTATTGATTTATGCTTTATTTTGCAGGACTGCATTTCTGCTCAAGGTGACCCCAGACCGCAGTGTTACTCGTCGGAGGTCACGCTCCAACGCCGGCTTGGCTCCTGTAAAACATCACTCTCTCGCCCCTCCTGATGGATGCTTTGACCAAGGGTTTTGCAATAACACGTCAGACGCGGCTCGGAAATGAGCGCAGACTGACTGCCTGGATGAGGAGAGTGTGTCAAAGTTCTCTCTGTTTCAAAGGTCAACACGTCAGCTTTTCAAACTGGCTTTCCTATGACTGCAATTACAACTCAACCTAATCAAATGACTGTACCTTGAGAAAATATGAGTTGATGAAAACAGATCTCGCCCAGAATTAACATTAGGAAATGACAGTTCCTGCTTGATGATCAGACGATCACTGGAATAAATCAACTTTCCTCATCAGAAATCAAGTGACCTTGTGACTCCTCAGCTCTGCAGCTGCCTACAGGCTACTGATGGAGCTCCCCTGGAGCCAACCTTCCAGAGAGAGCGCCTACAGACAGGCCCAGCAATTGATATTTCACCTCCTTACGAAGCTGCCTATTTTCAAATGTGTTAAGCATCAGAAACCCCAAAGCCAAAATTAGGAATATTCAGACCTTGAGCGTTCATGCCACTTTTACGTTTGGTATTTAAAATTGGACAGGGAACCAGAGTGAATTCGTGTGGACTTGAGGCCAGCAGCACTGCCCAGCAGGCACCCACACATCTCAAACACTCCCGCGTCACCATATGCCACACCAGCCCCCCCTTCCTTCATAGCATTAACCTCCTAGTTTCTACTGCGTTTCAAAACTAACTCGAACTTTTCATGATTCACTCAAGCCGCTGCTGCTTGCACTACTGCATTCAGACTGTAAATAATTGCCTTCCCTATTCATCTTGTTCCCTGGAAGGTGTTCATAGGCTTTGATCATATCTGCCATGTGCCTTCTTTTCTAGACTATACTGCTTTAGCTCCCCACATACCTCCTTACGCTGTTTCTTGATCCCTCCAGGGTATGGCTTTATATGTATTCTACTTCTTTTCTATCTGGAGATACGAAACTGCAGATGGTCAGAACCACGTACATTACCAAGTGCTACAAAGCAGAAGAGGGCAGCTAAGAGTGTCCGTGTTTTGGAAAGCCTAAAAAACAAAGGGATTCCAGGGGCATGTAACAACACAGCTCTACAAATATGATACAAACTGTGCTGATATACCTCAAAAGAAGATTTGGTCATAAATATAAATATAACCTTGCATGTCTTTACAGAATTTCAACATATACTTTGCTGAAGATGGAGGGCAATCCATGAGAAATGCCACTGCCCTATTTATAAACAGTGGTAGAAAGAACAGACAAGTGAATGGGAACATCCGATCTAAATTTTCCTCCCAGAGAAAAAGCAAATGCATTTAAATATAATACAGTCAAGATGTTTCAATCTCCATTTTCATATGGTAACACTACATGATAGGATTACGGTGTTCATATACCCACATGACTTGCTGAAGTGATGTAAAGCCATCAAGCAGGAATGCTGAATCACTCATGTCACGACAACTGAGATATATGCAGTTGTTTGCCTGATAAACTGAAAGACAGATCCATGGGAATAATATCCCTTCCCAAGCTTGCTGGCAGCCCTCCATGGCATATGATCTCTGGCTGCACATACACAGGCAGCTGGAGAACAGGCCAGCAAAGATCCGGGAGAGATGGAGCTGGCATGGCTCCCCTGGCCCCACCAGGCACTGGCCAATACAGTCATTGTTAAGATGTATTTACTTCATAAAAGGAATCAGCAACCTTAAGTCCCTTTCTACCATCAGAAATGTTTTGAGGCTTTATTTCTACAGGCTAGAGAGCTGTTCAGTCTCCAAAGAAGATAGTTTAAATCCTTCCTAAGTTTAATAACATGCATGAGCTGTTGGCAGATTTTTGGAGTTACAAATCTTTTGCATAAATGAACCAGATATGGGTGTTTGTGAACAATGGCTACAAATCACTGGGGCTCTGCAGGGATCTCACTGTCCCCGAGGGATCACCAACGAGCTCCATCTGAAAATCACCCAAAGGTCTCCTGAAGACCCATGATATTTGGCATCACTTTCCCAGCACACCCCAAAATGTCACAATGTGCCTTTCCTCTCCTCCGAGAAATCACTCAGATTTTCTTATCGGCTCCTGAGCATGACAGACCCCTGACAGAAGAATATGAAACAAAAGCCAGGCAATAATATGGATAACATTCTGCCATATTTTTAACTGCATCCTGAGCTAAAATAATGTGCTCAGATTTAGTCACTAAGCAGACGAAGCAGAGAGAGAGACAGTGAAGAGCAACAAAACCAGTTTGTATTATTATATAAAGGGAAAAAAGGCAATCCATTAGAAGGGAAATGAAAAGCTTTGGAATTACGAAGGGTGGAAAATAAAAGAGAGAGAGTAGCTATACGAGAAAGGGCTATAGATAATGTCTAGAAGGGTAATTACTTGTTCCCTCTCTCCATACTCCTTCCCATAACGTAAGACCTGGAGGGCAATTTGCAATTAAGGGCTGCCCATTTAAAATGGACAAAAATGAATCACTATTCAGCATGTAATTAACCTGTGGAACTCATTCCCACATGACATTCCATGGACAAAGAGCTCAGACAGGGCCCAGGAAGGATCAGACAGTTCTAAGAAGAGAGACAGCATTTTTCGTTCCACCAGCTTGGATAAAAATAAAATACAAAGAATATCAGTCCTCCTGGTTCAGGGCACGAGCTGCTCATCGTGAGCAGCAGCAGGGAGAGCCCAGCAGGATGGGAGAGGTGCAGCTCTGCCGATGGAAGCGGGAGCGCACTGCCCGCTCCGCGCGCTCCGGGTTACTCATCGCAGGCGCTTCGACGGCTCCCAGCTGCCGTACGGGTTCATTACAACCGGTAACACGTTCATCACCACAGGAGCCTCAGCGGGCGCAGAGCAGCGCTGGGGACCTTCGCGAGATCAGCCAGGAGAAGGGAACCGGGCGCAGAACCGCACACACCACTCGCCCCAGGCACCTCTCCTGCCCACCGTGTCCTACTCGCTCCCGCTGAGAGCAGTGCCATTCCCCCACGCAATCCTTCAATTCCCCGTATCAGGTATGTGGCCAAGGAGGATCAGCACAATTATTCGCATTTAGTGACTAAAGCTTTGGGGGCCCAGTGCTCAGGTGGTACCTCCCAGCAGGCCTCCGTGACCTTGCTGATGCCCAGCACGACACCGAAACGTGTCCTTTGGGCCGATTTCCAGCTGGCCACGCTGGATGGCATAAGGTCTCCTAGCATGTGACAGTTCCCTCCTGTTATGAGTCATCTATACATTTTTTAATACACGTAGCTCACTTAGAGCTGTAGCTCACAGCTGCTTTGTGTTTTACTTACCTAAGCAGTCCCAGCGAGGGCAATGAAACTACTCCCAGGGGTCGCACAGTCTGGCAGTCATTTTAAATGACAGATGTACAGAAACCGGAACTTTCCCCCATATGGAGATGGGTCACACTTCTAGTAGTCCTATGTCTACCATATATTCTGTATCACTTTTTAAATATTATAGTTCAATTTTTAATATATATTTTCATATATAATTTTAAAACATATTTAGAGCTGATTTATCAGTCAATCTCTAGCAGTAAGAGAACTACAACACTCCTTCAATGCTCTCATTTCTTTTCTTTTTTTTTTTTTTTTAACCTTTTCTTTTCTTGGAGCAGCTTTGCCCCGAGATGGAAACTTAAAAGCTCCGCCATGATCTTTGCTGGAGAAAAGAGTCCACTTTGAAGCAGTGATACAATGAATACACAGGTCATTTTGAGAATAACATATAAAGAGACACCAAACATAAAAGTTTTATTTCCTGCTCCAGTGATAAGCATGTATGAAGGAAAGACTTTTCTTTTGCTACCCTTGGCCCACTGTGGAACACTTTTGTTTAAAAAGTGTTCCTTGATACTAATCTCCAACTGGTGTTTCACTTGCCTTGAACTCTCAAATGTCACTGGCTTTCAACTGGTGCTACAAGAAGACTTAACTTACATATCTATGAAAAGAAGAGCTATTTTTTATTACATTTCTTCTTTCCTTCCCCTCTTTCTCTTTTCTGACACTGCCTTTCTGCTTTGAGATTGATTTCTAATATAAGAAAGGGCAGGAAGAGCAGCTATACATTATACAGAACAAGAGTATCTTTATTCAGCTAAACTTCCACTGAATTAACCAATTTTTCCTTAATCTGATACAGTACAAATTATTAACCAAAATGAGCCTGGAATGTGTTCCCTTACTTGTGGCATAACCGACTTTTCTAAACTGGTTTGTGGATACTGAACTGATGCCCACGGTACCCTGCACAGCAGAGGAAGGTGTTTCTTCAGAAATGCAAAGCACTTAACACATAGGATGGGAAGGGCAAGTGGGTGCCCACTAAGAACAGGATGAAGGCTCTCAATATGGCCTGTTCCCAGCGCAACCTGTAACTCCGGACTGGGATGTTACCATAAACAGAATAAACGTTATGACTTAAAGTCTATATGCCACGGTCATGAACATGGTAGAACCCGACTGCACAGTAACAAGGCCCCCTTCCCAAGCCATGTAACACGTGGGGGGCCACGATACACACGAGGAACCCAACGAAGAACCAGCCGCCCGGCTCAGGATGCTCCTGACAAAGACCAGTAGAAAGCTGCTTTGTTAGAGGATCCTGTTACATATCAGTGGATCTGAACTCTAATCAAGCACATTCCACAGCTTACATCCCAGGGAAATCCTAACAAACAGAAGTTACAGATTGCTGATTATTGGCTTGATAGGCACGCGGGGTGCACAGCCGAGTCGTGCAGTGGGACAGATGGATTCAAGGATGACGACGACATCACTCCTTTGGGAAAGAAAAGATTCAAATTCTATGGCTGTCCGGACTGCCAGATACCGGGAGTTCTCCAATTTACTCTCCAACTTCAATCATCATCACATTATTGACTCTAAAGATCACATTCTGAAAAAGTAATCTGGGTCTTTAATGATAGGTTGCAGCACCAGTGAGCCAACATATTATAAGAGGATAATTATACAGGGAGTTTTTGCCTTTCTGCTAGTCTCTTATCCTTTAGATCTACACAGCAGACACACTTTCTATAGCATTGCTCATTTGAGCATATTAAAGTGCTTTACAGACATTCATTAAAAGTAATTACTAGCTGGAACACGTGAGCAATTCACAGGATGGTAGAAATGGAATTCCTACCTCTTTCCCGCTTTTTTTTCTCCACTCTGCACTTTTCATCCTTTCTCTCCTTCATTCTTCCCTCTTTTCCCGGCCATTGTGAATTAGACACATCAGTAATTTGAGTGTCTTCCTAAATCAGGTGTTTACACCTGCAGGTTTCTGCCTCCAGCAGCTTTCCGGCTCACATGGACATCGCCACAAGGACTAACTTAGCCTTTTCTGCAGGTCAAAGTAATGGTAACCAGCAAGTAAGGGAGAGCAGTGAGAGAGAACCTTACTATTAGAATACATCCCACTAATATTCTGTGAAAGCCAGAGGGTATAAGCCATCTAAACTTATTACATTCAGTCAGGGTCACTTCTGAAAGTGTCTGATTTAGTCAAATGACATTTTAACATGTGAAGATCCTCAAACAACCAACAGAAAAACAAGCAGTCTTTTTAATTTTCAAAATAGGAGGGTTTTTTTTCCATTTTCTGCAGACGCTTCAAGCAATTCTGTTTGGCTGTGTTCTGAATTTCATTTTTCTTAGTCAGCTTTGGGATACTATCATCCAGGAGAGTCTACATTTATCTGCCATAAGCGTTTAAAACATAGTTGCCGTTCTGTCATTTTTGAGTGGCGGTTGCAGGGGAGAGAGGACAGTCTGTGCTCTACAGGATCTTAACCGCCTTCTCCTGAACAGGTTCTAAATAAAACTGATGTTGGGGGGAGAGGTTAATGCCTGAAGAATAAAACAGTAGTGACCAATATCAGACACTCAGAAAGCAATGCCACTCGCAGAAGCAGAAAAGCACGGCAAACAGTTAAAGGCGTGACAAAAAGCCAGAAAGTACGATGGCTGAACACGGAGGAGGAAGGAAAAATGCAGCAGCTGTCTCCCAATCCAGTATGAAAAGGTTGAAATGTTAAGCAGGCAGAAGG